>CM051365.1:4079375-4679375 GCA_028015245.1 Cardamine occulta
GCTTAAACAAAAACACAGATCGTGAATCCAAACAACAAAGACATCAGAGACATCCCTGGACTAGCTCCTCCAGCACAATCGAGAAAGCTCTTGTACTTCAGAGACTAGTTGTTTTGGCTGGACTGAGATGGTTTGGTGCATATTACACTTTCTGCTACGTGTGTGAGCTTTCATGATAGCTTGAGGGTTTGATTAGAACTTTTGTATAATATCATCATTTTTTTTAACTTATGACCCTTTTGTATAAGTTTTATACCAAGTTCAATCTCTTTTTATCAGATCCATTTTACTGTCCAAAACTCTGTTAATCATTCCAGTAATATATCTTATATATCTTTTAATTTTTTTTCAACATTTTCATGATCCACTAATTACATTTTAAATTTAGGAAAAATTATTATATTCCAACTAATACAGAAAGGAAATATATCAGAGCCAAGGCCAGACACTCAGCACTCTGAAATGTTTTGATCATAAAGGCCAGGCCAAGCTGGGGTCCGGAGCTAATGCGTCAAGTGAAAACATTTATAACTTTCAGTCTCAGAGACCGTACAAATAATTTTGCCAATTGTGTATTTTTTTTTAAGAACTAAACATTGTTAAGTAATCCGAGGTAAATTCTATTTAAAAGGTTTGGGGTTCCGAAAGAGATTAAAAACACATTTTCACCTGAGAAGTGAAACAACAAACGGGTCATCCTCAGACAGCACTGTGGTTTCCGAGTTGAGTCCGCCCGATATGCGACAACCGTGATGTTATCAGAGGAGCTTCCTCATCGTTAAGCTCCAGTCCTCTAGGGCTCCCCCCATCTGACGAATTCTTCTCCTTCCAATCCTGCTCAATTATTTGGACCAAATCCATATGAATATATATAGGTCATGCTCTCGCTATCTCTACTCTAATGGTAGGTTTTTAATTCCTTTCAAAACCGCAATTCCGAGTGTTTGGATCTGGATCCGAAACTAAACAATAACCGATCCAAAGAACAACCAAATCCTAATATGGTAAGCCTATCCAAAAATTAATTTTCTCTGAAATGAAGAACAAATTTTCATTGAAATCCTAACTCAGTTCTGAAACCTTTCAAAACCAAACCTACTTTGGTGACTAAAATTCGTAAACCAACAAACCAAACTGGATCTGGATAAAACACCCCTTTCTACTCTTCAGAGCTAGTGAATAAATATATAAGATGCAGTAAACAGAATGTACCTTTGTTATTCGATCTGGAAGGCTGTCGGCGGTTGGTTGAGTCGCTTTTACATCCTTGATTTTTATGTAATTGTACATTACAACACCACAGAGCGCTGTGTCAAACACATATGACAAGAAGAAGACACAGTTAAACAATGTACAACATTTAGAGCTCATCCAATTAATTGTTGTGACAGAAGAAACAAACCTATTGCGTATCCAGTAATGTTCAGCCCAGTGATTGTGGACTCAGGAAATATGACAGTGGAGAGGGCTATGAGAATCCAGTCTTTGAGAACCCCAGCGACCCGGATGGTTACAGCGCCTGTTCTTCCGATTACTAAGAATATGGAGAAGTTTAAGGCAAGTGCGCAGAGTGCATTTGAGAAAAAGATCCAGAAGTTGAATTGGATCTGCGAGACTTCTATATTCGGTTTCTCCAGTACATACCAAGGCAAGGACAGAAAAACAAAGCTGCACAAAATCAAGAAAAATATTGTATGTTTAATGTGCAGTGGAGTAGATTCTTAGCATCTAGCAAGAAATAATACATGATGTTGACAAATATGCAACTTATTATAATATAAGATAAACAAGAACGAGAGGTCACATCAAGTCGACGAAGTCTTAGTTCAAGTTTTCATCTTAAGCTGATATTAAAATACCCAAATAAGAAAGTTTAAAGCTGTGTCAGGTTACTGCGTACCTGCATGGAGCTATATAGTATAAGCTGGTGACTGGGTTCAATGTCAAGCCCTTCTTCTGAAGAAGAACTTGAGTTAGCACCAGTCTAAGTGCTTCAGCAAAGATTCCCATGACCTGGTAGACCGTGCCAATTATATTGAAATTAATTTCCCCATAGGAGGATACTACAACTCCAACACTGACCAGCACCATGTTCATGAACACATCACACCTTGCTTTGTCCGTGCCACAAACAACGGCCATGATAAATGTTGCTACCGGCACTGTCATTCCATATTCACGTGTTAAAAAGCTTCAACAGCAAGATCAAAGATTCATATACTAGTATAGGTTTTGAGCCAAAAAAAGTTGTGCTTTCACATACTTAGTGCTTTGAGCATCTGTATGAAGGCAACTGAAATGTGCAAATATGCAGTGTTTCCAAACCTGTCAAAAGGAGTAAACAGAATACTCAAGAGACAATTCAGACAACAAGGATCACAAGCAATGGAAAATTCAGAAATTGAAATGTACAATACAACTAGGACAGAGAGCATCTGTAAATCTAATATGTCACATTGTATATGGAACAAAGACTTACCAGAGGCTGGATGCAAAGAATGCGCTTATTGGTACCACGCAGGTCACATATCTGGAGTGCAGAAAATATGTTAAAAAGGAAAGAGATAATGGAAGAAATTACTTAAATGCACAAAAATGGAGGAAAGAATATAATAAGCCGGCTTACATTTCGAAAGTCATTTTAACAGGAGAGACAACCTACATCACAAAGAAGATACTTATTACCTAACTCTTATAAAGAGTCAAAGAATCCATAAAGAAGGTCAAATATGCCAAACAAGAACTCCGCATAAGAAAAGCATGAAGCATACTCCAAAGTCCAAACAAATGGACATATGTAACATTCCATTAAATGGAAGTGTAAAAGCTGTACCTTGAATACCCGAATAAGAAGGAAGGCCACAAATCCAGAAAATCCCATATGGATCATTGTCAATGTTATAGGAAGTGGAAAATTGAAGTATTTTGGAGATAGAACCCACTGCAAATGAAATCCAAAAACAATAGATAGTATTTAAATTCAGCCTCGAAAATATTAAAAACAAAAACAAGAAATGGCTATAGTCAGTAACAAAGACTATAAAGAGTAATCTAATCTCAGGCACAAAGGTCAGCTATGGTGTCATTTCATATACACTACATTCAATTCAAACCTCAAATTCTAGTTCATAGAACCTAAGAAATGCAAAATTCAAGAGACACAAACTATATAAAGATCTGCATAAACATCAGATACATTACACAAAGTAAAATAGTCTCTGCAAATTACCTTATTGTATAGTATAACTCCAGAAGAGAGTAGAATATAGATCAGTAAGTAGATATAGGTTAGTACAAGCGTCTTGTTTATCATCTTCGCCATTTTTTTTTATCCTCTCCGCTTCTCAAAAAGCAAAGCCAAAATAATCACCGCAGATACAGTTTCTTCGATAGTCACAATATAGGGAAGTATCCCACATGCAACAGATGCAGAGATTCCATTAACGAAATCTGAATCCAAAAATCAATCAGAAACTTCAGATTCAACTAAGCAAACAAATAATCGCATTGGAGTTACTAACACAAAACCCCAAAATCCTAAATCACTAACCGGAAAAAATGGGGAAATCAAGAGATCACAATCAGATCCGAGAAGTAAGAAGTGTAGCAATTGTTAGAGAAGACCGGAGAGTTCAATTACCTCGATATGGAAAAGCCGAAATGCGAATCTCGGCTTGGAACAAACGGCGCGAATCTAGTTTAACATAAGCGAAGGATCAGATACGAACACTGCCGAATGAAAATTTTCCGATAACTCCAATAATGCGGATGAGAGTGAGAAGAAGAAGAAGAAGATGATGATATAAATGCGTAACAGTTTCAATGGCGAATCGATGAAGCAGGTGAAGATTTTATTTAATTGAAGGGAGACGTAGAAGTTTGTCAGAACTGGAGAGAGCTACTGTGTGCATATAATGCTGCATATCGGAAGAACAGAGATTTTAGTAAAGAATCAATATTTTACTGAGTTTTTTTAAAAGTAAACATTAATGAAATTGACGAAATTAATTAACGGTGGAAATGAATCCTTCTGCGCGTAAATCTTACATCTAACGGTTATGGTTTTATATCCTAAACGGGAGACTTTAGCTTCCAGCTGGTTTTAAATTAGTTATCAATATTTGGGCTGAACGGGCCCATTATGTTCCTAACCTATATCATCTCCCCTAAATAAACGAAGAAGATTTTATACTTGTCTCTTTTTTTTCTCTCAAGATTAGTATCTATCTACATATCAAAACTATTATTAGAATGAATAACAATTAGAATATTTTGATACTATTAGAATAAAAATTATTAATACTTTGATTTATTTATTTGAAGGTAAATAATTTTTTAAACTATATAAATAAATCTAATAAGAGTAAAATTATTAAATTAGAGTGTTTAAGATAATTTTTGGAATGAAATGATTTCAAAATTATTATATTAAGAATGTTAGTTGTTATGAGAATTAAAATCATATATATAATGAGAGAGTTCTCTCTCCAAAGAGGGTGTCTACATCATCATCTTAGTCATCCAACATAAAAAAAATCATGTCATCGAATCATATTTTTATTCTTCTTGTTTTTCTTAATAAAAATAAAAATTAATTCCATCTAGAATGTCCACCTTACAATCTTTTTTTGAATTAAAGAATTTAAAATAATTATTAAATCCATGTTTATTTATATTTATTGAATAAATCTAACCATATTTATAAAACCAAACAATTAAATAAAATGGGTAGAAATTAAAAACTTAAAAATTATAATGAAATGCAATTATAATTTAATTTGATAAAATTAATTATTTAAATAATGCATTCATTAAATACATGTTTATTTATATTGATTGAATAAATCTAACAAAATTTATGAAACAAAAAAAAAAGTAAAATAGATAACAATTAAAAACCTAAAGTGATAAACCTAATTTAATAAGAATAAAATACAATTATAATGTTAATTTGATAAAATAAAATAAGTATTTAAATAATGCATTTAACAAGAAGATAAACTAATAAGAAGATTAAAAGCAAGAGATAAATAATCGAGGTGTTGAACCGAGTTACCAAATTGAGTGTGAAGAAATGAGAAAGCAAATATAGTTAAAAAATTTCGAAGGACATTTGAAATATCTACACCAAAATTTTCTGGAATATATGAGCTATGTGATTATATATATATATATATATGTTTCTAGATATAATACACAAAATCAATGACAATTTAAAAGTTACAGTGGGGTGAAAACATATATATATATATGTATATATGTGTGTGTTTTATGAAACCATCTCAATTTTCTTAACAAATTTGAAAATAATGAAAGATTTCTAAAATTTTACACAAAAATAACAAGTAAATAATCAGTATATACAAACTCAAATGTTGTAAAATTAAGCACCCAATTAGGGGTGATAAATAATCTTTGTAGCATATCATGAGTAGAAATACGGTTTTGTCTACACTATGTCCAATAAAAATACGTGTTTGAAGATATTTTTTGAATCGAATGATTTAACTTTAAGGTATGTTAAGTTTTATAGAAAGTAATAAGTTGGCTTTATAATTATATTTTTAATTATTGATTTATCTATAATTTAACAACTTTTATAATATTTTACTATTGTACATAATAAGAAAGCAATTAATGATGAGTCACAATTTTAGGATATGAGTAAATGATGTGACATCATAAAAAAAACATATTTTACTTTATATATATAGATAGGAACATATATCCTTATTTAATAAATGATAAATTAGAGGATAATGGCTTTAATTTAAAGAGGGATAGAGTTGGGTAAAGGGTATATTAAGAAAATGGTTTAAAAAGTTACATTGGAAGATCAAGTGTGTAGGAGTTAGATTCTCGTCTGTTGCTTTTTATTTTCAGGTTAATCGTTTTAGTTAGATTAATTCTTTGCAGTTTCATCTATCCTCAGTTCTATTTCGTCTATGGTGGTAGATCCTATCAGCATCGAATTATGGGTACTGTTCCACTACTATTGTTCTTTTCCAACGTATCCGAGATTTTTCGAGAACTTCATATTTCTCTTTTCTATTAGTGAAAATTGTTTGAAATAATCCATATTTGTGCTGAAATAAGTAGAACTAGATAGTAACCAACGCTGTGCAGCGCGGAGAAATGTCTACTTCGTAATTGGTTAGTTTATATAATTATTTATTATTATAAGTGTTGTATAATAGATTCGAGTATGTGTTAGTGCATTTGACAATTGTAGTTATGAGAATGTTTGAATCGTCCGAGTTTTAATATGATATGTTTGATAGGAGGATTGTGGTATTACATGTTTTTGAATATAAAGACTTTGGAGCTCTGAAGTGATGCATGTTGAGTCGTTGATTCAAGAATGTTATCGCGATTATGAGTAACCCGCGCTGTACAGGATGGAGAAATATGTACTTTATAAATTTATAGATTCTTTTTATAATATAATTTTTTTGGTAAGCATATAATTAATGTTATTTAGTATTATTAATATATATATATATATATCGATTTCAAACTTTATTATTTTATATTGATATGAATTATTATTAGTGTTTTAAATTAAATTTATTTTATGTTTTTAATATCTTATTTATTATTATTATATATGGCTTGTGTTGTGTTAATTTAAATAACTAATATATAATTACGTGCGATCTTATATATTTGAAAATTTTAAATAATAAGTTAGATTGTAATATAATTTTGTTGTAAATTAATTGGTGTTATGCATATACTTTCATATTATTCAAAAATCTATAACTGTTTGATTTACTCAAATATATAAATTATTATCAATGATTAGAAATTCGATATGAGATCCGTCATGATCCGTCTTTCTATGCTATGACCCGTCATGACCCATCCTCACTCATTATAAAAATAAAAATATTTGAAGATCCGGATTATTTAAGTTAGATAGTAATCAATTTAATTTTAATTTTTATCCATAATTAATAAGTGAAAAAACTGAGTTTAATTTTATATGAAAAGTAATAATTTAAAATATTATTTACTAATTTTTTATTTAGTTATATTAATTTTGTGATTATTATTGTATTCTTAATGACTTTATTTAAAAATATTTAATACTATATTATTTAAATACTCTAATTAAAAGATTCATGTTTATTTAGGAGATACTAAATATAAATAAACAGATTTAAATTTAATATATTAAGAATTAGATATATTGATTTTGTGCTATTTATTAGGAAATTGACTAACTAAATATATAATTATTATGATCATTAATAAGATTTAAAACTAATTTATGTTAAAATAGTTTATACTAATTTATCCTTAATGACTGATTAAATATTTGTTAACAAACTTTTTATTTTCTAATGGCAGTTTTTGTAATATACGACATAAATTCTTTTTAAAGTGTTTCTAAGGTTGCTCAAATAATAATAGGAAGATAACCTAGTGTTAAAAAATGCATCCATATTTATGTGGAAAATACACAAAAACCTAACCCTTCTAACTTAATTACAAGATTGCCATTTTAATTTATAAAAAAAACTAATCTAATCCTAAAATCAAAAAATTCTAAAATCTTTTCTCCAAAAACCGAAACTCTCGACAATCTTCTCCGCGAATCTTATCCTTCGTCTTCGCCGTCGTAGTTTCTTCTCCCTCTTCGCCGTCGCTATCGTTTGTCTTCAGTACTCTCATTTCTTTGTCGTCGTTTCTTCTCCTTCGTCTTCACCTCTCTGTTTCGTTGTGTTGAAGACTGCAGTCGACTCAAGTTTCGTTGTGTTGAAGACCGCCGTCGAGTCCAGTCCAGTCCACCGCCACTTCATCTTCCTCTTGCCGAGTTTAGGGTCCGTTTTCTGAAATCCCTAACTTTATTTTGCATTTCATAGATTTCTTTGACTTCAGATTACATTTTCTGTTGTGAAGTTGCGGGAATTTGTTTTCTGTAGCTTTTCATCGGAAGGCAGTCGAAGTTTCAGGCTTGGTCGTGGTGTGAACCGGTTCCGAGGGTTTGTGGGGAGCCAACGATCTGATATGGGGTTGCTCTTCTCCTCAGTTCCAGTGCTCTCATGTTGGTTCTTCTCGCCGCTGCTTCACCGCCATCCCGCCGCTGCTTCACCATTGTCGCTTCTTTGTTTTCTTCTCATTTGTTTATCCTTCTCCTTTGTTCCTCCTTCTCTATCGTTCTCTTTCCCCATCATTCTCCATCACTCTCCTTCTCCATCGAAGAAGTCCTTTTGTCGTGAGTTGCCGTTCGTGAGTTGTTGTCGTCATGGTGTTTCCGTTCGTGAGTTGCTGCCGTCGTGAGTTCGTCGTTCGTTCCAGTCTCTACCGTAGTTACCTCTTCACCTCGTTAAGGTTCATTTGCTGAGTTAATCTTGTTTGGCTGCAGATTTAAATTCTAGATATGTGTTTTGCGTAACCGCACACTTGTTTGTTCTTTGTCTGCACATTTGTGTACTCTTTGGCCGCACATTTCTTTGTTTTGCTTTGATCTTTGCCACACAGTTGTTTGTTCTTTGTCGCAGATTTGTTTAGTGCTTCTAATAACAAGTTCGTTTGAGTTTTTATTGCAGATAGATGACCTCTTCTTACCCTCCAAGACTTTTCAAATATGGAAAACCTCATATTCAAATTAAGAGTATGAATCACTATTGTTTTCTTTCCAAATTCGAGAACATGAAAGAATATATTGGTGAAGATGCGTGGGATGAGTTGAAGAACTCATCTGTTAGAGTTTTGATGTTGCTGCGGATTTATTTTGGTATTGAACAGAGTTATTTTTTATGTTGTCGCTGATTTATTTTGGTATTGAACATGTTTTTTTATATTGTCGCGGATTTATTTTGGTTTTGATCAATTTACTCTATATCTAACCCATAATCTTCAAACACCATTCCAATGATATTCTCATAATTCATGCTATCATCAGCTCCTAGCATTCGAGATCCTCGCTTAGCATCAACAACAAACAACCATCTATGTTTTTCAAACCTCTATTTTCCACATAATTTGCTCCATTCTTTTCATAAAAAGAACTAGAGGAGATGGTAACGATGGTAGATAGAAAGAGGAAGATGAAGATGAAAAAAAAAAGAAAAAACAAACGCCAAGGAGAAGAAAATGAAGAAGACAAGGTCGAAATCCGAGAAAAATGAAGATGGGAAGGATGAAGAAAGAGGAAGATGAAGATGGCTGGAAAAAACAAAAAAAAAATGCTAAAAGGGACAAGATGGAGGAGGAGATGACAAACTCAAGAGGAAACACTAAATTATGTGGTCCAGATTTCATTATAACTCTGCAGTAAATGATAATAATAAGTCCGCAGCAACATGAAAATAACAATATATGTGAATAAATGTGCAGCAACAAGCACTTGAATAAATGTGCAGCAACAAGAACAAAAAGTGTGCAGTAACAAATACATTAAGTCCGCCACAGCAAGAGAAAATAAGTCTGTTAACATTTGCTGAATAAATGTGCAGTAAAATATATATTAAGTCCGTCACAGCAAGAGAAAATAAGTTCGTTAACATTTGCTGAATAAATGTGCAGTAACATATACATTAAGTCCGCCACATCAAGAGAAAATAAGTCCGTTAACATTTGCTGAATAAATGTGCAGCAACAATAACAATAAATCTGCAATGATAAATGTGCAACAATGTGCGTAGTAAATAAGTCCGCGAAGATGATAACAATAACGCCACAACCAATGAAAACTTAAGTACGCGATCAAACAAAAAATAACTACGCGATAACTGTAATAATAAATCAGCAGCGACTATTTTGAAAAACTGTGCGGCTTGACAAAAAATATATAAGTCCGCTATAATGTGCTGATATAAATGTGAAAAATAAATCCGCGATTCTAATTAACTCCGCGAATATCACAAAATAAATGTGCGAATTAATATGTCTGCGGCAATGTAAAAAACAAATGTGCAGAGTAAATAAAAACAAATGTGCACAATAAATCTGCGAGTGCTACAACAAATGTGCAAGAAAATAAGTGTGCGGTAACATGAGCTGCAGATTTATTTAAAAGACGGAATGCCATTTTTGTAAATATCATCAACTTTAGCCATGCTGGAATAAAAAAGTTAATGGCATTTTCGAAAACTGTTTTTTTTTTACAAAAGTTTCAAGGGTAATTTAGGATTAAAAAACATTCTAGCAATTAAAAAAATATATGAATTATTGTATTAATTAATACTAAATTCTGCATCATTTTAGCTTTCATCCCTTTCTATTATATATATCAGATGTTGTTTTAAAGTTTGTTGGCAATGTGTCCAAGTTTTCGATTTTGTCTCCGGATTTTTTCCGGATTTTTTGTAATAATCTATGTATGATACCTGGGTATAATAAAAACACAAAACTTGATTTAAAAAAAAAAGAGAAGTAAAACAACATATTTTATGAAACAAAAATAAAACACTAAAATGACTTTTTGTGAAACCGAATATAAATTTACGATTAGCAAAGAAAATTTGATTATTTTGAATAGTGAGACTTGAATGAACAAGCACACTACATCACAGAAATATAGAGACAAACACAGCTCTTGAAAAGTGGGACTTGAATGAAGAGTTAATGAGATGAGGCCCCAGAAATTTACAAAAAATACAAAACAAAATGAATAAATACACTTTGATTTATCATCATGACGCAGATGAGATTGGATTTTTGGATATTTGATCAATAAGGGTTCCGATGTGGAGTCTGTGGAGCAGAGCGATGAGGGTTTAAAAGAGGTTGAAGTGCCTTCACCACAATGCTCATGTTTGGTCTAAAATTTGCCTCATATTGCACACACAGTGCAGCCACTGCAGCTAGCTGATCATTACATCACACCATATGGCAAATAAAATCAGACTCTTGGATCACTACTTTGGTTCTAATGTCTCTTAAGTTAAATCTTTAGTGCTGTGATAAAACAATGAGAAGAAAGCAATGTTATAGGAGTATACCTTGGCAACAGCTTTGGGAGGGTACTCCCCGAGTAGTCTTGCATCAATGCATAGCTTCACTTTGTCTTCGCTTAGTTTAGGGGTTGCCTGAGAGAACACCACAACATCTTTATGATTCGCAAGTTTCTCACTTTCTCTTATCAATGCAGCAAACCAGAATTAGAAGCAGAGAAGATTGCACTAAACATTACCCATGTCACTAGACTTTGTTGTCCACGTGGTAACGTATGATCAACTGGTTTACGACCTGTAAGAAGCTCCAGCAGAACAACGCCAAAACTGTACACATCACTCTTTGCGCTCAATGTTCCCGTCATTGCATATCTGAAATACATAACCCAAAATGTCTAAGCTTTAGAGATTCTTCAGTGAGAAAACAGTGTAATGTTAAGAAAAACGAAATATAAGTGAATGAGTTAGTGTCTCATAACATTTGAGCATGAGAGCCAAACTGAAAATAACTGTTCAAAGGGCATTACTCTGGAGCGTGATAGCCAAAGGTTCCTAGCACACGAGTTGAGTGAAGGCGAGCAGCCATGTCAGGGGCTTGATCAGACAGATCAAAATCACCAATTTTGGCAACATCATCATTAAACAAAAGTACATTGCTAGATTTGATGTCTCGGTGGATAACCTGAGGGTTCACCTTCTCATGCAAGTACTCAAGTCCTCTGGCTGCCCCAACAGCGATTTTGACTCTCTGTTGCCACGTCATAACAGAACCTCTCAGTGCTCCTTTGACGCCTTTCCGGCCTGCACCAAAGAGTCACCACATTTCACTAGTTTCCAGATGTTCAAGTATGGAATGACTGATCCCTATCCAAGTTATGGTTTACGATTAATCACTCACCATGAAGAGTATCATGAAGAGATCCGTTAGGAGCATATTCATAAGCAAGAACACGGAGAGGACCATCAATACAATAACCCATAAGTGCAGTAACATTTTCATGTTGCAATCTCGACACCATTGATACCTGTTAAAGTTTCTACGTCAGTTATAAAACAAAAGTAGACAAGAACATTCCCAAAGGAGGGGTTTGATACTGAACCATTTTCACATAGGACACATAATGTTTAGGTTAAGCTACCTGGGAAAGAAATTCTTGATCTGGCTGCTTACTAGAGTCAAGTTTCTTGATGGCAGCTGCGCCACCGCTTTTAAGAACACCGTAAAACACTCTTCCATAAGAACCCTCACCGATCAAGGCCTTTGAACCATAGTTATCGGTTATATCTTTCAATTCATCCACTGGAATGGCTGGTACAGCAATAGGCTGCATGTGAATTACTGGCTGGTTCATGGGTGGATCAGCTCTTTGATAGTGGCCACCATTGTAACCTTTAGAACAATTTTAAATCCCATTTAACTTAGAGGCCAAAGGATGGACATTAAAAGAAACACTGACAAGTAATGCAGTTAAAATAAGGAACCTGCTGGGTTATGCGATGGCCTTGGTCCAGTGTCAGCAGCGTTACGAGAATCCTCACTCCCACACCAACCAAAACAGCCCATCACAATCTTCTCTAACACCAGCTAACTAAACTTTAACAGTGTATGCATAAAGAAAAATTGTCAACAAACAGTTCTAAAAAAACGCAAAGGCACTTATGGTTACAAACAAAAGCTAGCAAACAGTTTCCAAAAGAAAAGATTGGTTGAATTTCTTAAAGATGCGGTATAATTAAGCTTGTGCATTTCGCTAATCATGGTGTGTGCATGAACAAGAACATATTCAGACACAAATTTTCAGCAAATAGTGTTACAAAACAATTTCTCATAGTAATTACAGAAGAGAAAAGAACAAAACTTTCAGAGAATCTCACTGAATAGTTATTGGTAAAAAAAGGAATAGTGATCAGGATAAGGTTTTGAGCATATACAATTACAAAGACAGAATTACGGAAAAAATCAACAAAATTTAACATAAGTAAAGTCAATAACAAGAAGTAAATAGTTATTCTGTATGATCAACCGATCAAAGTCGTAGACACCAACATAACTGAGAGACATTTATGTCCGTAGACCTAGAATTTTCACAAGTCAACGACTTTAACCTAGGAAACGGATTTCAAACTTGAAAAATCAGAAATCAGTTCCGAGATTTCGGTTTACATCATCAAAATCGACATGAAATTCCAACTTTTGAAAGGAAGTTCTTAAAAAAAAAGGGTTTTTGACAGTTAAGGAAAGTACCAAAAAGGTAAACTCGTAACAGAAGAAGAAGAATGAAAAAGAAGCATTTACCTCTTGCTAACAAAAATATCTTCGGAAAGAGAGAGAGAATTGGAAATTCTCTGTCGAATCTTCGATGGTTTTTTAGCCTTTAGATGACAATTGTTTGATGATCGTCAACACTTTTTAAATATCTAAATTGACCATTGTTACAAAGTCTTTAACTTGTCAAATACCTAAATTACCCCTAAAATGTATTAAATTTATTAGTCATATCCCTAAATCATCCTATAGAACTGAAACGGAAGAGAGATCTCTGAGTTCCTCTCGGCGCTGCCGCATTGCATCCATCGTCGCCGCCGTCACTGCAAGCTTGCTTTCCTGAATCTGATCCCTGGTTCGTTTCTCTTCTCTCTTTCTTAAATTAAGCATCAAATCATCTTTCGTAGAAGAAAATTAATAAGTATCTTCCCTTCTTGCGCATGTATACGATTTGGGATCTCGATGCTTGAGAGTTCCCATGAAATCGAAACAGAACTATATAATTTCTATGTGATTAGGCCGTATGTTTATAGATTTTCCAAACTGTTAGGTTAAGATTTTGGTTGTTTTTATCCTAATTTAATACTTCATTAAGAGCAATTAACGAGAATGTTTGTTTGCGTCGTATTACTGGATAATGAACAAAACATGAGCCTTGTTAATCATGATTAGAACGAAATTACGAGTAGGCTTGCTGAATGGTTTCTTTACATGCTCTGTAACTTCTTGGTGAATGCATTAATCATATCAGGATTTATTTGCGCTGCTATACTTAACACTTTTACATCAATCTTTTGTTTGTAAAGGAAAATGAAGCATATAGTAAAGATCTTGAGCCTGTTGGTGGCAATCTCTGCTTTCTGGATTGGTCTTTTGCAGGCTGCGATTATCCCCCGAAGACATACATGGTTGGTGAGTAAACCAACAATTATGTCTTCTTCTTGGTTTCTTGCTCTTTTGAAATTAGGATTGTGTTCTGATTTAGTAATGTTGCCGGTTTCTTTTACAGCTACCGATCTACTTTGTAGTATCCCTCGGATGCTATGGTCTATTGATGGTTGGAATCGGGCTAATGCAATTCCCTACCTGTCCCCAAGAAGCAGTTCTCTTACAGCACGTTAGTTTCAGACAACCTCTTTGTTTGCCAAATCTGCTCTTGTTCTTATTCTTTGTTTACAATACTTTAATCTTTGCTAATTCAGTATTTTTTTGTTTATTGCGTTGGATGCAGGATATTGCAGAGGCCAAGTACTTCTTCAAGCACAAAGGGGTCGATGTTGGATCTGATTGACTGAATTGCTTTTAACGAGCAACCATTAGAAATAGTGTTATCGTTATCAATGAAAACGTTTGGATTTTTTTGAAACTAAAGGGTGTTTCTGAGGCAAACACATTCGCAAAAGCGACAATTAATATCTCTCCTTTTGATCTTTCTTTCTGTCAACTGTCAATGGATGATGCCAAAAGAAGAAAAAAAGCAAGCACAATGATGAAACCAATAATGTCTATGCAAACACTTTTGTGTTCTTCTCAGTAAGTTGTAGAGACTAAAAGCCATAGAATCTTATGCGAGGAGAAAACTAAATGACAGAGAGAGAGAGAGAGTGACGAGAGATTGTTTATCTCAATGCAATTTGGATTCTCACATGCTTTATTCAAACTGATTCTTCTTCCGTCAGCTACAGTTTTCTTTGAGTTAATATAAACTGGATACACCACTACCCATTTCTTGATTCCACTATCCATCTACAGAACAAGATGAAAACAGAACCAAACGGATTCATTCAAACTTTTAAACCCAAAAATCTAGAATCCAAATTTTATAATTACAGCCATTAACAAGGCTCATGTTTTGTTCATTATCCACTAATACAACGCAGACAAACATTCTCGTTAATTGCTCTTAATGAAGTATTGAATTAGGATAAAAACAACCAAAACTTTAACCAAACAGTTTGGAAAATCTATAAACATACGGCCTAATCACATAGAAATTAAGTTCCTACCTACGAGGTTTTGAGGACTAGCTTCGGGTGGGGGTTGCTCGTGGCAACGACGATGAGAACTCGAGTTCTTTTGAACTGCAGCAACAATGCAGTTGTCCAAGTTTTGCAGCTCATAATCGGTGTTTCTCAATCATGGATCTTCTGGAATAGCTTTTGCGTGTGTTTTTCTTCTCGTTTTGTTGTCTGTTTCGTTGTTTCTTTTTATTTCTAAGTCTTCGCTTGCAGTTTTTGATCTCTCTACTTTCTATATTGTCACTGTAACTGCTGTCATATATATAAAACTTCACATTTAAACCCCAAAAAAATAATTGTTTCATGAGTCACACTACTTTTTTCCGATATAAGTGACATTATATTTTTTGAGAATTAGATACAAAATTTAAATATCGATAATTGATAATAGGTGACGTATCGATTTGGTGATCAAATAACTTGGAACTTTGTGAACCAAATTCGATCAATGAACTGTGATCCAATCTCTTTATCTTTAACCAAATAAATTTCAAATGCATTATAAAACGTAAGTGTGATCCAAGCTCTCTATGTTAAATGTTATTTTTAAATGCCATTAAATGACTTTTGATTCGAGCATGACCCACACAGACTCTCTTGATTTAGTTTGTAACAGTTGCTAAAAATTAACATAGAATGGATTCTCTCTCATATTGTCAAAAGTGTGCACTCATGTGCATCTAGATACTCCAGTTTTTGGAAGGACTGGTAAAGACTTGAGCATTTTTTGCAATATTTTAGATCCAACCATTTTATACCATTGCAATATTTTGCCCTCAGGTAGATTCTCGGTATTGATTTTGTTTAGACCTAAATACTGCAAAGAAGATAGGCCACCAAAATTATTTGGGAGTTTGCAGAGACTGCATAATTTGTTAACTGTGACCACCCCAATGTAGGTGGCACGAAAACATACTAACTGAAACTTGACTGTTTGTTCCACATAATTAAAATATCTTGATATTGCTCAAATGCATCAGATTTGGCATCTCAGTGAAGTAAAATATCCAAAGATTCTATAACTTCCTTGATTTATTGGTTTTTTTTTTTTGGTGTCACTTTGATTTCTTGGATTTAGCATGGTTTTTTTTTTCTTTTCTATATCAAGCTAGAGTCAAAAGAAAAGTTTAAGAAAATTTTGTTTACAAACTTTTCTTTTCGAAATTGACATAAATTATCATGAAAATTTATACTCCCTGTCCCATAATATTAGAAGTTTAGTGATTTTTTTTGTTCCATTTTATTGAATGTTTTAGAAGTTTCTATGTAAAAAACATTATTTAATTTTTGTGACTATTAATATTATAGAGTATTATTTATCATTACATGGATGGTTAAGATTAAATATTGAGTTATGTTTTCAAGAAAGGAAAAAACAAACTAAACATGATTTAATATAGCTTTTCAAAAACCGCGCTTTTAGTTACAACATCTTATAATTTGGGACGGAAGTAGTATGAAATCTTAAATCTTTGATTGAGAAAAAATCTAAAATATTTAGATGGTCATAAAAGTCAAAAAAATGTTTTATGTGAAATAACAAATTTTTTATAACAATTCGTAATGATTTACTATCAAAATCGACTATTTATTAATTTTATGTATCGAGCTCATAATATAAAATCATTTAATATATTATGTAGGTATAATCAATGTCTACTCATACTTTTCAAACTATATCTAGTTTGAAATTTCATATAAAATTTGTAATTTTATATGCAAAATTTTATCTTATAGAACAATTAACGTTAACATTTTTTCTATATAAAAAACAAAAGTAACAAACTTGAATTGCAAATGTACATGGTTGTTTTAAAGAAATTTGTTATAACAAGTATATTAATATTTGTTATTGCATCAGTCATAATGGTTGTACTAATTATGTACGAATAATACTAGTTGAACTATTATACTAGTTATACTATTTTTCCAACAAATAAAACTCTATATATATATATATATTCAGTTATCTTTGCGATTATTAAAATTTTTTATTATATTTAATAATATTATTATTTAAAATCAAATGTATTAGTTAAAGATAAATGATACTTTTGGAATTCAAAACTAAATAACAAAAACATACGACAATCAATAAAGATTTTCATATCCTAGATAAGATCATAACTTGTGGAGTTAAGAAGACTACTAATAGAAGCCTGCTTATGGATCTGAATCGAACTGGCCAATACTATTTTATGTTTGACTTTCACATAACCGGCAACTGTAGTAAATGTGAATTGCCTCTTCGACAAACCTTGGAGCCGAGTAAGCAAGTAGTTGGTTTTGTTTTTTCAGTAAAACATATTCTTTGAACCCTATAACATTTTTTTTTGTTTTTTCAGCTGATCTATTTGAGAGGAACACTGACTTGGCAGATGTAAGTTTAGTAAAACATATGTTCCTCCACAGATAAGTGAATTGCCTAAGCCCTGTAACATTCTTCTTATGCTTGCTGATTTGGATTTCTGTAGTATGATCGGTGCTAAATGCAAAGTGATGAGAGCTATTAATCATGAATCGTCCAATACGCTGTGCATATATGGAAAAGCTACATGGTTTTGGACCAGTTAATACTTGCTATGAAAGACAGGGAGACATTCGGATATAAATGGAGGTTAGGTACTGAAAAGATCTAAGACTTATTATGTGATGAGGCTAATATTTATGTTTTCACATACTTATTTTTTTCGTGGTCAGACTTGTTATGTGATTACGAAGGTATTAGCAGACTTGTGTTTATGTCGTTACATATTTTGTGATAGACTTATTTTGTTTTCCCAGACTTATTTCCAAATTTACAGTCTTCATATCTAAATTATGCTTATGTGCAAGAAAATGTTCCATTAAAAAAGATATGTCATGTGTCCCATTAAAAATATATGGTATACTTTAAAAGTATTTGAATACTTTTACTATTCAACTATTCTTCAAATTACCAAAATCATTCAAAATCAGTGATATTAAGAGAGAATAAAATCAAATCATTTTGGGTTCACCGTTTATTATAAAACAATGGGGTTTCAAGTTTGCATATAAGAAGATCAAGTCGATGGCTTATTTTTCAACATTTGTTTTTAGTGTGTGCTATTTAAACGAAAACTGCGTCGTATTTGGAGGCATATTCGACAGTCAACGCATCAAAATACCCAATCACGCACACTATCTGGTTGAACGCCGCCTGAGATCTCCCAATTCTAAATCAGTAAGCTCTCTATTTCTCCCTCTCTCGCTCTCTGTGTTTCTGTGATATGTTTGGTTTCCTAGTGCGTTGTTGATTTTAGGTTAAGGATGGATCTGTTGTGATATTTCACTTATTGAATAAGTAACTGGTATGAGATTTATTTCGTTGTTGAGGTTTTTGATCCGTTTGATGTCATTTTAAATCAAGAATTAAAATTAATATGGTTAAGATTAAGATTAAAAATATGATTAGAATAAAGCGTAGACGTTTTAGTATTTTTTTTTTTATTAGAAGCATCTAGAATGGAGATGTAAATTTACAAAAACTAACCAAACAAACAAAAATTCATTCATATGGTTATCCAGATGAACAACACAAAATGGAAACGAACGATTCAGATAGATTATCGTTTGGATGAATCATTTGGATGGAAATGCTACATGAGCAAACGAACAACCCCTTATAATGGTGCAGAGCAAAGCCCATATAGTGATGAGAATCCTCACAATGGTCCTCTTTCATTGAAGTCATAACTTTGTACTTGGCTTCGCAAGAGAAAGCAAAGAACAAAACCTGAAAGCGAAGATTCAAAAAATCATCATCATCTTCTTGTCAACTTGCTCATTATTCTTTGTATTTCTTCTTCTACTTCTACTTCTCCACCATGAAGATTATGGTGAAGGAAAATTGTAAAGGGGAATTGATACTTATGGGACAGGGAAGATCCCATATAAGGATAATGTTGAGATTGTGAAGGGAAGTTTCGATTTTAGGCCCGAAATGATATCGATAAATCTAAGATTTGAAGAGAGGAGGGAATGAGAGGTACTTGAAGACTGTGGCTTATGGACATTTCGGAAGGGACGATTCTGATACCACTTGGGACTTAGGAGATTGTGAAGCTTCTCAAGTCAGATAAGCTTCAAATTTGAGACAAATTTGACACGGGGGACTTAGTTTCTGCTCTCTTTTTTCTAAAAGACATTGGACCCAATTATGCCATACACATTACCAATTGATCTAACAAATTTTTCATGATAATTACTCAAACATTAACATTTATAAACCTAACGAGGTTGTATGAAATTGGGGGGAAATTAAATCTAGGGTTTCGAATTTGAGATTTCATTTCTTCTTCTCCGAAAATGACCCTAATTATGAGATGTGAACAATCGCATAATAAAGTTCATCAATTTATCACTAATTCTACTTGTCAAGGCCGCCCATTTTTCATACTGTAGGGAAAGCAGAATCAGCCAACAAACAAAACTCCACGGGACAGAGATGCGAGGAGATATTAAGATTAAACTCACGAGAAGTTCATCTCCTATGAGCTTCTGAGTCGAGAAGAAAGCTCGAAGCGATCCAAGGCATGGCAGCTCGAATTGATCAACATTTATAGCAACATTTCTACTGAAAAACAGTGGTGGAAGCTTCCGAGAAGAGATGAATCGAACGAGGGCCATGAACTCGCACTCTATCTCTCCGTTTAAGAATGACCGTGATAACTACGTCTTATTGGTTCATCTTCAACTATGTAGCTTTAATTTCTTGACTTGAGTGTTCTGTTAAGCATCGTTTATGATCAATTTACTTCAGATTTAATTTTCGGTGAAGAAGAAGAAGAACAAATGAAATCCCAAATCCCAAATCCCAAATTCGATTTTCGGAAAATCCCAGATTTAATTTTCGGAAAAGGGTTATTTTCGGAACCATAGATTTAATTTTCCTCTATGTTCATACAACCTCGTTAGGTTTATAACTGTTAATGTTTGAGTAATTGTTGTGAAAGATTTGTTAGATCAATTGGTATTGTGTACACATAAATGAGTTCAATGTTTTGAGTTTGGGTTTATATTTGCACCAAATGTTTATACAGATAGGAAAAGACACCAGAGAAAAATACAGGTCAAACAAGCCTTTTTCCCATCAGATAATGTTTCATGTTTATAGAGAAGTTGTCAGATAATGTTTCATGTTTATAGAGAAGTTGTAAGAAGAAAATAAATTAAGGAAAACAAAACAGAGGAAACCTTATTCTATACCAAATTTTATTTGCAGATACAATCAGAGAAGTAATGCATTTGAGTTACAACTTTCTCTCTGTAACATAAGATACATTCTCATGTTTAATGTGCCAAAAGTAGCAAAAACGTAAGGAGAATCATTGATAAATTACAAAGGATAAACCCAACAAAAGTAAACGGTAAATCGGATTGTCACCTCTACTTCTTAGACCTTAAATTGATGAAAGCTAATTAGGCTTTTGTTCTATAGAGCAAGATTCAATTCAGAACCCTATGAAATGAATGTCAATTTTCGCAACACGTTCACCTCAAGTCCTCTCTCTTTGAACTACAGGGCGGTGTGGCTTTGGAGCTAAAACCGAAAAACCGAAAAAAATCTTTTAATATGTTTCGTCAAGGAATAGAACTGTAAGTTAAGGTGAGAGTGGTTACCGTTGGGATTGCCTTGCTCATAGAAACATTTGAAAAGAGAGACAGCTTCTTCTGCCATTATTCCTCCTCTACAGTTATACCCTTTTCTTCTTTGAGCTTCTTCACTATCAAAAAAACAGAATTCAATTTACTAAGGCGTTTTCAATAAGATTGTAGCATTATCGTAGAACCTACAGGGTATTTGACGGCTGATAACTTCCTACGTGAAGCGGTAAGATGGAACCACATCCCCCAAATTTATCATTTGCACATCCATAATATACTTCCTTTATACCTTCAATTAAGAGAAGAGCATATCATTTCTTATCAGAAATAAAACAATGTCTGATTTAGCTTAAGGAATCATACCGAGAAACGATAAGGCCGATGCACACATAATGCAAGGTTCACATGTTACGTAAAGAATGCATTTCGAGAATTTCTCGGCGACTTGTGAAGGTGAGAGTCTATTTTCCCGCCATTGTCCCATAAGTTCATCAATTGCTTCCATCTCTGCATGTCTTGTGGCCTTTTTCAAAAGAAAGTGTAACAAACACATTAATATAGATGAAATAAACCAAGGTAACAATTATCTAATTAAATAATATAGAGAGAAATAGTGAAGTATAGACGATCGAATAAATAACTGAAGAAACTAGCTCGTGACTAGAACAGATAGGATTTTAGTTGCTTCTGAAAGTTTTTGAGTGATTACATTGCGTGTCTCATTTGTTCGGTTTTGCCCTGAAGCAATGACCTTACCGTCCTCAAGAATAACACATCTGATCCAGACAAATACAAGAAAAATGCATTAGTTCTCCTATATGACATTAATTGATCAAAGGTAAGACACACAAATTGGGATGAGGGAAAGGGCAAAAATTAGAGACCCCACAGGAACTTCAAGAGCCTCCAGAGCAAGTTTAGCCTGCAATCAAGAGAAATCAACCACTGTAACTTTAAAAGCAACAAACTTTGCAACATTATGAATCCAATATTAGTGTTACCTGGTGCAGAGCAAAACCCATATAATAATGAGAATTCTCACAATGGTCCTCTTTCACTAGTGCCATAACTTTATACTTGGCTTGGCCAGAGAAAGTAAATAACAAAACCTGATAGCAAAGATCAAAAAGCCTTAATCATCACTAACTAGAGGATGGACTCTTTGGCAAATCCATTCTAAAGAGAATTTCTCACAGCAAACTCTTTTTTTTCTAAACTTCCAATGTTCATAATTTATACGTGTCTACCAAAATTGAAACTAAACAGCAAAACATGTGAAAGAGAAGACTTTCAAAGACTTTTAGGACTAATCGTAATCACATAAAGCTCTCAGGGATTAATCTGATCCAAAAGAAAAGAAAGTTTGGGAATTAAAAAGAAAGCCTATGAACTACTATTAACAATGAACATAAGAGTCACAGAGACCAAATAGAAAGCTCTGGTTTTGACAAAACAGACGGTAAGTTAATAGAACTGTGATTAATATGAAGGAAGTAAAGAATCGAAAGAAACAAAAGACAGAGAAATTATCAAACCGGAAAACTCTGACAAACACAGCAACGAGCAACGACGTCGTTTTTGATAAACATATGCCAAACGGCGTCGTCTACGGGGAAAAGAATTGTTAAATGAGAGTGAGCCAGTTGCTCGAATTAAGGAAAGGGGAAACTAGTCGAACCTTTCGTCGGAGTGTCGCCTGTTTCTGTCGGAGATTCGATAAGTACAGGCGAAGATTATAACAGTAAATTTAAGGAGGAGGTTTAGGTAGGAAGAGTCTCGAATCTCTCGATGACGACCAATAAACATAATTTAGGGATTTGTTTAATTTTTGGTTTATTCGGGTCCAATTAGTTTTCTGGTTAAAAGCCGAACCGAACCAAACAAAAAAAACAATTTTTTTCTTGAACAGTTAATTTAATTTAAGGATGAATAAATGGTTTAGCTACACAGATCATTCTCGATGGTAACTCTACCAATATAGAGGGAAAGAAGAATGTTTCCACCATTGTTTCACACTTTGGAATGTAAAGATTTGCCTTTTTTACGGAACAAAAAAGATTAAACATGAAAATAATGCATCAATCACATCTATAAAGCTTCCAAATTGAGTGAAGAAATCAAGCGAAATTGACAAGAAGAGGAGAAACAAACTCCAGAAATAGCTAAATTGGTTATGTAGTATCTCTTACAGGTGTTGGCACTGTGTAACCAAGATCAATCAGCTTTCTCATCAACACTTTCTCAGCTTTTGCCTACACAACAACACAAAAATAATATAACAAAATGAGTACTATCGAAACAAAGCTTGTACCTTTCTCATTTCTATAAGACAATACCAAAAAGTTGAAAAAGAACCTCGAGCAAGGGATTGTTTTTAGGGATGTTGCAAGCTAGGATTATATTGAGACCAGTCTTCAACACTAGAACACAAAACCAGACAACATTAATAGCATCAAGAAAGATAATGATTCGCAATAGCAAGATTGATAAAATCAGAATCCTAACCTAATCTACGCGCAATGCCAGATCCAGTGTTATCAGATGTTCCACCAAGTACTGAAGTAACACTCACTGTATTGCTCTGCCATATAAACAAACAAAATCCAATTTTTAAACACACAAAATTTAAATCCCTAATTCCCATGAAATTTTTGATTTTTTGCTGTAATTCACCGGTCGCGTTGAAGCGGCTGCGTACAAATTCCCAAATTTGGCGGAATTACAACCAACCCATACGTATATCTGCAATTTCGATTATGGCTAATTTTAGTTCCGATGAACATCGAAGACTTGAGAATTAGGAAAACAAAAGCAAGCTAAAGTTATTGGCGGGAACCTGTTTCGCGAGACGGATGATCTGATAATGGAGAGTGACATCATCGAAAACCTCAGTGAAGCACGAGACTTTTACACCGTCTTCTTCTTTCTCTACGTCGCCGGAATGTACAATTTGGTCGGCGATGTTCACCTGAGCAACGGAGCGAAGAACTTGGTCGTATTTAGTCTCCATCGTTAGTCTCCGAGTCCGAGAAGAGTCAGGTCCTTGAGAGAATAATAAGCGAATCAAAATCAATTTCACTTATTTCGTTTTCCGGTTTAATTCGGTTTCTTACGGTTCAATTGAGATGACGGTATAACTAATATCATTCCGAGGTTATAAAACGATAATGAGTAATTGTAAAAATACTATCAAAATTATGAAACAAAAGACAAAAAAACATACTTAGCTCAAATAATGAGCAACAAAAAAACTCAAAAAGAAAAATTCTAATTCTGGGAATGTAACAAAAAATGAATGAGTCCAAATTTGAACACAGCAAACCCTAAACCGGCACGAAACACAAATCATCCCCAGAAGAATCAAGCTAATTACTCGTATACACAGACACGAAGAACTTAAACAAGAATTAGCAATAAACCAATCAAAATGTTCAGAGGATTAACAAAGTGAGTGTGTGATTAGAATCAGAGGCTGTACCAAATAAAAGCTTCCGGTGATCAACAGAGAAGCGTTAAGCGGGAGAGAAAGAGAGAGCTTCCAGATCCGACAGAAGTTTTCGATTTTCCTTCCCCCAACGAAAACGCTTAAGCACTTCTGATCCTTCTAGGTCGGTCCGAGGATTTAATCTTTTCCAAGCTACGATGCCGTTTTAGTACTTAGGCCCATCTAACATAGTTTCGGCCCAAAACGAATCAATTTGTCACCGTTTTGACTGTAAACTCAAAAGTTTCGTCAATTATTCGAGTCTCTAAAAATTGTCGACGCATCGTCCGAGGATCTAATCTTTTCAGACTACGTCGCCGTTTTCTGTTCATGTGCCCATGGCCCAAAAGAGCTCATACGTCAGCGTTTTGAGTGTAAACTCAAAGACTCAAAAAGTTTTGTCGATTACGAGTCGAAAAGACACAAAATATCCGAGTCTCTATATAGTTTGAAGTTTTGTCTAAAAGAGAAACTTGTTTCTATTAGAAGATTACACGAGACACGTGGCGTGAACCCATATCGTAAGGATGTCACGCCATACTCTTGCATGCACCTGGAATAGCATGTCTCTCTCCTTTTTTTCTGACTTTGGATCTTCGAATCCATGCCGGTTTCTGATCTCTATTTAACCGATCATCAACTCAATTTCCCTTGCAACTATATCCATTCACATCAATAGATAATATATCATTCTATATACCAAGAAAAAATGCCAGGGATCACACTAGGAGACACGGTGCCGAACCTAGCGGTCGAGACGACACGTGACAATTTCAAGCTCCATGACTACTTCGCCGATTCTTGGACCGTCCTCTTTTCTCATCCCGGTATAAACGTTAATCTATAGATTTTTATTCAACCGGTTATGTCCCTTATTTCTTTGATTGGTCATTTTTGCCGACTGACACACAGGGGATTTCACACCTGTATGCACAACGGAGCTCGGCGCGATGGCTAAATATTCTCATGAGTTCGAGAAGAGAGGCGTGAAGCTCCTTGGTTTCTCTTGTGACGACATACAGTCACACAAAAACTGGATCAAGGACGTCGAGGCCTTTACGGTAAAACTAAATCTCATGCATGCATACATATCTACAACTAATTTACTATTTGGTCTTTTGGTTTTGATTAATCTTAAGTATACACTTTGTGGTGACTGTGACATGTATAATATATAGCCCGGAAGCAAGGTGAAGTATCCTATAATCGCTGATCCAAACAAAGAGATCATTCCTCAGCTTAACATGGTTGATCCAATCGAGAAAGGACCCTCTCGTGCACTTCATATTGTTGGGCCCGACAGTAAGGTAGTAATTTCATTAATTGTTTTTTGGTTATATATAACGTATTATTTCATATCTTATTGCATGTATGATTTTATTGGTTTATTGTAAATTTGTTGTGTAGATAAAGTTGAGCTTCTTGTATCCTTCGACCACGGGACGTAACATGGACGAAGTGTTGAGAGCTTTAGACTCGTTGTTGTTGGCGTCCAAACACAAGAACAAGATAGCTACTCCGGTTAACTGGAAACAGGATGAACCGGTTGTGATTTCGCCAGCTGTATCTAACGAAGAGGCCAAGGAGATCTTTCCTCAGGGTTTCAAGACTGCGGATCTCCCGTCTGAGAAAGGCTACTTACGTGTCACCGATCTTTCTTGAAAAACGAACAAAATAACTAATTATGCTAGTATTGTATAATTACGTTTTGTAACGTGTACTTGACGAAAGTAATAATAATTACGTTTTCTAATCATACGATGATGTGTTGTACTCACGAGGGTATGGCCTCGCAATAATAAAATTACGGTATGTTTTATAAAGCGGCAAGGCTATCGGTGAGCAAACTTGTCCGTCGTCTTTCTATAAATTCATTGTCGGTTTGGTCTAGTTTTACTCGTCTAATTAATTGTTCGTTTCTCAAGGTGAGTATTTTTAGATTAATTGATTTTGCAGTTTCTTTAGTTCCTGTGATTTGTAATTTAATTTATCTTGGTTCTGGATGATTGAATTCTGTCCGGTTTTGTTTTCCGTATTTATTTTGGGCGGGTTGTCTCCGGTATCATCCGACTTTGTACTTTATCGTTCATTTTATAAAATAAAATTGAGGTTATGATGAAAATTGCGAATAGATTTATGAGTAGGAGAATTATTATGGGCCATATATTTTAGTTTGTGTATTTTTTTTTGAGAGCTCTAAAAATTTGTGCATTATTGTGGAAATAAAAATAATTGTACATTTTTATGGAGTTTTTTTAAAAGAATTTCATTTAATCAGGTAGACTAAACTATATATATATTTTTAGCAGTCTGCTATGATTTTAGTTTATTTTTTCGTAATATGTATTAAATTTGTTTTTTTACACTACTATGAATTATAATTATATGGAGAGATTTTTAAAGTAATTTTCGATTTGTCTCCTTGGCTTCTCCCCGATCTTCTACACCGGATTTTGATACAAGAAATCATATTCCAAAAATTGGTAGGCGCTAGTCAGACGGCAAAAGTAGATCTAGTCGGACGGTAAAAGTGGGTCTAGCGTCTAATCAATAAATCGGAGATTAAACAGGAATTAATCAGAGATTAGTTTTAGGATTTTAAAACTAGTTTAATGTTTTTAAATATATTAATCTATTATAATTAAATTTTTCTATAATATTGTTTTTAAAATTGCAATAAACACATAAAAACGTATTTTTAAGACAAAATTTTATGATTTTCATTAAAATTTTGAACATAAGTTATTGTAAAATATCACAAAAACTACTAATATAAATGTCTGTATAACAAAAAAAAAATTATCTAGCGGTAAAAGTGGATCTAGCGATTAGGTGCTAGTTGGGTGGCGAATGTGAGTCTAGCGACTAGACGGAGAGTAATCGGAGCTAAGCAAGGATTTGTAGAACATAGTCTATTAATACTCTGGTTTATTTCCTTCTATTTCATTTGGTTTAATCCTTTTAATGTGTAGTCCGGTTTAATTGTGTCTAAACCGAGAAATTGTAGTTTTGGTTAATGCCTATGTAAGGCCTTCGGCCAACAACTGAAAAAATCAATTAGAATAACAATTATCTTCTTCAATCTTTATCTCTATCATCATCATCATCGCCTACCATCATCAAATCCATTTCTTCGAAGCAATCCTTCTGCCTCAGTGATTGTTTTCTAGGCCGTATCTTCCCTTTCTTCGATCTTCTGTGGAAGATTCTAGTTTGGGTTTTACCTTTCGATTAACATCTGTATCAGATTTTATCAATTTGGATCTCATCAATCAACTGTGAGTACGATCGATTTTGGATCGTTAAGTCTGGTTTCATCTTTAGAGAAACATCTCCCTTCTATTCGGTTTGTTGGGAATTTCGATTGCTTTCTAAATGGATTTAGCGTGATTTGGCGATTCTCGTGTTTATTTTGGTATAGTGTGTTAGGTAATTGAGTACTAAACTGCCAGATGATTTTGGAAAAAGTTCACTCTACTGTTTTTGGTTTCTGAAGATAGATCAATGTAATCTAGATATGTTTATACGGCTCCTGATTAGTGCTAGAGATATTACATTAAAATCTTGTTTTTGTTTACACGATTCAAGTTTATGATTTCGGTTTTTAGCATCTCTGACTCTCTATAACCCAGCTTCTGCAAATTATGCTTCTTGTCTTTGAATGTTTAGGAAAATTTTGTACAAGGGATTTGATTTCTGTAGATTGACTTTTGTAATCCCAGGAACTAATGGCATGTGAATCAGCATTTGTGATTTTGACTTAGTTTTTTATGTGGTGGTTTTAAGTCAGAAATTTGAATTCTTGGAAGCTAAAACAGTTCTTAGAATTCAGGTTTTTGCGTAAGGGTTTGAGGTTTGGCCTGAGGAACTGTGAGAAGTCATTAGTTTTGTATCTGATCATCTCAGCAGTTGGAAGTTGTGTTTATGATGTTGCAGGATTCTAGTTGGATGATTTTCAAATTTTTAGCAAGTCATATTTCTTAGGATTCAGGTTTTTGATCATCATTTTGTGCTTGATGCTTTAGTTCTTGATGTTCCTTAAAACAAGGAAGTCATTTTTTTTTAATCCCAGTCTGAGGGCACCAGATCATTTTCGTAGAAGTATAGATTGATCGCTGGATTTAGTTTGACGATTTGAGTTATATTAGCTGAGTTCCTGAGCTGTTTAGGCTTTGCCAGGTTTTAGTTTGGCCAATCAAATTTGCCTGCGATGTTTAGAAATCATGCACAAGCCTTTGTGTTAGAGACCATGACAAATCATTTGCTTTGTTGAGGTCCCATTTACTAGCAACTGATTGCAATTCTTGATTTTTTTTCTTATGGTTTAAGTTTGTGACCAATTTTTAGAGATGTAATATATTGCTCTCAAGGATTGTGTTGATCATGATTAGAACAAATTACGAGTAGGCTTACTGAATGGTTTCTTTACATGCTCTGTAACTTCTTGGTGAATGCATTAATCATATCAGGATTTATTTGCGCTGCTATACTTAACACTTTTACATCAATCTTTTGTTTGTAAAGGAAAATGAAGCATATAGTAAAGATCTTGAGCCTGTTGGTGGCAATCTCTGCTTTCTGGATTGGTCTTTTGCAGGCTGCGATTATCCCCCGAAGACATACATGGTTGGTGAGTAAACCAACAATTATGTCTTCTTCTTGGTTTCTTGCTGTTTTGAAATTAGGATTGTGTTCTGATTTAGTAATGTTGCCGGTTTCTTTTACAGCTACCGATCTACTTTGTAGTATCCCTCGGATGCTATGGTTTATTGATGGTTGGAATCGGGCTAATGCAATTCCCTACCTGTCCCCAAGAAGCAGTTCTCTTACAGCACGTTAGTTTCAGACAACCTCTTTGTTTGCCAAATCTGCTCTTGTTCTTATTCTTTGTTTACAATACTTTAATCTTTGCTAATTCAGTATTTTTTTGTTTATTGCGTTGGATGCAGGATATTGCAGAGGCCAAGTACTTCTTCAAGCACAAAGGGGTCGATGTTGGATCTGATTGACTGAATTGCTTTTAACGAGCAACCATTAGAAATAGTGTTATCGTTATCAATGAAAACATTTGGATTTTTTTGAAACTAAAGGGTGTTTCTGAGGCAAACACATTCGCAAAAGCGACAATTAATATCTCTCCTTTTGATCTTTCTTTCTTGTCAACTGTCAATGGATGATGCCAAAAGAAGAAAAAAAGCAAGCACAATGATGAAACCAATAATGTCTATGCAAACACTTTGTGTTCTTCTCAGTAAGTTGTAGAGACTAAAAGCCATAGAATCTTATGCGAGGAGAAAACTAAATGATAGAGAGAGAGAGAGAGAGAGAGAGAGAGTGATGAGAGATTGTTTATCTCTTCTTCTTGCCACCTTTGCCTGACTTTGAAGAAGTTCCAGAGGTTGAAGTTGTGGCCTGAGGTTCCTGCTTCTTCTTTCTGTCTGTATGTTTTGGTACCAATTCTGCAATTTTCTGCATCAGTTGCTTCCCTGCAGATATATATCAACACAAGCAGCACATCATATGTCTGTAGGAAACAACTTGCGATTGTCTCACAGGTCGAGTCTTTTCGTATAAAGCAGCAAGTCAAATGTATATTCATGTATTTGTTCATTTCTGTGTGCTAAGGTCTAGCTATTTAGATGCAACAGTACAAATGCAAACTCAAACACATCAGAAATCTTGCAATTTGACAAAAAGTGCCTGAAATAAACATAGCAAACTTCTGCATCTGAGTGTGCTGTAGTTATATAATATGCAACGATATCAAAGAAAAGAGAAGTGCCTGACCAACCTGAGAAATTCAAACTTTAGCAAAATGAACTGATAATTGCGAAGAAGAAAGTCAGATAAACTTGGCAACAGTATCATAACAATCATAAGAAGTCAAATAATTGCTACACTCTACAGCTCCATATGCATAAGATTGATATGCACATAATATCTAACTGGCAATAATGATGCTGACCATAAATTAAAAACCTAGGAATCACTGGGAAGGCTCATAGAGCCTCCGGACTAAAAGGTTGAAATTGGTGATGATATATAAAATGACAAATTTGAAGATCAATGAAAACGTTTGAATCAGGGTGATATGATGAGATAAAACAAAGCCAAATAAGATGGGACGCTACAAAACAATGTTCAAAGTTCATATCAGAGACTCCTAACTTCTATTTAGATAACAAGCAGGCTAGTATCAGACAACATTCGCAGGGGTTGGACACATTCACACATGAGTCACGGTGAGACATTCACAACACAACAAGAGTAAGTAAAGAAGCGTTTTCTAGGTCAATAAAGCTAGTCTTCTGATTTCTAGTTAGGTATACAAAACTGGAAGCTCAATTCAACTGATCACTACGATAACACTATAGGAAAACACAATAACAAATGCTCTACAGCTGAGCGGAGATAGAGCCAAGAACAGAGATGCGAGATCTTACTTGAAGTAATGGCTGGATTGATTAAAGTACCATCCTCTTTTTTCAATTGCACTCTCACTCTCCCTACTTGCATGAAATCACGCGGATACGCTTTGTCAATCTGAAAAAAATACCAGAAAATCTCAAATGGAAGACACTGCAAACGAATTAACGACATTTCATTTTCCCTTAAACCCAATAAGATAAAGGATTTACCTCGACGGCACAATTGAGTTTCAAATGCCTACAACAATCATTAATTTCAATGCAATTTGGATTCTCACATGCTTTACTCAAACTGATTCTTCTTCCTTCAGCTACAGTTTTCTTTGAGTTAATATAAACTGGATACACCACTACCCATTTCTTGATTCCACTATCCATCTACAGAACAAGATGAAAACAGAACCAAACAGATTCATTCAAACTTTTAAACCCAAAAATCTAGAATCCAAATTTTATAATTACAGCCATTAACAAGGCTCATGTTTTGTTCATTATCCAGTAATACGACGCAAACAAACATTCTCGTTAATTGCTCTTAATGAAGTATTAAATTAGGATAAAAACAACCAAAATCTTAACCTAACAGTTTGGAAAATCTATAAACATACGGCCTAATCACATAGAAATTATACAGATCTGTTTCGATTTCATGGGAATTCTCAAGCATCAAGATCCCAAATCGTATACATGCGCAAGAAGGGAAGATACTTATTAATTTTCTTCTACGAGAGATTATTTTATGCTTAATTTAACACAGAGAGAAGAGAAACGAACCAGTGATCAGATTCGGAAAATTCAGGAAATCAAGCTTTTGGACTGAGATTGCTCCGATCAGAAAATCGTATAGCTGGAGGAGAAGGAGATAGAAAAATGATAAGAACCTGAGAGGACCTTATCTACTTGAACAGAAATAGATGAGAAATAGAAGAATTTAGAGGTTGAAGATGAAGAATTGAGGAAGAAGAAGATGAAGAAGAACGAGAGAGAAGATGATTATTCTTACAATTACTCATTAGCGTTTTATAACCTCGGAATGATATTAATTATACCGTCATCTCAATTGAACCGTAAGAAACCGGATTAAACCGGAAAACGAAATAAGTGAAATTGATTTTGATTCGCTTATTATTCTCTCAAGGACCTGACTCTTCTCGGACTCGGAGAATAACAATGGAGACTAAATACGACCAAAGTGTGAAACAATGGTGGAAACATTCTTCTTTCCCTCTATATTGGTAGAGTTACCATCGAGAATGATCTGTGTAGCTAAACCATTTATTCATCCTTAAATTAAATTAACTCTTCAAGAAAAAAATTGTTTTTTTTGTTTGGTTCGGTTCGGCTTTTAACCAGAAAACTAATTGGACCCGAATAAACCAAAAATTAAACAAATCCCTAAATTATATTTATTGGTCGTCATCGAGAGATTCGAGACTCTTCCTACCTAAACCTCCTCCTTAAATTTACTGTTATAATCTTCGCCTGTACTTATCGAATCTCCGACAGAAACAGGCGACACTCCGACGAAAGGTTCGACTAGTTTCCCCTTTCCTTAATTCGAGCAACTGGCTCACTCTCATTTAACAATTCTTTTCCCCGTAGACGACGCCGTTTGGCATATGTTTATCAAAAACGACGTCGTTGCTCGTTGCTGTGTTTGTCAGAGTTTTCCGGTTTGATAATTTCTCTGTCTTTTGTTTCTTTCGATTCTTTACTTCCTTCATATTAATCACAGTTCTATTAACTTACCGTCTGTTTTGTCAAAACCAGAGCTTTCTATTTGGTCTCTGTGACTCTTATGTTCATTGTTAATAGTAGTTCATAGGCTTTCTTTTTAATTCCCAAACTTTCTTTTCTTTTGGATCAGATTAATCCCTGAGAGCTTTATGTGATTACGATTAGTCCTAAAAGTCTTTGAAAGTCTTCTCTTTCACATGTTTTGCTGTTTAGTTTCAATTTTGGTAGACACGTATAAATTATGAACATTGGAAGTTTAGAAAAAAAAGAGTTTGCTGTGAGAAATTCTCTTTAGAATGGATTTGCCAAAGAGTCCATCCTCTAGTTAGTGATGATTAAGGCTTTTTGATCTTTGCTATCAGGTTTTGTTATTTACTTTCTCTGGCCAAGCCAAGTATAAAGTTATGGCACTAGTGAAAGAGGACCATTGTGAGAATTCTCATTATTATATGGGTTTTGCTCTGCACCAGGTAACACTAATATTGGATTCATAATGTTGCAAAGTTTGTTGCTTTTAAAGTTACAGTGGTTGATTTCTCTTGATTGCAGGCTAAACTTGCTCTGGAGGCTCTTGAAGTTCCTGTGGGGTCTCTAATTTTTGCCCTTTCCCTCATCCCAATTTGTGTGTCTTACCTTTGATCAATTAATGTCATATAGGAGAACTAATGCATTTTTCTTGTATTTGTCTGGATCAGATGTGTTATTCTTGAGGACGGTAAGGTCATTGCTTCAGGGCAAAACCGAACAAATGAGACACGCAATGTAATCACTCAAAAACTTTCAGAAGCAACTAAAATCCTATCTGTTCTAGTCACGAGCTAGTTTCTTCAGTTATTTATTCGATCGTCTATACTTCACTATTTCTCTCTATATTATTTAATTAGATAATTGTTACCTTGGTTTATTTCATCTATATTAATGTGTTTGTTACACTTTCTTTTGAAAAAGGCCACAAGACATGCAGAGATGGAAGCAATTGATGAACTTATGGGACAATGGCGGAAAATAGACTCTCACCTTCACAAGTCGCCGAGAAATTCTCGAAATGCATTCTTTACGTAACATGTGAACCTTGCATTATGTGTGCATCGGCCTTATCGTTTCTCGGTATGATTCCTTAAGCTAAATCAGACATTGTTTTATTTCTGATAAGAAATGATATGCTCTTCTCTTAATTGAAGGTATAAAGGAAGTATATTATGGATGTGCAAATGATAAATTTGGGGGATGTGGTTCCATCTTACCGCTTCACGAGGAAGTTATCAGCCGTCAAATACCCTGTAGGTTCTACGATAATGCTACAATCTTATTGAAAACGCCTTTAGTAAATTGAATTCTGTTTTTTTGATAGTGAAGAAGCTCAAAGAAGAAAAGGGTATAACTGTAGAGGAGGAATAATGGCAGAAGAAGCTGTCTCTCTTTTCAAATGTTTCTATGAGCAAGGCAATCCCAACGGTAACCACTCTCACCTTAACTTACAGTTCTATTCCTTGACGAAACATATTAAAAGATTTTTTTCGGTTTTTCGGTTTTAGCTCCAAAGCCACACCGCCCTGTAGTTCAAAGAGAGAGGACTTGAGGTGAACGTGTTGCGAAAATTGACATTCATTTCATAGGGTTCTGAATTGAATCTTGCTCTATAGAACAAAAGCCTAATTAGCTTTCATCAATTTAAGGTCTAAGAAGTAGAGGTGACAATCCGATTTACCGTTTACTTTTGTTGGGTTTATCCTTTGTAATTTATCAATGATTCTCCTTATGTTTTTGCTACTTTTGGCACATTAAACATGAGAATGTATCTTATGTTACAGAGAGAAAGTTGGTAACTCAAATGCATTACTTCTCTGATTGTATCTGTAAATAAAATTTGGTATAGAATAAGGTTTCCTCTGTTTTGTTTTCCTTAATTTATATTCTTCTTACAACTTCTCCATAAACATGAAACAGTATCTGACTTGTAAGTTTGTAACCACACATGAGAACATCTATTAACTAAATCACAACGTAATAAAATCCTAAGAAGCTCAGATTCTTTTGCAAAGTAGGAGACAAAAAAAGAGAGCAGAAACTAAGTGAAAATATCATAACAGATCCATCCTTAACCTAAAATAAACAACGAACTAGGAAACCAAACATATCACAGAAACACAGAGCGAGAGAGGGAGAAATAGAGAGCTTGCTGATTTGGAATAGAGAGATCTCAGGCGGCGTTCAACGGGTGATAGGAGAAAGAGGAAGCAGAGAATAGTGTGTGCTAACATCCTTAAAAAAGGCCAACTTCTTCTCGAAACTCCAAAACACCGGTGCCTGTAACACATAAGTTACAGTTTCACTATAACAAAGCAAGAGGTCGAGCAATTTGGTGATAAAAGCTTTAGATATTATAATAAATCATAAGACGAGAAGATTTACCCTAAAATATGTGTAAAGTCCAGCAATTGGGTGAGAAGAATTTTAGCTTCTTCATTTGTACAACGGTTGAGCTCGAGATTATTCGGAGAGATAGATGCTTCGATTACTCCAGGTCTTGCGCCATGAGGAGCTCCAAATGGATGCTCACCCAAAGTTAATGAGTAAAACAAAATGCAACAAAAACTAAACAAATCCACTGTTGAAGTTTCCGGAGTTTTAACATTACCATCATATCACCTTGTTCATAATCTGTTCTAGAGGTTGAAAATCTGTAGGATAATGGCCTGCACAAAGAGACAAGTTAGCATATTCAACAAAACAAATTAATTTATATATTCATCAACACAAATTAACTTACTTATTGTTTTAACATTAGATTTCGGTTTGATGATGCTGCTAGGTTCGGTGGTACAGAAATTAGCAATCTTTGCAGTCATAGATTTGCTTCCACACACTATGACTACGTTCTTTGGGTTCAAATCTCGATGAACAAAATCCATCTCATGCAAGTGATTCAACCCTTTAGCAACGTCCTCCATCAGCTTCAACATGAGAGGAACAATGTCTTCTCATAGGTTCATATTGGTTTTCTTGATATACTCATCAAGAGGTTTTGGAGAGGTAGTAGAGTTGGTGTCTTGGTGCTTCGAAAGTAATTCACGAGCGTTTCTAGCGTGAAACTCCAACGCTCTTCCGACATGTAGGTAAATTCATCATCTTTATCGAGAGTGACCCAATTGAGAATGTTTTCGTGTTATTCGCAGTCTTTTTAGACACTACATTCTCTGTCGGCTTTCTCGATGTTATCAGACGACAACTTCTTCCGCTTGACCATCACTATTTTCCCGGGGTCGTAAAACCCTAGGCATGAGTCAAACTCGTTGCCATCTTACACTACCGCTGGCGAAACATAAACTTTCCAATATTCTTCCATTCTCTTTTTGGTTAAGTGAAAGACTTTGAGAACATGGTCGTCATTTACTTGCTGTGATGTGATCAACTTTAGACCTGCACTAATCAAACCAATTATCATCATCAACTAAAGCATTGACTATTCATCCACTCAATATGTAAATGCGCTACTCGAAACTCTAAAGATGATGGAAAAATGACTCATTAACAACTATACAGTTGATAAACAAATTATCATCATAATTGTTAATGAGTCATTTTTCTATCATCTTTAGAGTTTCGAGTAGTACATTTACATATTGAGTGGATGAATAATACCCTTCTTAACTCCACAAGCTATGATCTTATCCAAGATATGAAATTTTTTATTGACTGTCGTAAGTTTTTGCTATTTAGTTTTGAATTCCAAAAATATCATTTATCTTTAACTAATACATTTGATTTTAAATAATAATATTATTAAATATAATAATAAAATTTTAAAAATCACAAAGATAACTGAATATATATATATATATATATATACAGTTTTATTTTGTTTTATTTGTTGGAAAAATAGTATAACTAGTATAATAGTTCAACTAGTATTATTAGTACATAATTAGTACAACCATTATGACTGATGCAATAACAAATATTAATATACTTGTTATAACAAATACATATTTCTTTAAAATAACCATGTACATTTGCAATTCAAGTTTGTTACATTTGTTTTTTATATAGAAAAAATGTTAAGGTTAATTGTTCTATAAGATAAAATTTTCCATACAAATTTTATATGAAATTTCAAACTAGATATAGTTTGAAAAGTATGAGTAAACATTGATTATACCTACATAATATATTTAATGATTTTATATTATGAGTTTGATACATAAAATTAATAAATAGTCGATTTTGATAGTAAATTCATTATGAATTATTATAAAACATTTAGTATTTCACATAAAACATTTTTTTTTTGACTTTTATGACCATATAAACATTTTAGATTTTTTCTCAATCAAAGAGTTGAGATTTCATACTATCTCCGTCCCAAATTATAAACAGTTTTAATTAAAAGCACGGTTTTTTAGAAGTAATATTAAATTATATTTATTTTGTTTTTCCTTTTTTGAAAACATAACTCAATATTTAAGCTTAACTATCCATGTAATGATAAATAATACTCTATAATATTAATAGTCACAAAAATTAAATAATGTTTTTTACATAGAAACTTGCAAAACATTCAATAAAATGGAACAAAAAAAAGCATTAAACTTCTAATATTATGGGACAGGGAGTATAAATTTTCATGATAATTTATGTCAATTTCGAAAAGAAAAGTTTGTAAACAAAATTTTCTTTTGACTCTAGCTTGACATAGAAAAGAAAAAAAAATCATGCTAAAACCAAGAAATCAAGGTGACAAAAAAAAAAAAAACCAATAAATCAAGGAAGTTATAGAATCTTTGGATATTTTACTTCATTGAGATGCCAAATATGATGCATTTGAGCAATATCAAGATATTTTAATTATGTGGAACAAACAGTCAAGTTTCAGTTAGTATGTTTTTGTGCCACCTACATTGGGCTGGTCACAGTTAACAAATTACGCAGTCTCTGCAAACTCTCAAATAATTTTGGTGGCCTATCTTCTTTGCAGTATTTAAGTCTACGTAAAATCAATACCGAGAATCTACCTGAGGGCAAAATATTGCAATGGTATAAAATGGTCTGATCTAAAATATTGCAAAAAATGCTCAAGTCTTTACGAGTCCCAAAAACTGGAGTATCTAGATGCACATGAGTGCACACTTTTGACAATATGAGAGAGAATCCATTCTATGTTAATTTTTAGCAACTGTTACAAACTGAATCATGAGAGTCTGTGTGGGTCATGCTCGAATCAAAAGTCATTAATGGCATTTAAAAAAAACGTTTAACATAGAGAGCTTGGATCACACTTACGTTTTATAATGCATTTGAAATTTATTTGGTTAAAGATAAAGAGCTTGGATCCCGGTTCATTGATCGAATTCAGTTCACAAAGTTCAGAGTTATTTGATCACCAAATCGATACGTCACCTACTATCAATTAACGATATTTAAATTTTGTATCTAATTCTCAAAAAATATCATGTCACTTATATCGGAAAAAAGTAGTTAAATGTGAAGTTTTCTATTTATGACAGCGGTTACAGTGACGATATAGAAAGTAGAAAGATCAAAAACTACAAGTGAAGACTTAGAAACAAAAAGAAACAACGAAACAGACAACAAACAAGAAGAAAAACACACGCAAAAGCTATTCCAGAAGATTCATGATGGAGAAACACCGATTCCGAGCTGCAAAACCCAGACAACTGCATTGTTGCCGCAGTTCAAAAGAACTCGAGTTCTCATCGTCGTTGCCACGAGCAACTCCCACCCGAAGCCAGTCCTCAAAACCTCGTAGGTAGGAATGCCTACAACTTCTCCGAAGACAAATGTAATAACGAAACCATTTCAACGGACCACTCCACAACCAGCATAACAAAAACCACTACCGGCGGCAATGGACCACTTCTCATGAAATGACTTGTGGCACATGTACTAATTTTTTTTTTTGATAAACAAAAACACATGTAATATTAAGAAGATTTATATGACTACATATATCTAAAATATTAGGTAAATCTAATTACCAAAAATTAATTAACTAATCAAAGGAAAAAAATGTAAAGTGAATACGAAAGAAATATATAGTTTAGTTTAAGTAAAATTATAATTAAATATAAAATACCCAATCACGATTCACGCACACTATTCTCTGCTTGCTCTTTCTCCTATCACCGTCGAACGCCGCCTGAGATCTTCCAATTCCAAATCAGTAAGCTCTCTGTTTCTCCCTCTCTCGCTCTTTGTGTTTCTGTGATATGTTTGGTTTCCTAGTTCGTTGTTGATTTTAGGTTAAGGATGGATCTGTTGTGATATTTCACTTATCGAAGAATCAACTGGTATGAGATTTATTTCATTAAGAGCAATTAACGAGAGTGTTTGTTTGGGTCGTATTACTGGATAATGAACAAAACATGAGCCTTGTTAATGGCTGTAATTATAAAATTTGGATTCTAGATTTTTGGGTTTAAAAGTTTGAATGAATCTGTAGATTAGAAGATGAAGATTGGTTGAACTTTTATGGAATTGGTTGCATATTGAAGAATTAGAGTAAGAAGATGGATCAAATTGCCAATAGTATTACAAAAGATTGAAGATTTCAGTCTTATTTGGCTTTGGAAGTTTCTGCATAGTTAACATCCATCAAAACGGTGACGTATAAGCTCTTTTGGGCCATGGGCCCATGAACTGAAAGCGGCAACGTAGTCTGAAAAGATTAGATCCTCGGACGATGCGTCGACGAATTTCTAATCGAATAATCGACAAAACTAGTTTACAGTCAAAACGGTGACGTATTGATTCGTTTTGGGCCGAAACTATATTAGATGGGCCTAAGAACTAACACGGCGTCGTAGTTTGGAAAAGATTAGATCCTCGGACCGACCTAGAAGGATCAGAAGTGCTTAAGCGTTTACGCTGGGGGAAGGAAAGGCGAAAACTTCTGTCGGATCTGGAAGCTCTCTCTTTCGCTCCCGCTTAATGCTTCTCTGCTTATTATTATTCTTCCTCTGTTTTTTTCAAACGTCTTCTTTTTTGGTTCTCCGTTTCTGTTTTCTTGTTGATCACCGGAAGCTTTTATTTGGTACAGCCTCTGATTCTAATCACACACTCACTTTGTTAATCGTCTGAACATTTTGATTGGTTTATTGCTAATTCTTGTTTAAGTTCTTCGTGTCTGTGTATACGAGTAATTAGCTTGATTCTTCTGGGGATGATTTGTGTTTCGGGCCAGTTTAGGGTTTGCTGTGTTCAAATTAGGACTCATTCATTTTTAGTTACATTCCCAGAATTACAAGTTTTCTTTTTGAGTTTTTTTGTTGCTCATAATTTGAGCTAAGTATGTTTTTTGTCTTTTGTTTCACAAGTTTGATAATATTCTTACAATTAGTAGGAAAAAGCTTTTGGGATTTTTAGTATTTAGCTGCTAAATTTGATCAGAACAATACATTGAGCTTTTTTCTTGACAGAGATTTTAGTTTTTCGTATATATCAAGTAGCTGGAATTTTGATTTCCTGACAAATGCTTGAGAAGTCGCAGAATTTTTCTATTTATCCTATGATTGTTTAGTTTTCTTTATGTTGTATTTTCACTGAACTTTCTATTTATGTCATGTGGTATATCATTTTAGATGGAGGTACAGAGTCTTTTAAACTTTGATTTGGATCCTGGTCCTGTTGATCAATCTATATTGGTGTGGCAACATGAGCATAGATCAGCTGCCATATGGGAAGATGAGGTGTGTAGTAGTGAATCATTTATTTATTTTCTTATTTTGCTTCCAGTGTTAATCTAGTCTTACTTCACTTTCAGGTTCCTCCCCGTGAGCTGACATGCCGGCACAAATTATTGGGAATGCGAGATTGGCCTCTGGAGCCTCTTGTGTGTCAAAAGTTGATAGAATTTGGGCTATATGGAGTGTACAAGGTTGCGTTTATACAACTCGATTATGCTTTGATAACAGCTCTGGTGGAGAGATGGAGACCTGAAACGCATACTTTTCATCTTCCTGCTGGAGAGATCACAGTGACTTTACAAGATGTGAATATATTGTTGGGTCTCCGTGTGGATGGACCTGCGGTAACTGGTAGTACAAAATACAACTGGGCTGATTTATGTGAGGACCTGCTAGGTTCCAGACCAGGTCCCAAGGATCTACATGGTTCTCATGTGTCTCTAGCATGGCTGCGTGATAATTTTCGGAATTTACCTGCTAACCCTGATGAAGATACGTTGAAGTGTCACACTAGGGCTTTTGTTTTAGCTTTGATGAGTGGTTTCCTTTACGGGGATAAATCTAAACATGATGTGGCTTTGACGTTTCTTCCTCTGCTAAGGGACTTTGATGAAGTGGCTCAACTTAGCTGGGGTAGTGCTACTCTAGCACTTCTCTACAGAGAGTTGTGTCGGGCAAGTAAGAGGACTGTTTCTACCATTTGTGGTCCTCTTGTTCTGCTTCAGTTATGGGCATGGGAACGACTTCATGTTGGTCGTCCAGGAAGACTTAAAGATGTTGGTGCTTCCTTTATGGATGGCATAAATGGTCCTTTACCAGATCCATTAGGCTGTAGGTAATTGAGATTTATAATATTCTGTTCAGTTTGTTTTTACAAGTTTAATGTAAGTTTGTTTGCTTATGAAACTGCTTGAAAGCTAGGTGGAGGGCTTCTCTGAGTCATAAAGAGAATCCTCGCGGAGGACTGGACTTTTACAGGGACCAGTTTGACCAGCAGAAAGATGAGCAGGTATAAAACTGTGGCTTAAATGACCGAGCTTTGATTGTTGAGTTTAGGGAAGTAGAGGAAAAGTCACAGACCAACTCCAAATCTTGACTAAGGATTTGCTTGAAGTTGTTACAATTTAAATAACTGTTATATGTTATTCGGGGACTTAATCTTTTCAGTAGTGGAAATTTATTTTGTAAATCCTCACAGTGGCCTATCCTTTTCTAATAAAAAAACACTTACAATGTAAGTACTGATCTTTTATAGCAGTTTAAGCTATGATAGAGTGTGGTGATGGGGTATCCAAAATGGTATTGTAATAGTATTACTTATTTCCATAAGTTAGGTGTAAGGCAAACTTTTCTATTTTCACGTAGTCCCCTGATAATATTTTATCAAAAAATCTCTGATATGGTGGTTGATGTAACATGGGATTTTCTTCTATGATGTGGATGTAGGTCATATGGCAGCCTTACACTCCGGATCTTCTAGCAAAGCTTCCTCTTATATGTCTTAGTGGTCAGAACATATGGCGAACCATCGCACCCTTAATTTGTTTTGATGTTGTTGAGTGGCATCGTCCTGATCGAGTACTCAGACAGTTTGGTCTTCAGCAAACAATTCCAGCACCTTGTGATAATGAAAAAGCTCTTCATGCCATTGACAAAAGAGGCAAATCAGAATATGACTGGTCAGCACGTCATAGTCGACATATTGAATTGTGGAAGGCACGTGAGTCATCTGTTGTTCTCGGTGAGCCAGAGTGTAACCGAATGGACTATAATGATCCTTATATGGAGTGGTACCGTAGAATTACTAGAAGAATTATTAGTCCTATGAATGAGAGGCGCCCTGGGCAGTTTCTACCCACTGGTTTTGCTTTCCAAGTGCTTGTAAGTTATTATGGTCAACATCATTAATTCAATGGTTTTTCAGCGTGCTTAAATCTCATCACCCTATATAAAATTACAGGTTCAGAGGGTTGCAGCCATACATGCTCGATCTAAGGCTTCACTTGAAGAGGAACTTACTGTTGACACAGCGAGGCAAACATTACAAGATATCGTTGATATGTGTGCAGGCGCCCTTCAACTCAATGCACCGTTAGGCTCGTTATCTAATGGTATGATTTCCAGAAGAACTATCAAAATAATATTTAGGCTATAATTCCTTTCCTTAATGATTTCTACTTGTATTTTTAGTGACTTGGTGATGTATTAGATGTTAACCAAGAGAAGAAAGATATTGATAATAGTAGATGAAATATTCCTTTCTCCATAGATGATTAGATATTACTTTATTCAAATCATGTCTTCATGATATGAATATTCAAGTTAATCCCAACTGCAGATCATATAACATGGGTGTGTCCTTAACAAGTTGTGTCAAGACTTTTCTTTTTAATTTTGGTAAATCCTTTGTTATAGGCACTGTTGCTCAAGCTCCAACTCCATTTCTGATGTTACCTGAACCTACGCCTACAATAATATCGGAAAAGCCATTGGCTGGGGAAATGGTATGCTTACCCATGAATGAAATGGGAATAGATGATGGCCTCGCAGCAGAACCTTTGGAAGTCATGCCACCTGTTCAGGATATAGGATGTGAGCAGTCTTTACCATCAGTTTCCCAGAAACCTCTTTTCTGGCCTTTGGGAGGGAAGCTTACTTTCAGTTGGATTTGTGAAGTAATGTTGGTATTTGATTGGTCTTCAAGGAATCTCCCACCTTGTGAATTTTCAAGTGTTCTTGCTTTTAATGTCTTTGAAGAGCTGGTTCTCTCAGCTTCTAAAATCCTGAAAAAAGAGCCAAACTGCGTTAGGATAGATAGTGAGAAAGCAAAGGTTATTGTGGTTGGAGATCTACATGGGCAGCTACATGATTTGCTGTACCTTATGCAGGATGCAGGATTCCCCGATAATGATCAGTTCTATGTGTTCAATGGGAATTATGTAGACAAAGGAGCGTGGGGTTTGGAAACCTTCTTACTTCTTTTATCATGGAAGGTAAGCTTATCATCCTTGAATTTGTGTCCAATTGATATAGTGTCAGTGGATCATAGGAATCAGAGAGAAACTCTGCTGTTAGTTTGATTTTCTGTGTGGTATTATTTTGTATAGTTGGACCCCAAAGAGGCGGCAATTTTTCCTAATGTCAAAGATAAATTATACTAATAGTAGGCATTTCATTTTTTGCTAGGTCCTTCTACCGGAAAGATTGTATCTTCTACGTGGCAGTCATGAGAGTGAAGGTTGTACATCACTTTATGGATTTAAGAATGAAGTATTTACCAAGTACGGAGATAAAGGAGCAGTTGTCTACAAAAAATGCTTGGAATGCTTCCAGTTGCTCCCTTTGGCTTCTGTGATTGGTGGGAAGGTATTTACAGCTCATGGAGGTCTTTTTCGTGATGTATCAAGCTTTCTCTCAGACAAACAAGAACGAAGCAGAAAGCGCAAGCGAATGCAGAAAAAACAAGCAGATAATAGTGTCCTTGAGACTGAAAATAGATTTGAGTCTTTGCCTCTTGGCTCGTTGAAGGATTTAGCCAAAGTGAAAAGGCGTGTTATGGACCCTCCTACTGAAGGTTCAAACTTGATTCCTGGTGACATTCTTTGGTCAGATCCATCAAAGGACAGCGGTCTCTGTCTTAACAAAGAGAGAGGCATTGGTTTGTTGTGGGGTCCTGATTGCACCGCAAAGTTCCTGCAAGAAAATGATCTAAAGGTTAGATCGATCAGTTCCATGAAACTAAAATGTCAAAAAGATCGCATCTAGAAGCATTGAGAATTTGATAGAAGAATCGAGTGGTTTTTCATCAACTGAATGCTTATATTTGAGATATAATCAGGATACCTCCATGCTGTTTTGTATATTCAAATGAAATGAGGTACTTCTGTTACTCTTTCAGCATCATGATATCATTTTTTCTATGGCAGTTGATCATCAGAGGGAAGGAAGCCCCCGACGAAAGGGAAATACGAGATGGCCTTCCATCAATGAGTGAAGGATATGCAAAAGACCATGAAGGGCTTATAACTTTGTTCAGTGCTCCTGATCATCCTCAGTTTCAGGTATGCTCTATTGAACATTCGTACTGGCTATCTTCAACCCATAGTAAGCTCTTGCGATCCAATAAAAATGGTTATCTGATAAATTTTTCGGTTGTCCATCTTTATTTTATTTTTTAATTCTCGCTGGATGAAGGTTCTTATTTCATGACTTGTGTTTGAGCCTCCACATAAATCTGAGCATGTATTGTCTGATATGCAGGATACAGAGGAGAGACACAACAACAAAGGAGCTTACATAATTTTGCAAATTCCCGAAGACGAGGAGCCTAAAATTGAAGTGTTCGAAGCAGTAACTCCGAGACCAAAGGTAGTTCTATAGTTAATGATGAGATCCCCAGTTTTGATCTCTCTTGGTTTATTCTTGATATGTTCTGACATCCACAGGCTGTGGCGTACTATGACTATAGAAGCCTGAATCATTCACCCAGAAATTTAGTACACAATATTACTAATTCTGCTGATTCACCATCCTTAGCGCCTGATGACAAAGATAGTTTAATATCTTCTGAGAATGTAGAATATAAGTCCATGGATCTCTCTGAACTGATGGAAGTTGATGAAAAGGATGATGTTGATTCCAAGTCAGAATCTAGAACTGATGAAGTTGCAGCTTTTGATACTCTTGTATCTGGTGATAAAGATATGGTTGATTCTTCAGAGAAGACTGTAACAGGTTCCAAAGAAGCTAACCATTCAGAAACTGCAGAGATAAGTAAAGATTTATCTGATACGGTTGAAAACCCAGAGTCTCGCAGCAGAACAGAAAGTGGTTTTGAAGCTACGCAAACTTGTGATTTGCGTGTGCTTGATTCTGGAAAGTCCATGGAATCTAGGACAGAGAGAAATGCAGACATTGAACCAATGGCGGTTGATGAAATTGCTGCCGAGTCTGAAACCAGAATTGGAGAAGAAAATGATGTAGAAACCTCCAACTCTATTAAGATTTCGGAAGAGAGAGCAGAAAAAGGAAGAAAGAGCGACTCTCTTGAGGAGTCAAATAATGTAAGGGAAGAAGAGGATCGTGATGTTGCAGTGGAATTAGAAACCACATATGATGAGAAACCGGAAAGTGCAGTAACTGAAATCACAGGGAACGGTACAGCTGAATGTACGAGAGACAGAAACAGAGACATAGCCACCGATAATGCTGAGAAGTTGGAATGTTTAGCCAGCAAACACAATGATTCAGAGCCCAGTGACGATATAAATGATTCTACCATAAAGTTCAGACATAAGACTAGCTGTGCTACTGACTCTGATCTGGGGACTGTAAATGGTGGGGTCAGTGCAGACTGTACCAGTTTATCAAAATGTCTTACAAGCAAGCCAGATGGGTCTGAGCCAGTGGTGGATCATGACAAGTTTACAAATATTACGAAACCGTCACATGATAAGGATCTTGGAGAGTCAGCAGATAAGCGAGAGAGAGTAGTCAAACTGGTTACCTATTCTAAGCGGAAGCCATCTGACAAAAAACACATGGTTGATTCTAGTGAAGAAGCCCAACAAAAGATTAATGGGGCTGCTGATTCTAACACCAAGATTAATGGGGCTGCTGATTCTAACACCAAGAGTGCTCTTGACAAGTCACACTCGATCCCAAGAGATATGGACTCCTGAAGTCCCGTTCCGCTAGTCTTCTTAGTTCTTTCCTACTGAGGTAAATACTAAAATATAATCTCTCTTCTAAACGGCTATTAATGTCTTTCTTTTGCACGGTGGTATTGTCTATTTTACACTTTTGGTGGTTGGATTCGATTTTATTTTGAAGGGCAACTTTTCATTTCCAACACACTCATATTCTTACCATGAGCAAGACTTACATATGATTGATACACAGATCCAAACTCTTTAATCTCACACGTCTGAGTTTTTCTTGCATGATTTACAGATGTAGAGCAGCTAAATCGGTTTGGACCTCAAAGCCAATGTACATTGCCTAGCTGGTCAATTCCATCTTAACCAAATTTGGTTTGCTAATTTAAGTTAAAATGTTAGAGAGTTTAATCAGTCGATGGTACTCGGTAGTCGGTAGAGTGATGGTGTAAAACGTGGTTATCTTTTTCTTGAATTTACTTTTTTCAATCAGTTTATGTAGTTAAAGATTTCGTAATTAGCAGGTAAGAAAAAAACTTAGTCGTTCATCATATAAAAAGAAAAAATGTGTAAAATTGTAAACAAAACATAAATAATTGCCACACGAATTTGGCAGGCAATTAATAAAAGAAGGGCATATTCGTGGTTTGGGTCAACGACAAGGGTATTATCGACCTTTAAAGCGACAGACAAGTCAATAACTAAGATTCACCCGTTGAAAACGCAGCGTATTAGCAGCATAAGCTAAGGAATCTGCCTTTGCGCGTCTTCTGGTTTTCTTTTTTTTTTCTTCCTTTCTTTAATTTGTCGAAATTCGTCGTATCTCTCATTTCTCTCTACACCCCCTTCTCAATCTAGGGTTAGGGTTTCGATTCTGCAGAGGTTTTTTTTTTTTTTCCCAAACTCATACTGCTGAGCCCTCTTTTCATAAGCCTTGTTCTCTCTCCCTCTTGAAACATCCGTTCGTTCGTTCGTTCGTTCCTTCTTCTTCTTCTTAAGTCGAAGAACTTCATAGGCCTAAGCATGTCGTGATTCTCCCAAATTTCTGGTAACCTGATAAATTTAATTTCTGCTACTGCTCCTACTCGTCATTTTTTTTTTTGGAATTCGTCTGTGCGTTCGAATGATTTCAATCAATTAGCTTCATCTTCATTTTTAAGATTTGATATGGTTATCATAAGGAACATGATTTTTTACATATTCATTAGCGTTATTCTTGGATTAGGTTTCCCGTTCGTGTGAATTTTATTGTTTGTCGGTTTGATTGAGATATTTTTGAATAGTTCAACTTTGTGTTTTGGAATAGTTCTACTTTGAATATTGATTTTCTCTGATATAAATTTCAACCCATGACGTTTCCTTGTCTTGCCTGGTTTTGCATTTAAGTGATGAATTCTTGTAGTTTTGACCTTATTATCACAAATGCTTATGTTGTGGTTTTTTGTTTTTGTTTTTGTTGATTCCAGGTGTTTATACAAACTCCATTGACCATCTTTGATAAGTTATAAGCTATGTATACCTCTGAGGGAGCCCCTGATTTTGTTGTTGACCAGGGCATGTATTACCCTGTTGATGCCAATTATGGCTATTACTGTACAGGTAATTACTTGGATTCATCATGGTATCTATTATCCTCTTGGCCCTAAAGGCATTGAGTTCCCTATTTTTTCTGATTTTTCAGGTTATGAGCCACCTAGTGAATGGGAGAACCATCAGATGTTTTTTGGTGTAGATGGTTCAGAAGTCCAATACACTGTACTCATCTCGAACATAACCACTTTTCATTTATTGTTGATTTGTTCTTATACTTTTGTTTCTGTGTCGACATTCTATCTTCTTCTTCTTTTTTGTATCTCCAGGGTGGGCAGAATGAAAATTCTCCATATATATGCTATACGCCTAGTTATGGATATGCACAGTCTCCTTACAATCCATTCAATCCTTACATACCTGGCGCTTCAATAGGCGTTGATTCTCCTTTTGTTGGTTCCCAGCAATTTTACTCTATTCCTCCTTATCAGAATGTTGCAACCTCACCTTCGATTGTTCCGTATGCAATTTACCCTGATGTCATCTCAAATAGCTCAACAAACTCTTTGGTTGAGACTGGTTCAGCTAATAGGGGTCTATCTGACGGGAGAGGGTCCAGGCATAGAAATGCTTCAGCTACTACCGGACTCCAAAGGAATGCTCCAAAACTCCCTGCTGTAAACTCTTTGAGCAGGATCTCTGAGAAGCCAAGGCCTAACTCTGGGCAAAGCAAACAGCCAGAAATGGACAAGAGTGTTTCTACTCCATCATCAGGACACGCTCTCCAGGTATATTATTGTATAATTAATTCCTGGTTTTACTTTATTTTGATATTGATAATAAGATGTTGATGGATTGGTAAGAATATAGCGAAATGAAAATGCTTCTTGCTTGTGTAGTTCTTAGGAATGGCTTGTTGATGATTACTACTGCCATAAGTATTCTTTTGATTTTGACTCTGGACTTGTGTGATCATCTTTTCAGGGAAGAACTACTTCTGTTAGCGCTCAACCCGTTGATGTTGTTTCCAGTAGCAGAGTGTCGCCTTTTGGACAATTAGACATTGCTCTGCCTGAACGTAATGGTTATTCATCCATTGCAGCCAACAATAACAATCTTTGGCCCAAGATGTATGGTGGTCATGTAAATATAAGTCCAGATACAGTCCGTGAACAAAATCGAGGGCAAAGATCAAAAGGATCAAGAAATCAACTAATTGTTAAAGCTTATACAACAAAAGCTGGAAATGCTAATGCTGAAGGAAATATTGTGATCGATCCTTCTCAGTATAATAAAGAAGATCTCAGTATCAAATACAGCAATGCCAAGTTTTTTGTGATAAAATCATATAGTGAAGATGATGTCCACAAGAGCATCAAATACAATGTCTGGTCATCAACTTTGCACGGGAACAAGAAATTGCAGAGTGCATATGAAGATGCTCAGAGAATAGTCACCGAGAAGTCTTGTGAATGCCCAATATTCTTATTCTTTTCTGTGAGTTTTTTCTTCTCTTGTCTTACAGGCTAGTTTATTTGTGTTAATGCTTGGGGATTATTCTGACGCAGTACTTCTCTCTTTAGGTCAATGCCAGTGGTTTGTTCTGTGGCATGGCTGAGATGACCGGGCCAGTTTCTTATGACAAAGACATGGATTTTTGGCAGCAAGACAAATGGAGCGGAAGCTTTCCTGTCAAATGGCACATCATTAAAGATATTCCCAATAGCTGTTTCAGGCACATCATATTACAGAACAATGAGAATAAGCCAGTCACCAACAGTCGAGATACACAAGAGGTGAATTTTCTTTCCTAGAAGCTCTCGCTTTTAGAGATTCTCAAATTTGCTAATCTATAGTTTTCTTGTGTAGATAATGCTGAAACAAGGTCTGGAGGTGCTAAATATATTCAAAGATCATGCGGAAAGGACCTCATTACTAGATGATTTTATGTATTACGAGAACCGACAGAGGGTCATGCATGATGAGAGAACCAGAATGCCGTACAGGACCTTTCTTAGCCCTTTACCATTACCCAGACCAGATTTCTCCGACAGAACCAAGAAAACCTCTATGGAAGCCTTCAAGATACCTTTAGTAACCTCTGCAGAAATGGAGAATGTTCCTTCAAAATCAGATGGGAATGAGGAGACCACCGTAAAGGAATGTAATGAAGAAGCTACTACTTCCACTCAGAAGAAGATCAGCTCTCTCACCATTAACCCGAGTGGTACAGACACCGACACAACCACTGGTTCTCACCTGAACCAGAGTCAAACCAAGTCCAAACTGGCTCCCTCTGGCTCTGACCAGAAGACAGAGCCTTCTGAAGTGGTTGATGCTTCCCTTTCTGATGGTAATGGCATTGTCAAAGTAGGATCAACGCCGATAAAAGTTACCGGGTCTCCTGCAACTGTAACAGTTGGTACTATCCCTGGACCCCAGATCACTTGAGAAGTAAACCGCTCCGGGTTTGGTTTATTGTTTGTTTCCTTATATTTAATCGTCTCCAAAGTTTAAAGTCAATCCTACTTTATCATATATGTCAATGTGGTACGAGGAGAGGTTTCTATTTGTATAGATGAGTCTTGAGACTCTTGACTGGTGACTTGAGAATCCGCGTTTGGTCAAACGCTAAAAAGGTAATCGTTGAGGTTTGCGGTTAATGGTTGCGCTTTGGTTATTTTGGATTTGACCTATGAGCTGTTGCGTTGTCAGTTGTCACTTACTGTGTTTTTTTCTTCCTTTTTATACTGTAAAATTTCTAGTTTTTACTTGTTTGTCCGTCTTCTGTTTGGTCATTTGTTCTAACTCGGAAAAAATTAAAATTGAATATCAAGTTTTTTTTTCCTTTACCTGATGGCATTTTTATAGTATTGAATACCAGGTCGGATTCTATTACAATGTTATGAATGCATCTTTTCAGAAAAACATTATCAGTTTCTCCACTGTTTTGTATTGGCTTTACTGAGATTGAAATTTGAAAGCAGCACTAATAAAGGAAGCCAAATTTAGACAGACAAAATATACTGGGGTAAATTTAATATCTATACTATTAAAGGGGAAGCATTTTTTAGAAGAAATATTTAAGTTCTAAAAAATTTACATCAAATGCCGTTGAATTAAAGAAGGAAAAAAAAAACTCAAATGGACAAATTTGGAAAACTAAAATATAAAAGATGCGGATCTTATGACTGAGTTGGGCGTGGATCTTTGAATCTTGATGTTGGGTCGCATAGCAAAAGACCCAATTGAATTTTGACGAATTAAATAAAAAAATCTGGGATTCAATTCACAAACAGAATTGCAATCTTCAATATATCTGCAGCATTTTACCAAACAATCAAAAGATAATAACATAATATTGAATCCAAATGAAACTAAATATTTTTCTATATCTATCAGAACATTTAATTGTATCTATCGATACAGAAAATCTTCTTCAACTAATAAGTCGCATACCTGTTAAGCAACTTAAAAAACCATAATTCGAATATTTTTCTCATCATATTTATCTCCCACATATCACTTACCTATTTACTTGAGATTCAATTCACAAACAGAATTGCAATCTTAAATATATCTGCAGCATTTTACCAAACAATCAAAAGATAATAACATAATATTGAATCCAACTGAAACTAAATATTTTTCTATATCTATCGAAACATTTAAAAGAATATCCTATTAATGAGAATCTAACACAAATATTAACCCTAGCCGACTCAAACATATATATATATATATACGTCATAAACATATATAGAATCATTCACGCAAACAAAAAATATCTGCACATCAAAATATTCCATCGAAAAATGTCTCTAAACCAAGAAATCACGAGTCTTACTAACATCAAAGCATTCAAAACGTCTTGGACTGTTAAAGCTAAGATTGTCCATTCATGGAGAAACCTCTCAACCTTCGGTGGAGAAACTCTAGACATGATTTTAGCTGATGAATCTGTAAACAGAGTTTGGTTATATATTTTTCACAAACCATTTACTAATATTAACAGTATATCTATTAACTTTTTCAGGGCACTCTTATTCATGCTTCGATTAGAAAATAACAAATCCAGAAGTTTTTTAGGTATATCAAAACTGGCGAGTGGAAAACATTCAAAAATTTCACTCTTGCCAAAGCCTTTGGAAAGTATCGAGCAATAGATCACACCTACAAGATGTCTTTCATGAACAACACTATTATAAAGAGTTGTCCATCAGTTTCCAACGAGTGGTATTTTAATTTCCAAAACTTTAAAAATATTTTAAATGATCAAGCATTGAATGAAAGCTTCTTGATTGGTAAAACTCTTATTTCAATATCTTTAATTCAACTATACTGTTATTTTTTGCGTGAATTATACTAATAAACTCTATATTGTTTTCCTAGATGTTATTGGACAGGTTGTGAATGTTGGTGAAATAAAAATTCATGACATCAAGAATAAGCCAACAAAGAAACTTGAGATCGAACTTCGAAACACAATGTAAGGGTTTTATCTCATCTATTTCAAATGGCAAAAAATCGTGGGTTCAGAATTTGTTTAATATGATACTAATAATGAAGTTTATTTATAGAGATGAAAGATTGTCATGTACCCTCTGGGAAAGGTATGCAAATACCATGTGGAATGCATTTGAGAATAAAGGTGATGAGAAATTGATTTGTTTAATTCGGCTTGCTAAGATCAGTACATTCAACGGTATGTTTCTTAATATGGGTTGTCTCTATCTATGTTTATAAAAATCTTTTAGATTCGAGTTAATTCTTTTAATCTTAATAGGTCAAAAATCAATATCAAATGCCTATGACATGTCTTTGCTAGAGATTAATCCCAAGTACCCCGAAGTTGAAGAGTTTGTGGCGAAGTATGTATATTTATAAATACACTTTTAATTATATCATATCTATTATAGAGTTTCTGTATTTAATTGATTGGTTTGGATCTGAATTGTTCCTTTAGTTTACCAAATGATGACCTACCTTTGACACTTTTACCAAAAGTCTTGAAAGTTGGGAGAAAGAAAGACTACTATGATAGTTTTCCAAGAAAAACTATTTATGAACTTGGTGAAGCCACTGAGGTATGTTTTCATTTTCCGAATGTACTTGTACATTTTTTGTATATTGTTATTGGTTTTTAGTATTTATAGCAAGCTAATTCATATACATAGTAGATAAAAATTCTGTTTAATAGTATAAATGTCTTATAATACAGTTCTTTAATATGTGATTCTTATTAATTGTAGGTTGGTAAGTGTAAGATCATGTGTACCATCAACACAATTGATACTGAGTTTCCTTGGTATTACTTTCAATGTTTAAAATGTACCAAGACAGCTGATTTGATTCCTAAAAAAGAGAATGAGATTGTCAAAAAAGGGAAGAAACCTACATTCAATTGTCGGTATTGTATTGAGGACACACATAAGGTTGTACCAAAGTAACTATTTCTTAAACTAATTTAATTTTAGATTTAAATTCGAGTTCTACTATATTCTAATTTAAACTCTTAATTATAGGTACAGATTAGTTGTTGGTGTAATGGATGACACAGGTGACACTAAGTGTATGGTGTTTGACAACAATGCATTTCAGATCATAGGATTGTCTGCCAATGATCTTTTGGAAGGCAATTGGAGTGAGGTATAATTCTTCGTACAAACAACATATGGCTACATATGTTATGTCTAAACTTTAACTTAATATATTTACAGATTCAAGATCCAATGAATATACCACTGCCTTTGCGAGCCTTGGTTGGAAAAACTTTTTAGTTATTGGTTAGCATTGAAAAGGCTAACATCAATGAAGAGTATGACACTTTCAAAGTTTTCTATGTTTGGTTGGGTAATGAGGCAGACAATGTGGATAGTATTGAAGACTCTGATGTTTAAGTATCTTATTCGACTAATGAGTTTTCTACTGAGAAGGTAATATATTATATACATTTACAATTATAAAAAATTGGATGATCATTTCTGCATATTAATGAGTTTAATTTAAAACAGGGCCAACTTGCTTTGACTAATAGTTGTGAGATGTCTGATTCTTTGGAAGTTTATTCAACAACTCCTTCCTTAAAGAGAAGTAAATCTGATGGCTCTGATTATACATCAGAGCAGTCTTCATCTTCAAAAAAACCATGTGTTTCTAAGATCAAAGGTGTGTTTGAAAAGGAAGAGTTAGAACATGCAAAGAAAGAGATCAAGGACAGGATTGAAAATGAAGTTATTCAAGGGGAAACAAACAAAGGCAATAATGGATTAAACTAATTCTAAATGGAGCAAAAAAGAAGGATTTGAGTTTATGTTTTTAAGTTTTTTTATGAGTTTTCGTTTTTTATTTTTCAAGTTTCAGTATTTTTATTCTCAAAGGTTAAAGTTATTTTATATTTTATTTGATTTCTCTTCTATTATTATTTATCTATTTTAAATTCAGAACTTAAACATTATTTCTAAATGAAAATATAAGTTTTAAACAAAGATAGAAAGAAAGATAGTACTGACCTCTTGATAAATGGTTGGAGTCTAAACACATCTTTCAGGTCATAATATGATCCACGTCGACATAATTGAAATATTTAAAAAATGTGTTTCTACAAAAAACAATATACAAAATGTTATATAATCTAATAATTACATACAAATACTAATATGCAAGATTTCTTTTGCACTAAGAACAACGGAAATTCATTATGCAACTATAAGTTACTTGCAGCCCAATACTATATAGTATATATTTTTATTTTAAAAATGATCTGCAATTTATAAATGATATTTAATAAACAAAAGACTCAATTGAATTTTGACAAATTAAACAAAAAAATCTGGGATTCAGTTCACAAACAGAATTGCAATCTTCAATATATCTGCAGCATTTTACCAAACAATCAAAAGATAATAACATAATATTGAATCCAACTGAAACTAAATATTTTTCTATATCTATCCACGTTCTCATTCTAGAAAAAATAAATATTCTCAAACAATCATCTCTAAGGTAAATGAAAAATCAATCATCAACTATATGACACGAGTTCTCTATCTAGATATTAACGAAATGATTTCTATTTGCAGAATGAAGCGGAAGAAAAATGATTATGGTAATGTAAAAAACAAGTTTATTAATCAAGATAACACAAAATGTTTTAGAGCAGAAGAAAATGATGAAAACCACTATCCAAATAAACCTCCAGATAATGGCAGATGTGATGTTCAAGTCAAGTCAATATTTAATCGACTATTGGTTGGTATAAATACCATACCTGACAAGGAAAACGTAGCTCCACCGCTTCATGAAACTACTCCTTTTTCTGGTAAGAGCAACAATAATTAGGTTATTCTTAATATTTTCTCATGAAATACATCAAAACTAACAATTCTCATGATTTTGTTTTTCTGTTAGATGAATCTCATATTACTAATACAATCTCTCTAAGATCAGCTAAAAAAAATGCAAGAACAATAGCACCAATATCAAACAGAGATACTAATATGATGAATTCAAGTAGAGCACCATTACAAGTGTTGGAGAATGTTACAGAGAGACCTGATCCAAATAATATTGTTGGGCAAAAGACTCCAAATCCAACAAAGTAATCCGAGAGAAATGTAAGAAGATTTAGTCCTCCATCTGTTAACAGCAAGTAAGGTAAATCTTTTTGTTATCTACTAAAAATCATCTATATATGAACTTCTCTAGGATGAAATTTAAATTTTTTTCTACATATAATCAATGTAATATTGATTACTAAATAAATTTCCATCTATAGGTACAAAGGAATTTGACCTTACCACTAAAAAAAATCTCTTTTTTTGTGTAAACTCTCTTGCAAGACAGAGGACACCAACTGATTCTGGATCCTTTGCAAGCACAAGCATGTTTCATGATGGAATTCTGCATTCAGAAAACGAAAATAGTGTTAGTGACTGTGAATCTCCAAACAAAGATGATCAAGTATATGACTGTAGTAGTCAGGATGAATTTTTTTCTGAAACATCAACTAATGATTCAGACATAGAAAATATTCCAGAAAATGTGAAAGAAAAATTTGATTTTTTGTCAATGTTAGATGAAAGCTTGACAAAAGGTTTTGGTAATATCAAAACTACTCCAAAAAAAGGATAACCAAAGAAACAGGTACACTTATATTGAAATTGTGTCTATTATGTGATGTAAATAATACTTTTTGTATACTTATGCATTTTCTGTAATTTATATTTGATGATTTTCAGAATATCTAGATCACGGTGATCCAATATATTCTTGTGCATTTTTTGGTGCTATTATGTGGTATGATGAGCGCATTAACAGGCAAAGGAGTGATCGTAATCCTACATTTACACAATGTTGTTTGCAAGGATCTGTGAAATTGCCTTTTCTACATAATCAGCCAGAATTGTTGTATGAATTGCTAACAAATAATGATGAAATCAGTAAACATTACAGAGAGAATATCAGAGCCTATAACATGATATTGTCATTTACTTCACTTGGTGGTAAGTGTGATAACTCTGTTGCTAAAGGTCGTGGTCCTAATATGTTTCAAATACAAGGAGAGAATTATCACTTGATTGGAAGTTTGAAACCAGATGATGGAGACTTTCCAAAGTTCTCCCAGCTATATATTGTTGATACAGAGAATGAGGTTGAATATAGAGCAGGAATTTTAAGGTTATAATCTAATCATTATCGTCTATTCCTAAACAATGACTTCATATTACCAACACATTCTAACAGTTTCTATCTATCTTATAAATACAATAAAGGAAAAAATGCTGGGAAGTATAAGAAAAAGCAGAAGTTGAGAAAGAAAGTCATTGAAGCTATAATCAAAGTGTTAGATGAAGTTAACCTATATGTTACAAATTTCAAGTCAGCCGGAGACAGGTTAGATACTAATTCTCAAGAAACCTTTCACATGAGAATTGTAAGTGATAGAAAGAAAGATGGAAGAACATATGCAGTTCCTACAACATCAGAGTTTGCTGCATTGATCCCAAACGATTTTCATGTAGATATGCAAAGTCGTGACATTGTAATCGAAGAAAAATCGGGTTCTTTAAAAAGGATAAGTGAAATTCATCCTTCTTATCTTGCTCTGCAATATCCATTATTATTTCCTAATGGTGAGGATGGATTCAGGCCAGGAATACTGAAAGGAAAATGTAAACCTAAAAAGAAGAATGATGGTGAAACTTCCAAGGAGAATAAATGCATAAGTTTGCGTCAATGGTTTGCATTTCGAATACATGAGAGAAAGAAAGAGTCACAGAATTTGCTATTGTCGGTTGTTCCAGCAGTTCTTGGTTGATTCTTTCACAGCTATTGAATCAAATTGCCTAAGTTATTTTAAACTAAATCAGACTAGTGTAAGGGCTGATAATTATGATTCACTTAAAGCGGCATCTACTAAAGGAAAGAATTACCTGAATGATCAAGGAAACAAATTTTATTTACCAGCTACTTTCATTGGTGGCCCAAGATATATGAAGAATATGTATTTGGATGCAATGGCTACATGTAAACATTTTGGTTTTCCCGATCTGTTTATCACATTTACATGCAATCCAAAATAGCCAGAGTTGGTTAGATTCTGTAAAGCAAGGAAATAGAATTATGATGACAGGCCAGAGATTATAAGCAGGGTATTCAAGATGAAGCTAAATTCTCTAATGGATGATCTAACCAAAAAAAAATTATTAGGGAAGACTGTTTCATGTAAGTACTCGCCCTTTTTCTTTTATTTTGTTTTACTGTTACTTATTTCGTGTGCTATATAAGAAGCTAATAGACTATCTTTTGAAAAAATTGTGCAGCCATGTATACCATTGAGTTTCAGAAACAAGGTTTGCCTCATGCACACATATTAATTTGGATGCATCCAGATTCTAAATTACCAAAATCAGAAGACATAGACAAAATAATTTCAGCTGAAATTCCTGACAAAAACAAAGAACCAGAGCTTTATAAAGTTGTTAAGGAGATGATGATTCATGGACCATATGGTGCTATTAACAAGAATTCACCGTGTATGGTGGAAGAGACATGTTCTAAGTTTTATCCAAAGAAACATATAGAACATACTAAAGCGGATAAGGAGGGTTTTCCAGTTTACAGAAAAAGGAAAACAAATCACTTTGTGGAGAAGAATGGGTTTAAGTGCGACAATCAATATGTTATTCCATATAACAAGAAGTTGTCACTTCGCTACAGAGCTCATATTAATGTTGAATGGTGCAACCAAACCGGTTCTATCAAATACTTATTTAAGTATATCACTAAAGGGCAAGATCGTGTTTCTGTTGTTATTGAGCCTAACCTAGATTCTACAGAACCAGAAAATAGTAAAGGCAAGTCTAAGGATTGTAATACAGGCAGCAAAACTGAAAATGAGATAAAAGATTTTTTTGATTGCAGGTTTGTACATATTTTGGATTATTTATTTTTTATTTTTTTAAATCTATGTATCAATGATCTATTTTAAAGTATGTTATGTGGTAGATATGTATCTGCCGCTGAAGCAGGATGGAGGATTTTGAAAATGCCTATACATTAGTAATGAGGTTATCTTTCCATCTACCAGGGAAGCAACTACTATATTTTAAGGATGATGATGAAGTACAAGAAGTTTTGAATAAGTCAGAGATACAGAATTCTATGTTTATAGCTTGGTTTGAATTGAACAAGGTTAGTCCTAAAGCAAGAGAGCTAACATATGTTGAGATTCCTGAATATTTTACTTGGGATGGGAAACATAGAATATTTAAAGAACAAAAACGACCAGGGTCTACTATTGGGAGAATCAACTATGTTCCACTTAAAATTGAAGATGGATATTATGAAAGAGTACTTCTTAATCACCAAAAAGGTCCAAGAAGTTTTGATGAACTTAAAACTGTTAATGGAGTTATTTATGGTGAATACAAAGATGCGTGTTATGCTCTAGGTTTGCTTGACAATGACCAAGAGTATATAGATGACATTGGTAGGACAAGTTTTTGGAGTTCGGAAAAATTCATATGTCGTCTGTTCGTTGTCATGCTTATATCTATGAGTTTATCTCAACCAGAAATTATTTGGAAAAAAACATGGGAAGCTCTTTCAGAAGACTTTGAAAAAGAAAGGAGAACATATTATAATCGGCCAGGTAATAACAATTTCAATTATTATAAACACAATGGCAGTTTACATGATTCTTATTTTGTGTGTTTTTAATAATTTTTGTAGAACTAATTCTATCTGATGAGGATAAAAAGAAATATGCACTCAGAGATATTGATAGAATGTTAAGAAGCAATGGAACTTCTCTATCAGCTTTTCAAACTATGCCGCAAATACCTTACACAGATTGATAATGAGGAAAATGTATTGATTCTTGATGAAAAAAACTATGATCGTGAGGGTTTGAAAGTTGATCTCGAAAAATGGCTAAAAATGATGACTGATGAGTAGAAGAAATTCTATGATGACATCATTAAAGCAGTTGATGATGAAACTGGTGGTCTATTCTTTGTTTATGGTTTTGGAGGAACTAGGAAGACATTTGTTTAGGGAACTCTTTCAGCTAAACTAAGATCTGAAGGAAAAATTGTGCTCAACATTGCTTCCAGTGGTATTGCTTCTTTACTTTTACCAGGTGGTAGGACAGCACACTCTAGGTTTGGTATTCCCCTAAACCCTGATGAGAGTAGTGTATGTACAATGAAACCTGGCTCGGACCAAGCAAATTTAGTCAAAAAAGCTTCTTTGATTATTTGGGATGAAGCCCCTATGATGAGCAAGCATTGTTTTGAATCTTTGGATAGAAGTTTGTCAGATATTATTAGAGGTGTCGAAAATAAACCTTTTGGTGGAAAAGTTGTTGTATTGGGAGGTGATTTCAGACAAGTTCTACCGGTTATAAATGGTGGTAGTAGGACAGAAATAGTTATGTCTTCACTAAATTCATCTCATCTTTGGCCAGGGTTTCAAGTTTTGAGGTTGACAAAGAATATGCGACTACTTTCAAACAAATTGAGTCCTGATGATTCAAAGGATATCAAAGAATTTTCAGAGTGGATTCTAGCAGTTGGTGAAGGAAGGATATCACAGCCAAATGATGGGGAAGTGATGATAGATATTCCTAAGGAGTTACTAATTACTAATGAAAACGATCCAATTGCAACAATAAGTGCGGAGATTTATGGAAATCCTAAGTTATTGAATCTGGAAAAAGATCCTAAATTCTTTCAAGAAATAGCAATTTTGTGTCCAACCAATGAAGATGTCAACATGATCAATAAGTATATGCTTAATCAACTAGAAGGTTAGTATATTTTATTAATCAAATGATTCATTTAGAACTATTAAGATCTGTGTTTATTGGATTTTATATTTTCTGTAGTTGAGGAAAGAGTTTATCTAAGTTCAGATTCTATTGATCCTGCTGATCTTGGTCATGTTAATGGTCATAGTCGTAAGAAACAGGATCAGGTGTTAACTCTAGAGTTTCTAAACAGCCTCAGGGTAAATGGGTTGCCAAATCACAGTTTAAGGCTGAAGATTGGTTGTCCTGTAATGTTACTAAGAAACATAGATCCTAAAGGAGGGCTAATAAATGGTACAAGGTTACAAATTACAAAAATGGCTGAGTTTGTTTTGGAAGCTAAAATCCTTACAGGTTATAATGTTGGTGAATTGGTACTGATTCCTAGGATATTAATAACCCCATCAGATACAAAGCTACCTTTTAAAATGCGAAGAAGACAACTGCCATTAGCTGTTGCTTTTGCAATAACTATAAACAAAAGTCAGGGACAATCTTTAAAACACGTTGGGATCTATTTACCTAGGCCTTGCTTTTCACATGGACAACTCTATGTTGCACTCTCAAGAGTTACTTCAAAGAAAGGACTAAAGCTGTTGGTAGTAGACAGAGAAGGAGAACCACAAAAATAAACGATGAATGTCGTTTTCAAAGAAATCTTTCAAAATCTTTAGCTTTAAAAGGTAACATTGTTTACTCCATGACTATGAAATCATTTTGTTTTTTTAAGAGATAGTATTACTTAATGAATTTATTTGTTCATATTTTGAGGTGCCCCGATTAAAACTTTAATCGGAGATAAAACTTTATGTGAAGACAAAGCTGGATATGAAGGTAAAGTTTTTTTTAAGTGGTTTCAGAGTTTTAATTTTTTAAGACCATTTCTTTAAATGTTTCAGTATTTGAAATAAGAAAGGTTCGCAGAAAAACCGTATGTTCTGTTAAAGTTTCCTTTAACTTTTTTATAGACCATATTTTACTATGTTAAGTTCTTTACTTTAATAATATATACAAGCATTTCCGATAAACTTAACATATGTAAATGCAAATCTGATCAACTAAATGGTAGAAAACAATATTAAACTAACCTTCACAATTAGATAACATTTTTCTGACCTGAAACAAAAGAATTTGATTAGATAAAAAATGTTTTGGAATTCGATTTAATCAAATAACAAATAATATTATTAATAAATAAAACAAACTTATCTGAAAGAGACTTGAGGAACAGGTAGCTAATGCTTCATATATCGAAAATTGATGTTCATCTGTAGAAAGCAAAAAAAGAAAATTAGATCTATAAATATATTCGATTAAAGGTTAATCGGATACATGTATTCAACTACAAATTGCAAGATAATTGACTACTAAGATCGATTTAACCAAATAGCAAATCATCCAAGAAAAAAATCAAACAAACTTATCTGACCTAAATTTCAAGAATTCGTTGAACAAAGTTGACGATGAAGTTGCAAGAGATTCGATAATCGCCGACAAAACTAATAATTTAATAGAAGTTTTTTGAAGATATGATGAAGAAGATAACAGATCTAAGACATAATTGGACCGAACTAAGCACCGAGAAGACATGATTTTTGTCGGATCTCAGATATTTTTAAACAATATCTGAAAATAACAAAATTAGTTTAATAATTATATCAGAGAAATCTATGACTGGGAAGACAAATTAAAAGAGAATCGATTCGTTTATGAAATTATAAGCTAAAGATTACATGTATGCCTGAGACTTAGCTTTAGAAGCGGTGGTGAGATTATACTGAATCTTGGGAGCTTCTTATCCGGTGGCTTCAAAGTGAGAAGTGAGCCACGCGTTCACCTCCGAGATCGACAAAAAGTTGTCTGGATGTGCTATTCAAAGAAGCGGTGGTGAAATTATTTCATTTTCTTGTCGGCATAATTTTTTTGGATATACATCTTTGTTGTTCGCATAGGGCTTGCCAACAACATAAGTTTTTTTTTTCTTACATCTTTTTTTCCATCAATACATGTTGGGTTAAAAAAATAACCTCAGTACGTGTTGGGTTTTGAAGCCCAATAGGTAGAAGGATTAAAATAATTGTGTAGTTCGGTTTATATTTAATTTAATTGGTTATCAAATTCCAAACTGAACCTAATTGAAAACCAAAACTTATAATTAATTTTGCCGATCGTTTAGATAACAATATAAAACTAAAACTGAAAAGTAAGTTTGGTTCCCGCAAGCCCCGCTCCATTAGATCCGCCACAGAGCGGATGTTGATCGAACTTTTTTTTTTCAAATCATGCATCGCGGATACAGATAAGAATATTTTTGACAAAATAGCTACGGATCATCATATTTTGTAAAACGGGTTTGCGGATACCTGCATTAAAAAATAAAATAAAATAATATCAATTATTATTACGTTTAACATTTAAGTAATTAAATTTTGAAAATTTAATATATATATTTATACAAAAAAAATAAATTAGGTATTTTTTTTTTAATACTAAAATTTAATATTGACGGGTTACTCGTGGATACCCGTAAATTTAAGCGGCACGGATAAGGATTAATTATTTTTATTTTGCGTATTGCAGGTTACAGATTGATGCAGATCAAAAATTTATATAACCCGCTGCGGGTCACTGATCGTGGGTTTGATCCGCTTCACATTTCCCAAAATACTCGAACCGGTTTACACTCAAAAAATTTTTTGTTTATACGGATAATATTTTCTTGGGCCTGATCCGAACCCGATTTGAAATTCTATGTATATTTATACGAGTACAAAACCTCTCTACCGGTAATATCTGAATCTGATCAGTTTCTACCCGAATACTCGAATGTGCATGCCTACTAAACGGTATGAGTTTGAGTGTGAGATTACTAAAAAGTGGATAGATCAAACACGTTATGAATTTATATTAAATAAATAAATTCATCTTATAAATATTACTCCACATGTAGTGCGGATCCGAATCTAGTACCCATAAGACAGCATCTATTATTTTCATAAAAATCTCATCGCACATATAAGGCCTCCACTAAAAAGCCCTACAAGGGATGGCCCAATATACAACTAAAAGAGGGCAACCTTATCCGTCCACGTGGCACATTAACAACCATTTAGATTCAACAACCATAATTCGAATTATACGCTTCCTCCACCACCGGAGATCCATCAAGCAAACAATCAATCGGCGGAATCGTCAACGTCTCTTGTGTCCCATAAGCATTCCAACAAAACGGATCATCAACGAGCTCACCTTCCTCCGGCAATAGCTCGACCTCTGACATCGTTATATTCGTGCAAGCGACGGTATCGCTACAAGCGAAGTGAATCGGCGGACTTCTGACGTCGTAAGTGCCTTTGATGTTACGATACTCGACGTCGAAGACTCGAACCGCCGACGTTTCGTTGTGGCAGTCTTTAGATTGACAGTAGTATTGATCGACGATGATGCAATTGAGGACGTTCTCCATTTGTATATTTTCGAAGAGAAGATTTGAGACGGATCCGGTGCCGCCTTGCCACGTTTTGACTCGGAGGCCGTTATCGGAATCGCGAATCACGGTATTTCTGACGGTTATGTTTGAAACGCAGGCTTGAGAATTGTGCACGCCTAAGCTCCCGATACTGCGTTTTTGAAAATTTAGCGGTTAGGAATCAAATCGCGTTTTGAAAGCAGTGAAACAACTAAACAACACTCTTAACATTCAAACCAAAAAAACACGGAAAATAATTCGAGGTTTAATTACACCTAAATCTTACTCGTACCTACAACATTTATTATATTATTCTAAAATACCAGCCAAATTATAAAATATTATAATTTTATGTGGAGTTATTTGATCAAATTCAAAACATATATTTATTCTAAAATGTTAGGTAGGAAGTGATATGAATATGAATAAATCTATTAAATTCTAGCTACAAGTTGAATATATATTATTTTTTCGTCAACTACGTAGTTCCAAAGTTCGATTTTCGATGGATCATTCAGCTAGTATCCGTGATCCATGCGAAAACAGACTTCGTAATGGAATCAATTCAAGAAATTAAATTAACGTAAACTCAAAAATGAATTAAAAAAAAAAAGAAAGAGGAAGAAATAAATGAGAGACAAACCTGATCCCGTGACTGGGCCCACAAGTGACACCTTGAATGTCAACATCTGAGCAGCCAGTTCCAATAGAAATGCAATCATCCCCTGTTTCAATTTTCATTCCCGATTAATAATATTCGTTCCCAGATTACAAGACACATTATTATTGATTTATTACTACTATTACTATTATAGAATTTGTTGTCACATTCACAAAATATATTCGCTTTTAAAGTAATTTTGTTTTGTAAAGAAAGAATTCGTACCGTTGCTAACGACAGAGTTGTAAATGCCAACAGATCTGGTGTTTCCGAGATGGATACCATCGGTGTTTGGACTTAGTTTTGGAGATGAAATTTGAATATCGTTTATTAGAACTCCTTCACATCCATCGAATTTCATGTGAAATTGTGGACTGTTTTGGATTCTTAATCCTTTAACCTCTATATTATTGCTCATGAAAAACCGAATCATCTATAAACAACAACAACAACAACAACAACAAAAAAAAAGAGTCATTAGTGAACCAAATAAAAACCGGTTTTAGATTTAGTCTAATTTGTTCGGTTTAATTAGACTTACAGTCGGGCTTTCACATGGTCCGGTCGACGTTGATCCGTTTGGACCCTATGATAAATGATAATAAACACACATAATCCAAATTACAATTAAATCATAGGAATAATTGTACGGTTTCTTGTTGTGTGTTCTATTTTGTCACATCCACAATTTATGAATTAATAAATAATCAGCATGTATGATATACTATTTGTAATGTTTATAAAGTGAGAATATAATCGTTACACTGTAATTTTAAAATGATACTAACAAGATTAAATAGAAAAACTTACCCTGTGGGGCTTGCAAGGTAGGTCCCACCATTGTTGGCCATTGCCTTCGACGGTGCCTTTGCCGGAAAACGTGATGCCGTCAAGGCGGTAAAAAACTAACCACTGGTTTTTACTGTCTTTCACTGGCCATTCCTCTGGTCCGTCTGGAGGCATCAACACTCCGTCCAACTTCACAATCCCAAAAAACAAAATTTGCTTTTAATTTACATTCTATCAAATTTATTTTAAGATAACATGATTACATTATTCTTATAGTGACCAAAAAATTAAAAATTATTATAGTGAATTTTTTTTTAATTAGTTGACAGATTTTAATTTGTTTAGAGGCGGCTCATATAGGAGGGGACGTTATGGGGTCCCAAAAAAAAAATGTCTTAACATTTATTTTGTTTATTAAGGAATTTGTTTTTTGTTTATGCTCACCTGAAATACGAGTCCCGGTTTACATGGACCGGAGAAAATAGTGGAGGTGATTTTAAAAACGCCGCCTTCTGGGGCCAAAACGACACCGGATTCGACAGCACAAGCAGCTTTCCATGCAGCTCGAAACGCTGCCGTATCGTCGCATGACCCGTCACCCACTGCACCAAACGACGTAACGTCGAAAACGCATCCTGAGTCAGAATCTCCCGGAGCTGGAGTCGGGTCTGGATCCGGGTTTGGATTCGGGTATGGGTCGGAAGGGACCGTAGGTGGATTGGTTGTTGTAAAAGGCGGAGGAGGAGGAGGAGGATCCGAGAGACCTCGTCTCTTGTGGAAATGATATCTTCCTCGTGCCATGTAAATGGAATGACCGAAGAGGACAGCTAAGATTATGTAAATCACGAGAATGCCACTGAGAATCCTCATTGTTAGATGAAAAGAGAGAGATGAAGAGACAATGCTGAGATGGTTAGATGAGTTTTAAGTCCGTTATATAGCAAAGCAGAACACACAGAGACAATGGAGAAGTGAAGTCTGTGGTGATTACACGTGTTGATAGATGGTTGATTCTTGAGTTCTATCTCTGTTTTGTTGGTCTTTGGGCTGGAGGTTTTAAAAGACTTGGTTTTAGTTTACCAAATATTATATTGTTTTTACGACTTGTCTTTTTCTCCATTAATTTTCAATTTTTTTTCCTAGTAGTTGTAGTGTTTTATCTATATCAAAATTTAGACTAGTTTTTGGATTGATATATGTCATATATGCATATGATTTCTGAATGGTCAAGTGAATAAATTTTGAAAATCAACGTCAATAACATAATAAAACAAATCTATTACAGAATTTTGTCGATATTTTTGTGTATTTCAATTACCTGATCTTCTTGTGTATCCATACCGGGCCCGGAACATAAGCTAGATAACCAACCGTTTAGCACCACCAAAATATTTTATATTTTTTTTAGGCCACCAAAATTATATTTTTAGTATATGTATATATAGTAAAAGTTAAAATTTTAGTTTTTAACTAAATAATAATTATTTTATAAAATAGTTAATAAAATTTCATACAATTTTAAAGTTAATATTGGTTAAATTTTAAATAATAAATATATAAAATCCCACAAGATTTTTTTTTTTGCTTCTGACCACTATTTTCGTTGGACCGGCCATGTGTGTATCTAGCAAATTCTTGGTTTTTTTTTTGTATCTTTAATCCTCTATAGTAGATAGTGAACTATGATTTTATCATATTTTATTTTTAAGCATTTGAATATTCTTATAACATTTTATCCAATTAAAAAAAAATTGTGTTTGAGTGATATTTTTTTGTCAACAACATACAATTTGTGCGTTTGAGTAATTTCATTAATGAAATTAGAATTTGTGCTTTAATGGGATTTGTTTACTACAGAAAATCCAAGTTATGCTTTAATGGGATTTGTTTTGAGTCCATTATATGTGAGATGTACAGTTTGATATTTAGAGTTGAGTATAAAAAGAAAATGGAGGGAGAGCTAGAGACATTTACCAGGGTAAGTATAAATCTATGGCGATGTTTTTGGCACTATATATCTCCCGCGGTCCAAGAGATCTCATGTTTCCTATGTTATAAGATCCAAATGTATTTGTTTATAATCAGCATATTATTGATGCTATGTACAGTTAAGAAGTCCTCCTAGTCTCCAGCCTAATGTTTCAAATCAAAAATGAAATTAATTTAAAACTTTACAGCAAGTCAGTACAAGCTTTACTAGTAAGTGGTAATCCTTGTTACTCTCCAATCCCCATGCAAAATATTGCTACGTCAACTTAATATACTAGCTTTCTAAAAGTATTAGTAATATATACTTTGAAAAGGAGACAAAAGGAATAAATAACGAGAAAATCCCATAAAAATTTTTTAAGATACTTAGTACTTTCTAATTTAAACTTTGGAAGTTTAAAACTTCCACTATAAACCTTTAAAGTGAGAATTTTGTTATTTTGAACTTTCAATATGATATTTCGGTTTGCGCCGTCATTGCTCTATAGGTTTTTTTTTTTTGGTAAACCGTAGGAGTTTTAGATTTTTTATCCATAGTTTTTTCCACTGTCCGAAATCAACCATTAATAATACCATATTTAAAATGTAAATCATTCCTCCCAAATGGACTCGAATTCATGATCTCATTTTTAGTGAAAACCACTACACTAAGAGCCACTTGGTCAATAATGATTTATCTTGTAAAGATCCTAATTCACAAAATAACACTACGAACACAAATGATTCGTATAGATTCGTCCTTTTTACTTCTTAAAACTTTATCTTGTGTAACACAAACAAATAACAATGCCGACGTATATTGAGATTTAAGAACAAGGAACATATAAGTTCTAGAATATAATATGGCATTTTATAAATTTTAAAATAAATGAAATAAATAATTGAGAAGCAAAAGTTTACAAATAGACAAATCTCGTGACACTTAGTTGTATTGTAGTTGAATATTTTTCTTGTGGATGTTGAAGACGGAGGAAAAGTTGGGCATGCTTCCGAATTTATCCTTTGGTTTCTAATGCTTCTAACTAACTGTCCTCCCACATTTCTGTATTTTCTTTTGTTTTAAACAAATTCATTAATTTAATGTCGGCCAGAATCATCTAACTTCACAAGAAACATGTATAAATATTCACCAATACATGTATAAATGTTAGGCTTTTCATAATGGATGTAAAAATAAATACAGACAGCGACATTATTCTTCAAACGTATAAGTATTTTGTCCGTTAATTACTTGTTTTTATTCTAATTTTTCCTTTTTTATTATAGTATAAAAATTTCTGTCATTTTTGGATAATGATATATGTCTGTCGTCGCTTTCAGAATATGCTGAAAAGCCAACACAAAATACGATCGAATACTCAAAATTCATTAAAACCTTTAACAAAAACAAACATTCCATTACTCGATTGTTTGTATGAATTCTAATAAGTTATCGATTTCCTCTCAAATATATATAGCGTTTTGTTTTTGTTTTTGCTTTTTATTTTCTTTAACCGTGAAATTTTTAGATATTCGATCCGAAATCTTCACCGATATCCTTAGTTAAATGTTAGATATTTCAGTTTAAGAATAATGTTTTGTACCAAAAAAGAATTGGAACCCAAAACACACAAAAAAAAAACTTTTTATACTACCAGCTTTTTGATATCTAAAATATTTAGTTGTCGACCCTTTTATCGAATATATATATATATATATATAGTTGTCACAATCACAAATGTATATGAACCGAAATACAAGTTTTTGGTAATCGACATAACTATATGTTGGCAAATAAATTAAAATAAAATAAAAAGAGAAATGTGAAGATCGAAACAATTATGATCAAATAGAAATAAAGCAGTTCAAGTGCAAATAAGGTGGTTGAAGTATGTCCGCATTAATGTCATCAATCACAAAAAATGTTAATTATGCATATCATTTGGTGGGAAAACTGCATTAAAAAAAAAACAAGTGAAACGTTTTATTTTTTGTTCATTGTTTTGGAGATCCACCATGAACAATTATCACCCCTCAATGAGATGGTACAACTGCGTTTCCATGTTTAATGTTTTTTTTAGTTTAAATCATTTATAATAAATAATCTAAATTTACTTAGATAAGCTATTATTTGTTATTAAAATTTTTAAAGTATATACATCAAATCGTTAATATTATTAATTTTAAAACTATTAAATGATATATAGTCATTTATATAGTATAGTTTATGATAAATCAATATTAAATAATATCAAGCTATAAAAATATTATATCAAACATTTCCTGTTTTTTTTTGTATTTATTTTGTATTATATCTTCTATATATTTATAAACATAACTATATTTATTGTGTTTGTAAATTAAGTTTTGCTTAAATTATTTTATATATTTTTAAATTAAATATAAATAAAATGATAAAATTATGTAATTATTTAGAAGCAATTATATGTTTTAGTAAATTTATTGTTTTGTATTGAATGCAGATCATTAATTTTATTGCAATTATAAAAAAATTTCTTACACTAAATTAAAAAATTATAATTGGAGAGATATTGAAATAATCTATCACTTTTAAAATTTAGTATACTTATATTTTCAACCATTCATAATTTCATCTCATTGTTTTTATTATTTTAAATAGTATTTGATATGTAATTTTTATTACATAATATATTTTTACATTTTTTAATATTCAAACTGTTTGTTATATTGTTTACCATTCAACATATATTTTGAACGTATGATCCATATAATTTTTACTCCATCTAATACGTTAAATCCACAATAACTCTACTTAATCTTTTTAATCCCCTTAAACCACACCATCAAATCCACTTTTACACCCAAAAAGAAACAGAAATAATAAAGTTTTCGTCACTATCCGTCACGTGTATCTCTCACGGGTCGGGGTTAAAACTTATTACTAGAAGTAGAGATGATTCTCATGACTTGTGGCTCAAATCAATGCCACATGGTGACTTTAGTCCCACGCGCGGCACGCTCTCTATTAGTGGCTCTTTTCCCCAATGGTAAGTATCTCCAAATCGAGACACGTGTTGATAACCAAACCTATATGCCGCAACCTGTGAAAGATATGCGAAGCAACATCAAACTTATAGTGTGTACATTTATGTCTATATGACAGCACGTAATAGTTATGTTTTGATGGTAACCATATTTTCTGTACAAAACATTAAAACTAATTCTATATAGCAACGACCATTTCGTACGCATTTTGGGTCTTATATGTGGGTTAGGCATTTGGCTATTAATGATTTTGTGTTCATTGGATGTTAAAGATAAACGTGTTGTGTGGATGCTAAACCTCGACTAACATTATCATCTATTTTCTGTCTCATATAGTAAAGTATTGATACTTGTGTGAGTGGAAATACTTTTTAGCTGAAAATATTCGACTCAAAAACCAATTACTCTCAATTCAGTTATTCACCAATCAAGTTGAAAAAAATTAATTTTTTTAATTGTTTGCGCTAATTACTGTTGTTAACAAAGCAAAATGGTTGATTTTTTTCACCTTGATTTTGATAGAGTAAACAATTACTCCACTTTTTTCTCTTTCTCTTTTTTACTTTATATTATTTTTTCAACTCAATTACTCTGAATATTTTTCTGCCCAGTTACTCCCAAATTACCAATCAGACCCATAATGTGTATTTTCTAACAAAATTAGCTAGCTAATTAAAATATATACTCCAAAGTTTCATTTTATAAGATGGTCTAGAAGCTTTTTGTATCATTTTATTTAATATTTTTTGTATATCTATACAAAGTTTAATTTATCTGATATTTTGTGTTTTTATTTATTTATTTATTATTAGTTGAATGCTTTTTAGTTAGATATTAAATGATATTTTAATTTTAAAATTAAATATATATCATTTTAGGTGGTGACAAACAAAGACACTAGCACACAATCTAGTAAGATACAAGACATGGTCAAAGAATAACTGTTTTAATACCCTTTAACAAAAAAAAAAAATACTTGTTTAATATTAGTTAAATGGTCATGTAGTCTATTATGATTCTAATTTTTTTAAAAATCATATATACAATACTTAAGGCCCATAAATATAATAAATTTTCTTAAAATGTATATGTATCTACTCAATGAAATTTCTTGTAACATTAATTGACAGCAAGCATTAACGAATGTGGCCATAGACATCATAATTAACAAGATAACTCCACCGAATTGTGACTATCAATGGACCTGGCCTTTTATTCCCAGCTACCAAACGTTGTGATTATATAAAAAATGTTGTTGCATTTAGTTTGTAAAATATAGATTTCTTAATAGATGCATGATAACCCAAATGCCATGGACGTAGAATCGTTTACGAGAAACTATATATAACAGACAGATTGATATCACATTAAATAAAATCGGAAAACTGATGAGTACTCGCCACGTGTGGTTTCTCAAAATTCACGGGTTTGTGTATGTTGCCACAGAGAATGGAGATGCGTCACGGGTTGGTGGGTTTTTAGGTTAATGATCTAATCATAACGTTGGGATTTGATTTGATGTTTAGTAATTGTTGGAGGTGGATTTAGCCCCCCCCCCCATTTAGCTCCACTTGAATCAAGATAAGCCCATTTAACAAAAGGAGAAAACTTTTTAAAGTATATCCCAAATTGATATTAACCCATTTGATGGAAAATCATTTTACTTTTTTTCTATAAATAGGGAGGTGCCTCGTTTAAAAGAGGGAGATCTATTATTTTTTTAGGGAAAATTTTCATTTTCTAGAGAGAGACTTTTCTCAAAAGGAAAATTGATAGCTCCTAAAAGCGCCTTGCTCATCTTTCCTTACTTGTTACTCTGACCTCGTCACTGAGCCTCGTTTCTCGCTCTTCACCGAACCTCGTTCCTCGCTCTTCACCAAACCTCGTTCCTCGCTCTTCACCAAACCTCGTTCCTCGCTCGTCACCGAACCTCGTTCCTCGCTTGTCACTGGAGCCCCGTTCCTCGCTCGTCACTCGAGCCCCGTTCCTCGCTCGTCACTCGAGCTCCGTTCCTCGCTCGTCATTCGAGCCTCGTTCCTCGCTCGTCACTGCAACCTTGTTTCTCGCTTGTCACCCGAGCCTCACTCCTCGCTCATCACTTCAACCTCGTTCCTCGCTTGTCACTGCAACCTCGTTCCTCGCTTGTCACCCGAGCCTCGTTCCTCGCTCGTCACTTCAACCTCGTCTTTCGCTTGTCACCCGAGCCTCGTTCCTCGCTTGTCATTGCATCCTCGTTCCTCGCTTATCACTCGAACCTCTTCCAAAACTCGTCACTGTGAACACATCACCCCGACCTGAGCACGTCACCTTGACCTCATCACTCCAACTTCGTCACCTCGACCTCGTCACTCCGACCTCGTCGCTCCCAAACTCGTCACTTTAAGCACATTTATCTGACCTCGTCGTTTCATCACACCGAACACTTCGCTCCCAAACTCGTCATTTTAAGCATGTCACTCCGACCTTATCACTCCCTGTTCCAACATAAAAGAGATTTACAACGAGCTAATGATCTTAATTTTTTGCAATCAGATTTCCATTTCTAAGGTTTGACCTAAATTTACAATCCTTGAGTTTGGCTGTATGTGTATATTGTATACATAATAATATAATTTACATGCATGTATATCACCACATGTGTATACCATTTATCATGTATTATGTATGTTTATATGTGCATGTGGATGTATATATAGGGTGTTAAAGCGAATTAACCCGATCAATTTAACTCATTCCATTGTGAATTGAGTTTAATTGTGCTTTTTAATGAATGGATCTGTCAAGTGCCAAGATCATGAGTACCAAAATAATAACCCTAATCCTCTGGCCCACACCATAACCGTATAAGACACATTTATTTGATAAACTTGAATAATCACATGAACAATCAATCAAACATTTTTTTACGAATTGTGTTTGGTCATAAAAAACCCATAAATCAATAAAAACTCTTACAAAATGAATAATACGACTATACGTGTATTTTGTAATGATCCAAAACCAAAAATAGTTCAAAAATTATAAAAAGCATAAGTAATTCAAAATAAATTTTAGTGGTTAATGAATATGTAAAAATGTATAACTATCCATACTATGTGGAGGTAGATCCGGCTTTAATTTTTTTTTTATAATAAAAATGTGATGTATTTTTGTTTTGGACATTTAAAATTTAGCTCATATTAGTTTATTCAAACTCAAATCCATTTTTTATATTCTGATTTTTTTTTTGAAAATTCTTAATTTCGTAATTATTATAATATTTTAAAATTTTTTTTATTAAAATATTTAATTAAGAAAAAGTAGGTCAGATCCGGATAATAAAATTGCGGATCTGTCAGATCCGGATCCGTTACAGGACAATGTGGAGGTGAACAATATATTGTCAAACATTTAGGTGAACATATATGTGAATTTGTTTGCACATATTTATACAACATAATCATAATCATAGTGTGTAGTGTGTTGTTTGTGAGCCAAATTTGGAACCACTACTAGCCAACGGAACTTTGGGTAATGGGCTACATTGGCTTCTTTAATATCTTTTATATCTTGGTTGTAAGTTGTAACTGCTAAAAAGTATTTGTTAGCATTCTATTATGATTCTGCATAATAAACGAGAAGAATTTCCTTGTTAACACTATATTATGAGATTGCGATATTTCCTTAGTTAATTTGGCTCGTAATAAAAAAAATCTTCAAGAACAACGATGTGGACCCTAATTACAATTTTAACTGGCAGCTATCGAAGTAAAGACATTCAAGGAAGCTAATAGCCCTGGGCATTTCAACCAAAACCAAAAATCCGATCCAAACCTAAACCAAAAAACTCCGGTTTGAATCGGCTTTGTTTACCACATAAAACTCGAACAGATCTTATAACATGTTGTTTCGTGTTTTAGTTCATTTCAGGTAGAAACCGAAACCTGACTGGTTACCCGAAATAACCAAAACTATATATATATATATATATATACATATATTATACTTACATACATATGAGATACGTGTACATATTTCAGATTTTTAAATTTATTTTTGGATTTTCGAATATATTTTCAATTTTTTCTGGGTTTAGAAATTGAACCGTAATAAGTTTCGGTTCTTCTTCAGGTTCTATGGGCGATAAAATGCTTGTAGGACCTCTCAATGCCACACATTTCTTTGTAACAGATTGCAAGGTTATAATCTCGATTGTGGAGAATCAAGATATTTTGCATTCGCTTGAATCAGAGATTGATGATTTTAACTCTTCAATCCTCTTTCTTTCTTTTCTCTTTTTGTTATTTATCTCGTTCAAACAATGTCTGTACCGACCTCTTAGCCAAAAAGGCTCAAGCAGAGGAGTTCTCTATTCCCATGTAAGCTCTAAAATCCTAGATTGGGTTTTACTCAAAGAAAGCCGTATTATAGAAACTTAATGGATATTTCTATTTTGATGCCAAAAAAAAAAGAAAATTCTAGAAGACCGCTAATATTCAATAAACTAGTGGAAAGTTTGAATGTTTAAACGAGAAGGTGGTTATATATATATATATATATATAACCATGAAATTTTTTGCAATATTCGCAATAAGCATGAAATTTTTTAACTTAGGCCATGAATGTTTGATCGTTTTTTAGTGGTTTTTGGCTTTTGTTTTTTGGTTTTTGTTTTTTTGGTTTTTGATTTTCTGTAAATTTTACTTTTTCAAAATCTCCTAAAAACTCATATAAGTAGATTTTGGATTTTCTTCACAAATGTAGAAAAAGTCTCAAAATCCAGATTTCCTATTTTTTAGGAAATTCACTTTTTCTAAAATCCTGAATGACAATTAATTAGATTTCTGAAAAATCTAAAACCAAAAATCATTATAAAAACTATTGTCATTCAAGGCCTTAAAGAGAGAATACCCAAGAAGCCGAAAAAGCTTAAAAAACTTCAACGTGGTCTTGTAGAATGGCGTGGTTAGGACGGACGGCGGTGCAACAGTGGATGAAGTAGACTCAATTTCTTGCCTCAAAAGTGGATAAATTTATGACCCATGACAATGGACTAAAGTAAGCTGTATCACCTAGTATGGGCCTTCGGATATTTTTGGATTTCAGGTATCAAAGAATAAAAGTGGAGTTTAAACAATTTTTTTTTGTTTGGTTCGAATAGATAAAAGTTCATCCGGTTTGGATATTGTAAATGAGGACTGAATTAAAACCAAAATATATTTCGATTTGATTTTACAGTTATTCAAATTTTGGTGATTTTGATGAAATTTTGGCTAAACTTTGCTTCTTTAACTCCATTTCGATTAAAGTTGGTTGATTATTGAAATCTAAAAGTTAATAAATTTTAAACACGAGAAACCCAAAGTTATTTTTATATAGCTATAATAAATGGAAAATAAAATATATGTGGAGTTAAAAACACCCAAAAGATATTGTATAACATAACATTTCACAAGCAAAACATGTAGAAATGTGAAAACGATTTTTTCACATAAGCAAAACATGTAGAAATGTGAAAACGATTTTTTCAAAAATTTAAGAAACGAGTACATGTTAGAAATATAAATATATATATAAATATATCGTGAAACATCAAAATCATATTAAGAAAATGAGACAACACAAATTCAATATATAAGTATTAAGTAGCTTAACTAAATAAAAGATCATAACTATCAAAATAAAAGATTTAAATTATTTAGGTCATGTTTAGTTATAGGAAAAAAAAACATTAGATATTTTATATTTTTCAAGTTATTAGTTTTTTTTTTTAAAGTTAAAGAACATATCACATATATCTCATGTTTCAAAATTATTACTTATTAAGTTTCCAAATAAAAAGATAAGTTTTTGTAGCGTTTCCAAAGTATGATTTTTATGCTTTCTACCATGTTTTCAAGAGTTTATGTTTTCGAAACGAGAAACAGACATCGGAGTTTTCATGCAATTGAAGTCACAAATTAACACAACATTTCACAAGAAAAGAAAAACCAAAAATTGAGAAGTTATAAAAATTAAACAAATTCCCAACGTTTTTTCACATTTATAAATGAATTCTGGTTAATTTAGTTCGGTTGCATAAAAACTGAATTCACTTTGAATAATTTGATATACACATTTTTATATAAGGTTGATGAATTTCAGTTTGGATAAGGTGTTTTTTGTGAGTCATAATGATCACAATAAAACAATTCATTATGTGGTTCAAAATCACGATTATTCTGAAAATGCAAGAAGTTTATGGGGAATTATAAGATATTTAAGAAAAATTGGGGTTCAAAAGTAAATTTAGCCTCGTATATCGTTCATTATGGAAATTTAAAATTGATAAAAACTGTATTTGACCAAAAAAGGTAGGAAAATACAAAATGACCGGCACGTATATTACCTGAAATTCATCCCTGAGTCTCGCTCCTTCTCTTCTCTCTCACTTTGGTAACATGTTAGAGATAACAAGAGCAATACCACAAAGATTCTTAATTCCTTTACTGTTATTCACAACCGCATTATCCACTGATCTCAATCTCTTCACATCATCTAAACATGCATCAGCTCCATCCAATGCAGCAGAGACTTTCATGTTCATCCCCATGCCATCTCCTGAAGCTAAATGCTCAAAAGCTTCCTCGATGTTTCCGATTATGCCCTCGTATTCATCTAAGCATGATCTGTAAGCTAACTTAGATCGAGGGTCAACTCCTCCATCGAGAATAGATTGGAGTCTTTTGAATGTTTGTGTTGCTCTTGCTTTGTAGCATCAAGTGTGGTTTTTGCCAAGGCTTGAATATTAGGAGTTGAGAATTTCGAATTGAGGAAGTTAAGACAGAAAGATGGGTTTAATGTTTTGTCACAGATTGTGCTCATCTCTGAACTTGTGATTGCGTACGAAGAACCGATTAAGAGAAGAAACATGAGAGAAGACAAGAACGCAGTGTTCCTTAGATTCGCAGCCATTCTTGTTTCTCTTCTTCTTTTGTTCTTTTCAAGTTTATGATGGAAATTAATATTCAAAAGCAATGAGTATTTATATAGAGTAATTTACGTACAACAACGCATTAGTCAAAACATAATCAAGAATAGAAGTTGATGAGCGATGAAGAAAGTTTTTACCATTGTTAGAAGAATTGCAAATATAGTAAACAAGTTATGCATAAGTCATGGTATTTATCTTTCTCCACAAATAAAAAGAGTAGATGATGTCATCAATTGTATGTGCTCAACTAATTATAGAGCTAATTGTATAAATTTTGGTTTCTTAGTGAATGTGTAATGTAGAGCCCATTCGTTGTAAACCGACTAATCAAATTTGGGGGTTAAGACTTAAGCGGAAACCAAGACTAGAAAAGCAATTAAATCATCGCCAACTTGGTTTACTCAATAAACCAAAACAAGGAAACAAAAATGGGTTGAGTGAATGTCGAATATTTATTAAGGATCAGGCTTAACCCGAATCAGAACATTAACGAATAGAAACAGTATAGTATCTTCTTTCAGCTCATTCCAAATCATCAGAAAGAAAAGACAAATTGAAGGCTAAACCACAGAAAACCGAACCAAAATCCAACCTGGTTAAGATATGATTTGGCTTGTCATAGGTGGCGAAGCTCTCTCCTTTTAAGGTCTTCCTAGTGTGGGACGTAACACATAAGAAATCAAAACCGCAAATTAAAAATTTAAACCAAGATCGAACAAAACCAAACCCGACCAAAGTTTGACATACCTTCTTCCCTTTAGATGTGAATAGGCTTGTCATAGGTAGCCATGGCAGCTTCCTTTAGAGCCTCGCTCATAGTGGGATGAGCATGACAGACTCGAGCTATGTCTTCACTCGATGCATCGTAGTTAATCGCAAGAACCGCCTCATGAATAAGCTCTCCTGCGTTTGGCGACATAATGTGAACGCCCAAGATCTTATCTGTCTCCTTATCAGCCAAAATCTTAACCAATCCTTCTGCATTGTCTATGGCCTTAGCTCTGCTATTTGCCATAAACGGGAATTTCCCAACTCGGTAACTCACACCGTCTTTCTTCAGTTGTTCTTCGGTTTTACCAACCGAAGCAACCTCAGGATGCGTGTAGACAACACCAGGAACCTTGTCATAATCCACATGGCCATGTTTGCCTGCTATGAACTCCACACAAGCAACACCGTCTTCTTCGGCTTTGTGAGCAAGCATTGGTCCTGGAATCACATCTCCAATCGCATACACTCCTGAGACATTGGTCAAGAATCTCTCGTTCACCAGAATCCTCCCGGCTTTGTCAGTTTGCACTCCAATTTTCTCCAAATCAAGTCCAGATGTGAACGGTGTTCTCCCCGCTGAAACTAGAACCACATCGGCTTCAAGAGTGGTCTGGTCTCCTCCTTCCGAAGGTTCCACAGTGAGCTTCACACCGTCTCCAGAGGAATCCACAGATACAACTTTAGTCTTGAGCATGAACTTCATCTTTTGCTTCTCGAGAGAACGTTGAAACTGCTTGCGGATTTCACCATCCATCGAAGGAACAATATCCGCAGCAAACTCAACTACAGTAACCTCTGATCCAAGCCGACCCCAAACAGAACCCATCTCAAGCCCAATATATCCCGCACCAATAACAATCAGTTTCTTAGGGATTTCCGATAAAGACAACGCTCCAGTCGATGAAACAATCTTCTTTTCATCAATTGTAATACCAGGCAAAGATTTGACATCCGAGCCAGTAGCAACAATGATGTGTTTGCCTTTCACAACAGTGTTTCCTCCATCGATCGTCTCCACAGAGACTTCATTCGGGGAAAGAAACTTACCATATCCCTTAACATAGGTCACCTTATTCTTCTTGAACAAACCTTCAATACCACGAGTAAGGTTCTTGACCGCATTATCTTTCTGAGCCAACATAGCAGGAAGATCAACCTCAACCGAACCGAGCTTGACACCGTGGTTAGCAAAAGCATGCTTAGCTTCATGGTACATATGTGAAGAGTGAAGAAGAGCCTAATTCATCAAAAAAAAAAAGGCACAAAAACAAATAACATCATGCAGAGACTTATCACTTTATCAGAGCTAAAAAGAGAACTTAACACAAATTGCTAATGTTACAGTATCACAGATTATGATTTTTCTAATTAAACTATGATACAAATACATATGACAGAATCTATAGTAATTATGGAATAAGTGTGCCAAAGCAAATGGGATTAGGCCAAACTAATTATCACAAAGAAAGTAATTAACACTCCAAATTGATTAATCCACAAAAGAAACAGATCAAATCTCAATGATGATCAACGAATTGAAAAACACACGAGAGGAGATTATTCGAAATTGACCTTTGAGGGAATGCACCCAACGTTGAGACAAGTACCACCGAGTGCACCGCGCTTCTCGATACACGTGGTTTTGAGACCTAACTGCGCCGCTTTGATAGCCGCTACGTAACCGCCGGGACCGCCACCGATGACGACGACGTCGTTTTCATCAGATCCCGATGACGCGAAGCTACGGGAAAGGGAAAAGGAGAATCTGAGAGCGTCAGTGGGAGAGTTTGATAAGTTTCTAGTGAGAAAATACGCTTTCCTTCTGGCTAAACTCGCCATCGCCATTGTTGTTGTTGTTTGAGAGAGAATGAGAATTGGCTCTTTGTACAGACGAACAGAGCCGGCAAATGTAAGAGAGGCTCTTAGACCTTTTTTATTTCTCTTTTAATCATCAAATATTTCCATAATTGACCAGATATATATATTTTTAAAGAAAAGAGAAAATCATTTATATGGATACTTGAATTTCAATTATGTCCACCAAATATTTGAAATTTATTACTAAGGGATCTAAATGACTAAATCCACATTTGAATCAAAATTTTCATTCAACAACATTTTGATCATTTTTATTCACACTACTACACTTTATTGATGTTAGTATGTTTCTAAACTATAAGACTACATTTCACATACGAATTTTCTCAAGTTTGAACTCAAATCATGATATGGTGACGGTATTAGTACTAAAAGGTAGATTATAAGCTTCATTTTTCACACTAGTTTATGTATATATATACAAAGAAAAATATCGCAAAATACTCTACTTTTAAAAGTTAAGTACCTTATTTTATTTTATAGAGACAGATATGTATAAAAAATAAATGGACATGAAAAATTTGGAAGCGTAGAAGATAAGAGATAAAGATAGAGATGATAAGAAGCAATAACACAAGGTTAGGATTTGAGGCTTTTGAGATCAACCCCAAATGTCCACACAAACTCCCAATTTCCACAGATATAGGAGAAAAAATTCATGAACCAGACATTATATCAAAAAACAAAATACTCAGATAGTTGAATTAAATAAAAATCCTTCAAATAATCAATAATGGGTACACAACACTAATCCTCAAGAACATAAATGAAAATAATCATCATTATCAGTTTCACATAATCCTACCAAAACTTCAGGCTGCTTTTTCTCTCCCTCTCTTCTGAAACAACCAAATAAACAGATCCATCAAAAATGAGTAACCACATTAATACAAACATTGTCCTTAACTCTCTATCACTCTCTAAGTCTCTTATTTTAATCTCATCCAATCCAATCTCTCAAATTAGAGAAATAATCGTTTGATCAGTAACACCAATCTCCGTTGATTGTTATAAATACCACCAAAAAAAATGCTTTCAGTTGCCTGCAAGCATTGCTTGTAACCGAGCTCGGGCTTCATCAGAAACACAAAACCTTAATCTTCTTCTCTGCGAATGTTGAGGTGAAGATGGGACTGAGGAGAAGCTAATGACTACAACCGTCATATTATCTGTTGAGTTAAGCCTCGCTGCTTCTTTTCCAAGTTCCATCGCACATTGTCTCGGGTCACCATGCCTTCTCAATCCTTGCCTTACATTACTCACTGCATTTTGGCTTGACAACACATCCCATATACCATCACATGCCAAAATCAAGAACTCGTCGTCCTCTGTAAGAATGATCTGTTGAATCTCTGGGTCTGAGATCAGAGGTGAAGAGGAGTCAGTGAAAGGATTCTTAAGTTCCCAATCCCCAATGGCACGTGTGACAGCAAGGACACCATTGAGGTATCCGTCCTCAAAGTATCCTCCTAAATCCTCAATCCGTCTTCGTTCTGGCTCATATGTTGATCTGTGATCGAATGACATATCAACAGCCACTCCTCTCCTGCATAGCACTGCACGGCAATCTCCAGCGTTAGCAACCAGAAGATGTCGTCCGATAATGAAAGCAGTCAAGGCGGTTGTCCCACATGAACCACTGACAATACTTTCATCAGCCATGGCAAGATCAGCCAAAGTAAAAGCTTTTCTGTGAGAATTCTCCAATTCTTCTAAGAATAACGTGTCAACAATTGAGGGCATCTCTGGAAACACAGCATCTTGAAAAAACAATCTTGTCAAGTTCTCCTTCATATAAACCGCCGCCTCAGGTCCACCATGGCCATCAAACACACCGTAGAAAGCACTTGGTACCGAGAAGTTGAAAGATCCAAAATGAGCCGATAAATCATCTATGCAAATGTGTTCATCCTCCATGGTTTCTCTGCCTCGAATATCACAAAAGCTCCCTGAACGTATTATTGGGATAAAGTCACATGCTGGGTCTTCAATAGTAGTAGTTGCACAACTCATGCCCTAAAAAAAAAGATTGTTTGATATAACTGTTCATAGTTTTCACAGAATTAACAACAACTTCGCGCAACTAGATAAACAGAACAGCCAGAACAGAGCAGGGTCAACAATTCAAAGAACACTCAAAATCGTGTATTTAACATTTGATTCGTGAACAGCTCTAACTAAGAATCTTCACAATATAACAAAGGCATAACTTTGCGAAGAGGGTAAGGGAAATTCACAATTTATATGCTACAGAAAACAAAAAAATCATAACTAATATAAGCCCTGATGCAGAATTGGATCAATATCAGAATTTCATACGAAGATCTGAATCTCAAAACCTAATTATACAACTCGTAATCTAAACGAACAAAACTCAATTATGAGGAAGAAGAATCATATTCAATGTGATCCCACTAGCAATTTCAAAGGATATTTTAGAAATTTGGAAACCCAATTGAAAAATATTTATAAAGCGATTAAGATGAAGAATCCTAAACACATACCGATCCGAATCGAGGCGTTTCAGCGGAACCTGAAATCTCAGCACGCACCGATTCAGAAACTCGAACTTCGTCGATCTGAAAATTCTTCTGCTCTTTAGCAGATGAGATATGGCATTTAACGTCGAGAACCCTGATCTCAGCCTCAGCAACCATTGTTTGACTCAGAATCATGACTTCTTCACTTCTTTATAATTAATCGTTCTGCAGATCCGATTGCAAATCCACCGAAAGGTAATTCAAAGAATAAAAATCCACGAAATTTGGGGTAGAGGAGCTTTGTTTGGACGCAATTGAAATTCGCCTCCAAACAGAATAAAGAACACAGGAAAAAATAAAATTAGGGTTTGGTTTTTCTGTGTAGGATGTTTATTTGCATATTCTTTGTATTGACAGATGCCCATATTTTATATTTTAATATAGTAATAATAAAATTAAAAGACTGTTTTTTTATTTAACAAAATTTCTCCAAGCCCAACTTCAATCTGGGACCAAGAAAAGAGGTCCAATTTCATTTTAAGAAAATGCAATAAATTCGTATCTTTTCTTTATGATCTTAAATTCTTCTTTTTATGATAGTAAGTTATTATCTTCTATTTTGTCTCAATTTAAAATTCACTCAGTTGTTTCTTCGATTTGAAGGTTGTCGATACTATTGACGATCCAGATTGCATTTTATTAAGTTTAAATAACCTGAAAGTTTATATGCTGTTTTTCATTAAAATAAAATCGATCTTACAAAACAAATAATAAGACTCCTTTATTAAATGTATCTTATAAAATACCTTCAAAACTGAAAAATGTCACATAAAAAGTCTAACGTTTGTATATTGTGTGTGGTGGGTGGGGGGGGGGGGGTTCTTTAACAAATATATTGTGGGGTGATAGGTTGCTTGTTTTTTTGGTCTCTCTGTCGATTCTCCTGTGCTGGCTCCGACATTTCTCACTTCTCTTTTCCGGTGCCGATGAAGTCGATGATTGGTGCGACCTCATATTTGTCTAAACGGCGACGGAGCACCGACCAGAACTGAACAACTCTCGGGTGAATCCCGAAGATCTCTCACCATCTCCATCACCGGTGCTTGGCGGCGGAAGGATTAACTTTTCTCAACCACCTCCGATCTCAAGCTCGCCACCGCCCAACAGCCACAATCAAAGCTTCAGCGAATCAGCCAAAGAGAAACTAGGGTTTTCTCTATTGGGCCTATCCCAGTTCAGCCTTTTAAGCTTCTTCTCTTGGCCCATTTCTATTTGTGGCGGCCCATCACTCATATCCATTAGGCCTAGGTCCGTTCCAATCAATGTTTTGATAAATCCTTGTGTATTGTTGAGGTGACACAACGTCTTGTTTGACCGAGGACTTCTCATGAGGCTTGTGTCGATTTCGGGGCAAGGCTTTATCGAACATCTTCCAGCCGACCCCAATCAATTACAACCTTCAACCATCTACCGTTTCCAAGCTGAACCTCCTTCCCCTGAAGCCTCCTCCCACCATATTTCGATGATGGCAAGAGCTCTCTCTCTTGGACCGTTACTCGCGCCTCGTCCGGCAACATCCTCATTTGGCCCAGGTCTGATTTCTTCACCCTACTGTCCGATCCAATTCTAATGAGGTCTCAATACTTTGAATTGAATGGTAGAGGACACCTTTAAATCTTTGTGTGGACGTCATTGATTATTTTATGGGATAGTAGCCTTAGAACCCTGGCCCATAGCATACTCCAGGTTTCTTGGTTAAAGAGGTTAAGATCTAGGCGTCTAGGCTTAGCAAAACCTGAAAACCCCTTGCTCCAACCCTCCTCCTCAATGGAGAGAACTCTTAGCGGCCTCAACCGTCTGTTATGTTAAGCCATCTCGAAACTTTTGCGCAATACCATATCCGGTTGGCCCCGTAGAGAATTTTACCTCAACGTCACAAGATCTATCGATAGTGACTATTACAAACTTCCCCGCTTTGATAACGGGAGTGTCTTTGACACACCATGGTTCCGCTTGCGGCACGTTGCTTGAGTGCTTCGGTCTCAGATTCGCTATGGATTATGAAATCTATCTTTCTATCTATGTTGTAAGCTTTTGCTTCTTTAAGTTTATTGTATCCAACCCTAGGGTTGAGAACCTTGTAAACTCTTACCCATTTGGGATTTTGATTGAATGAATTACAAGTATGTTTGCACAAAAAAATAAAGTTGAAGTTTTTTTTACATCTAATTCGAATAAATTGAGTTAAAACAAAAACAATTATCCCAAACTAATTTCATTTTTTATATTCATAAGAAAAAATATAAGAACTTTATATAAAATGTTATAAAACATGTTATACAAGGTATTTATAAACCATTTTCATTTATCAGTATTCTTGAAAGTGGTATAATAAAAGTAGTATTTCTCATAAAAATCAAAAAAGATTTGACGACTACTTTTATATTAAGAAGAATAATATAATATGTCAAATATGAAAAAATAATATCTTAAATTTGAACCTATAATTTCTAATTTTTCATATGTTTATTATTTTCTTATACATACTCTTATGTTATATTGTTATGTTTTTCTTATGTTTTGCTTAATTTCTTTAAAAACCTATTAATCTTTTATATATCAGTAAACATTATGGGCATAATTTCAAACTAATAAATGCTTTATGGACAGAAATTTAAACTACTAAGAAATTGAATGGTATTAGAACAAATTTGAAAATTAAGACTTACAAAACGTGGCAGATTGCATAGTGCCACAACCGTCAACATATCTATGGTTTCTAGTGATGATAGTATGGTTCATACCGTCGCCACTAATCATCACATGGCGTTTGTTCGGAGGGATCATTGCGTATTCTTCATATACTCCTTCATTTATATTTATATGGAAATATCCATAATCCCCATTGCTTTTTTATAACGGCATCATTGATTCTACTGAAGTTCTCCGTTCTATCCTTGCTCACGGTCATGGAGGCGTTTATCGGCGAGAATTTTTTTGTAAAATTACCGTAGTACATTGAGAGAATATAATAATACGTAATGTAATAAGTAAAAAAAATGAGGTATTAGAACATCTTTATTTTTTGTTACTTTTTGTATAGGGAGGCTATTAGAAACAAAATATCCAAGCTCGGATGAAGAAGAAGATCAAGCTGTGCTAGAGAGAGAGATAGCGATGAAGATGAAATAAGATTTGGGGAAAATTTCTGTTTTCGTATAAAGTAAACCCAACAAATTAATGTTATATAAAATTTATCCAACTTTACGAAACCTATATCAACTATGCATGATTCCATGTCATTATCAGAAGCTACTGCTACGACATCATTTGTTCAACTGAAATTCCCAAACGCTGGCTTTATTTTCGAAAATATTTTGTGGAATTATCATGCGTAAGAAGTAGATTGAGAGAATTTAGTAATAATAAGAAAAAAGATGAAACAATTCATACTAAAGATAAGTTCATATCTTTGGATTCTCACGGCATTTGGTTACAATCTTGTTATTTTTACCCAACTGCTGGTTTTATTTTAGTAGGCTACATCGGCATAACATTATCTAGGTTGCGCTGTAATATTTTCTTTTTATTTCAATAGAAAACCCTTTTATCAAAAAAAAAGAAAAAAGAAGCCATATATCTTAAAGAATCGACAACTTTAAGAGCCTCGAAAACGATGCATGATTCTAGTTTTTGTTTATCATCTATATATTGTAAGATAAACATTTGTTTATCTAAGAAATCAGTAAAATTGTCCTCTATACATTTAAGATAAAAAAAAATAATAAACATATATATCCTCTATATTTTAAAAGAGAAATAAGTAAAATTCGTAGTTAATTTTAAAACGCAAATGTATATACCATAAATGTAACAAAAAGATTAGAAGTAATTGAAAAGTTTTCAACTAATTTTACCAATATGATTTAAGTTTGTTTCAAATGAAAAAGTAAATTAAAAAAGTAAAATATGAGTAAAATATAAGTAAAATATAAAATATGGTTCAATTTGGTTTCATGTATGTATTTTATTATACAATAATTACTTACTCAATATTAAGTTTTTAAAATATTCTATGAAATAGTTATAACCAAAAACAATTATGGATACAACGTTATGCGCATATGCGCATGTATAAGCCTAATTAATTATAAATTGACATCATATAAGCTTATGATTACCGTTCTTGTTATTTTGGGCATTAACTTCTCTTGTTTTGTTTTCTCATGTTGGTGGATCATTTTATTTTCTTTTACGTTTGGTAATTTATTGTTAAAATAATTCATAGAGTGACTTTTATTTCTCATAAAATGATAACAAAAGACAGAAATAAGACATTTATATTACAAGAATCAAGTTTCATTTAATGGTTGATGAGTCTAACTTTATTATGAATATATGAACATTATAGAAGAGGTAATAACTTTATTATGAACTGGGAAAATAGACTAAAGATAGCCACCGATTCTGCACAAGGTAATTCGGAGATTTACTATGTAATAGTTTATTTGCTTGAACCATTGAGAAAGCTAATATCGTGGCACATGATTGGAGTATTTGCATAGCGGATGCACTCTAGCAATGGTTCACAGAGACGTAAAAGCAACACACATACTCTTGAATGAACATTTTGAAGCCAAGCTGGCTGATTTTGGACTTTCAAGGTCATTCAAAATCAGAGGTGAAGATCATGTGTCAACGGTCGTTGCTTCTACTCTATTTTCCCAGTTCATAATAAAGTTATTACTTCTTCTATAATATTCCAAAATTTTGTAGTTTTGATGGAAAATCGTAAATATGCGATTCTACGACTTTGACAGAAAAATGTCATTTCACGATTGTCCTTCCAAAAGCACAGTTTCACAGTTTTGACGAAAACACACAATTCCAAAATTTTGCTATTTTAGCGGGACAATATAGTTTCTCAATTTTATGGTTTTGGCGAAAAATGTTATTTTACAATTCCGGTATAAATTCATAATTTATTTTAATATAAAATCATATATATAAAACCAGAGTTTTCTCTCCTCTAAAGATGTTCACATCAGCACCAAGTAATTATTTATAAGATTCAACTTATTTTTAATTAATATATCATTTAAACTATTATATGACTAAAAATAAAAATAATAAATCAATAGAAAAATGTAATGATGTGTAATTAATCTTAAATATAATTATATACCGTTTGAAACATACTAAAATGAAAGAAAATAAAAAATTTAAAACAAACATACATACAACATATAAAAATAAAAACTATTGAAAAATTTAAAAATAATGTTTAAAAGTTTACCAAAAACATTACAAATAAATTTTATAGACTAAAAATTAGAAAAAATTACTATGAAATCTAAAATTTTTTAAAAAATTTATCAATATGATGAAAAATTTAAAATTAAATTTGTTTGATGATCAAAAATTAATAAATATACAATAGAAAATTAGTCATGTTTCAAGGAAATAAATATATTGTATCTTTTTAGAATGTTTTTCTCTAAGTGCGAAAAATATCATGTGTTCTTTTAAGACATTAGTCATTAGTTTATAAACGCTTCTAATTTTTTTCTAAAATAAAAATTTTAAATATGTAGATTATTTGATCATAAAAATATTAATAAACTAAAAGACTATGATAAAGAAGGAAGATAATCAATATGTACAATAAAATATAGGTTTATAATATATTTTAATTTATAAAATAATTTAAAACAAATAACATATTTTTTACTTTTAGTGTTTATAAATTATAGATATGTATTATAGTTATTTTATAAATAATAATAAGAATAATTTAAAGTTTTAGAATTAAAATGATTGTATATAAATTTATAATTTTACATAATATTCTATTCTATTTTTGATTTTTACGGTGTTATAAAATTGAAATGCCGTTGCTCACATTTTCTAGTAAAATATAAAGTGTGACTTCTGATGGATTTTCTTTTTCTGATGCGTGTTCATGTTGGATTTATTTATGCTTGTATAACTTTGTTTCAATCAAGACATTAAGAGGAATACTAATGAAGAAATGCAGTCCGAATATTTAAATAGTGGGATTATCTTTATTTTCTCTAGATAAAAGATATTCTATTTACTGCATAAGAAATAAAATGATATAAAGCCTTTATTATTAGGCCCAGTAGGTAAATAGCTAAGACAGAACCACAATGGTGTTTCAGCCCATTAAAGCAGTTTTGAGAATCCATGACGTAAGCCCATATTTAGAACTGAAGCGAATGTGATGCCGACTTGGAACGAAAGTGGAGAAGACGAGATGCTGAAGAGTGATTAGCGATAGATGCAGAGATTAGTGGAGATGAATCATAGTTAGGATCAGTGATTATAAAATAAAATATAAAAAATCATTCCTTCGATTCATCATTCTTTTTCTTAAACTTCATCTTCTCCAGCACAAGTTCTCAATGGCGCGAAATCGGGTATAATTTTCTTCAGCTTATTTTTGTTTCCGTTGATGTTTCTTTTTTTTCCCGTTTAGTTTAGTACATGTTTTTCTTCATTCCTGCATACCTATTTTTCTCGGTACTGCTGTTTAAAGTTGAGTTTGACTTCGTTTTATGCATTTGTAACTTGACAATAATCATAGGGATATGAACATTTATTAGTATTTGATATCTCACTGATTCATTTCGGAACTGTTCTTAGAGGGATTTAGGTTTTGATTTGAGAAATTAGTTTTCTTTGATTTGATTTTAATTCTATGTGTTATTCGAAGCAGGAGGGATTAGTTTTGTTGCTCGATGTAGGTCCGGCAATGCATAGTATTCTCCCTGATGTTGAAAAGGCATGTTCTATGCTACTACAAAAGAAGGTCAAAGATCTTTTCTCTTTTCTAATGGAAATGTGAATTTGAGAATTTTCTTTTGGATATTTCATTACTGATTTTGGTTTTGCTTTTGTTGTTGCAGTTGATTTACAATAAGTATGATGAAGTTGGAGTTGTTATATTTGGAACTGAAGGTCTCTTTGTCTCTTCTTCTTACTGATTTAATCTTTTTATCCACAAGTATTTTTGATACTACTCTTGCCTGAAGCTTTCCACTGTGTTGTTTGAGGCCTTTGATAATCCCTTAGATGTTAGATTTTGAGTATTACATTAGTAATCTATTCTCTTTAATACCAGAATTATTGGCTAGTTGTTTGTACTATTTTTTAATCAGGTTTTATGTGATCTCTGCAGAAACTGGAAACGAGCTTGCTAGGGAAATAGGTGGATATGAGCATGTTAAAGTTTTAAGGAATATCAGAGTTGTTGATGAAGTTGCGGCTGAGCATGTGAAGCAGCTCCCTCGAGGAACCGTAGCTGGTGACTGTATCCTTCTAGCTACTTTACAGCTAATTTTGTTGCTTTGCCATATTCTTTCGTTTATTTTCCTTGATTCTTTGACTGGCTTCAGTTCTTGATGCTTTAATTGTTGGGATGGATATGCTTATAAAGAGTTATGGTGCTATGCATAAGGGGAAAAAACGGTTGTGTCTCATCACGAATGCAGCTTGTCCTACCAAAGATCCATTTGAAGGAACAAAAGATGATCAAGTCAGAACTATCGCTATGAAAATGGCTGCGGAGGGTATAAAGATGGAAAGCATTATTATGAGGTCCAATTTAAGTGGTGATGGTCAAGAGAAAATAATAGAGGAGAATGATCATTTGTTGAATTTATTCTCCAGCAACGCCATTGCGAAAACAGTGAATGTTGAAAGTCCACTCTCACTGATAGGTTCCTTAAAGACCAGGAGGGTTGCTCCAGTTACTGTGTTCAGGGGTGACCTTGAAATTAACCCAACAATGAAGATTAAGGTAATACTATTATTTTGGTTGTGTCTTTTGCTTGTATGCAATGTTTATGGATTTCATCCAACTTACTACTCTTTGGTGTTATTCAATATTTAGTTCATTCAAGTTTATATAATTGTTCTGAGATTATTAATTCTGAATTTGTAGGTGTGGGTTTATAAGAAAGTGGCTGAGGAGAGACTTCCCACTCTAAAAATGTATTCTGACAAAGCACCTCCAACTGACAAGTTTGCCAAACATGAAGTGAAAATCGATTATGATTACAAAGTTTCTGCAGAGTCTACTCAGGTTATTGCTCCAGAAGAAAGGATCAAGGGCTTTCGCTATGGACCTCAGGTTATTCCTATTTCACCAGATGATATGGAAGCACTCAAGTTTAAAACTGAAAAAGGTATGAAGCTTCTGGGATTTACTGAAGCGTCAAACATACTGCGGTAAGCATAAACACATTTATTTATGTTTCTCTATAAACTCTTGGTTGTTAAACTTTGAGAGTAAAACTTTTTTTTTGTTTTTTCTCTGCATGTTAATGAAGACATTATTACATGAAAGACGTGAATATAGTTGTTCCTGACCCGAGCAAAGAAAAATATGTTCTTGCCGTCTCTGCCATTGCAAGAGAAATGAAACAAACAAATAAAGTGGCAATTGTACGTTGTGTCTGGAGAAATGGACAAGGAAATGTGGTTGTTGGGGTCCTGACTCCAAATGTTTCTGAAAGAGATGACACTGTAAGTTAATAGTTTTATCTGCTCAGAGGAATACTTCAATTTGAATCTGACTATTTTTTATGATTATTTACCTTATTTGCAGCATGATTCATTTTACTTCAACGTGCTACCTTTCGCCGAGGATGTCCGCGAGTTTCCATTTCCTTCTTTCAACAAACTTCCTTCCTCATGGAAGCCAGATGAGCAACAGCAAGCAATAGCAGATAATTTGGTTAAGATGCTTGACCTTGCACCTTCTGCGAAAGAGGAAGTATTAAAGCCTGATCTTACTCCTAACCCCGTCTTGCAGGTAAAACCAGTTTCTTCTGCTTTTGACTATTGATAGTTATTTTCCAATGTGTTCTGATGAGAGATTTTGTATATATATATTTCATCAGCGGTTTTATGAATACCTTGAGTTGAAATCAAAATCCCCGGATGTTGCATTACCTCCAATGGATGAAGCTTTCAAGAGAGTTATGGAGCAGGATCCTGAACTCTATTCCAACAATAAATCCATAATGGATGCGTTCCGTGGAAGTTTTGAAGTTAAGGAGAATCCAAAGGTGTGTTCCCCTAAATCATCAGCTTTGAGCAATGAACCTGAATTATCATTCTTAATTCTTTCACATGTCTTTGGTTGCAGTTGAAAAAGTCTTCTAAGAGATTGTTACGGGATAAACCATCGGGTTCAGATGAAGAAGACAATCGCATGATAGCTTATAATGCCAACAAGAACAAAATTGACATAGTCGGAGATGCAAACCCAATTCAAGATTTTGAAGCCATGATATCCCGCAGAGATAGCCATGATTCAGTCGATAAAGCAATCACACAAATGAAAAATCGAATACTGAAGCTCGTAGAGGATAGTACAGATAAGGGCGACACAGCATTGGAATGTGTACTCGCTCTTCGTAAATGCTGCGTCTTGGAGCAGGTCTCATCTTCTTTCTCTATCTCGACTTGTGCATTTGCTATCTAACCTTTTTTTTAAAGCTCTTTTCATGGATTCTTCTTACATATGTGAGCAGGAGCCAAAGCAATTCAATGAGTTCTTGAATCATTTATTCAAGTTATGCCAAGAAAGAAAGTTATCTCATTTTCTCAAACATTTCAAGTCGAAGAAGATCACGTTGATTCCCAAATCGGAAGCAGCAGACAGGTTTGTTACAGACAGAATCTTCAATTTGGGTAAATGTGTTTAATGACTGTATTAGTCTGATGAATGTTTGTTGGTCGTTGCTTACAAGCAGTGATGTGGTAGACGAGGACGCTGGAGATTTCACCGTCAAACAAGAGCCAATGCTGGAGAGCTAACAAACTCTCGTTACATCTCACTAACTGTGACTGTGTTGTCCAAAACGGCGCCGTTGTTTGTCAGACTTTTTTGCCTGTTTAAAGAAATCGGCAATTTTTTTGTTCTGTTTGATGTCAAGAACTCGGCAAAGTTGTTACCATTACCATCCATAGTTAATTTCAGAAAACGACCCTTTTGTTCGATGTGTCATAAAGTAGATGTACAGTTCACACTTTAAAAGTATTGAAATGAGATAAAAAGAAATGTTCCCTAAAAAAAAAAAATAAGTCTTTTTAGATAAAATCATTTATCTAATAAAGTAAAAGTCACATGGCCAATAAAAATATGACACATGGAATTTGCTTTATAATTTTCATTTAAAATTTTAAAAATTATCTAAAAGAAAAATGCAACTGCTTAAGATTTTATATTTTTTTATATTTTTTGAAATAAAAAATTAACACAAAAACTCGGAAAAAAAAATAAAACAGTTTATTCAAAAAGATATCTCTAAATTTTCTCACACACTACACCACAATTCCACAAATACATGATTTATTTTTTTTAATTATTTTATTTTCCTATAAAAAATATGATTCTCATTTACATCACTTTTGTTTTTTAATTTTCAATTTGAAGATTCAAAAACTTCTCTCCGATATGGCAATATCATAGTCATAGAAGCTACATGAAAAAATATCAATTTGTATATCTTCATGTCATTATCCGTCCCTCCATGTACGTTAATAATATTCTCACGCATGCCTAATTCTTGTTTGATGGTTCTGATTATAAAAGAGCAACATATCAATATTCAGAAAAGCTATCTGTTTTCTTCTGTATTCGTTCATTTTTTGTGATATATTCATCAAATTTATGTTTTCTTTCCATTGGTATTTAAATTTTTGGTTAAACCATAATATCTTGATTTTACCAAAAACATAAAAATAATTTTTAAAAATATTAAAAAAAATTTGCCCGTCCTACAATACTAGTATAGAATAAATACAAAACAGAGTGTGTGTATATAAATTTTACGGTTTTACTAAAGATGAATCCTAAAAAACCCATCAATTATATATTTAATGAAACAATTCCTAAACTTTAAATCCATTAATGAATATTTCATCCGTCTATATTGCCGTTAAAATTGGGTTAGATTGAAAATGCAGCGTTTTTCTTTTTCTCTTTTGGTCAAAAATGGCATATATGTTCTAAAATGAAAATAAAATATTTTAAAATGAAAACGACACGAATTTTGATGTTCTAAAATGAAAAAAAAAATGACTGATTTTTATTGATTTTTGACAAATCCAAAAACCTATTAGAACATAAAATTTCTAATAACAAGATTACGTGCAACATCAAAATCTTGAAGACGGTAAGCTGAGGTTGTAATTTCCCTATTGCTTTTTCTCATCTTTTTAAGTCGTTCTCATACTTGGTTTTATTTCGTAGCTCAATCAAGGATGGCAAAATGATTTGTCGCCTTCCCAACAATGCAAACGCTCTCAAAGAAGTGATGGAGTCTTCTGAAACTTAGGAGAAAACTGAAACAAAAATAAAGTTTTAACATTTAAAACATAAGTATAAGTTAATTGAGTTTTGTTTCTGCTACCTTTTTGTCGAAGTGGAAGACACACATCTACAAATGAATTAAGAAAAGCATAGTTATGAACAATCAAAGAAAGAGAAAAGCTAATTAGTTTTTAGAATCATATCCCTATATATACGTATATGCTAGAGCTATCCAAAATTTTATAGAAGATAGCAAAAGATAAGAAAGAAAAAGCGAGGACTAAGAGGGGAAATATATGCCAAACTATATTAGTTTCGACTTTCTAATTACTATACTAACAAAATTAACAAAATATAACTTAACAAAATAGGAGATGGTTTGGGTAATTGGTTGCGTTTGGGTAGTTTAAGTACCTATATTCATTAACTTGATTTCATTCGATTTAAATTTTATATTTAAACTAGAGGTGAAAATGATATTTTTTTTGGGGGGGGGGGGTATTTGATTTTTTAGTTTAGTTCGATTTAGATTTTTTGGATTTTTTGACAAAATAAAAGTTGGTTCTAACATAGACTCATTTACTAAAACATGAAAATCCCAAAGCCCTAAAAAAAATTTGACCACCTCTAATTTAATATATGGGATAAGTGTGTTGTTTCAATTAATCAACTTAAAAATATGCAACAAATACACTCACAATTTTAATAGAAAGTCAATGTTGCAAAATAGTTACTAAACTGATGAATGTAATGAGAAATGTGTCATATTTGTTCTCACATTTTTATAACTCATTATATAAAAATTTTACTATTAATTAAATTTATTTCATAGAGTTATAGCGAATTTTGATATAATTGTATCATCTATTTCACATGCTTTTATTTTAAATTCACTGATTTACTACTTCTTATACTATATAATATTTTTTGACAAAAACAAAAAAAACAATTAAAAAAAGGTAAAACATAAGCAATACAAAAGCAAATCATATGCAAAACAAATATAAAAATAACAAACAAATGAATATTTGTTGATGTATATTAATTAGTTGTTATAATAGTGATTAGTGTCTATGAATATCTATATAACTTAGTTTCTTTTAAAAAAGCATGCATTAGTTAGTTGAATCATTAGATTTAGTTCGAAGATGTTGACACTTTAGATGGAAAGAAAACTATGCTATTATATACATAATAATAATTTCGTTTTTAGTTTGGTAAATTCATTCACGTAAGTTTCTAAACTAAACTATATGCTGCGGAAATAAATTATCTTAAATCATCTTTTTTCTTAACCGTAGGTACCCACAGTAGCTGAATTAAATTGGTGCATTCCGCCTTGAAAACTTTTGCTTCCGGTAATGATAGTCTTCCCTTTACCAGTACCTCTTAACATTACATTCGGTTTTTGAATGTTGAGATACTCGTAATATATGCCTTGCATGACTTAAACTATTTGTCGACCACTCCCCGAGACAGCACTAATCGCTTTGTTTCTAGTTTTGAAGTGACATGACCCGTCTTTAGCCACGACAAAGGGTTTTGTGGGCATCAATTCATTTGCATTGTAACCCACCATCGATGACAAGAACATGCATAGCACAAAAAATAATATAAGCTCGAAGGGCCATAAGATAAGATTTTCCATATTTTTGGGAAACAAGTCTCCACAAGTTCTTCAAAAATAAGATATTATTTTGTAATATTTATAAATATAAAATAATTTAAGAATAGTTAATTTAATTTGATGTTATCAAATCTCACAAAAAATAACTATGCAAATGTTCTTGTCTTATAATGGGTAGTCTTAAAATGCATGTAATTCCATTTCTATTTTGTTGTATTCATATAGTTTTTGTTGTTGTATGCATACGATATAGTTCCAATAATTAAAATTGCTTAGTTTTACTTGATGGATGGACAAGGATCGTTCATGACTAAGAGTCGTTCGGGATACATTTCTCAATCTCAACGAGATCCGGTTCTATGTAAATGACCAAATATTAATGCATTAATGTTAATTAATTGGAAATTTTTTGAAGATATTTGTCTATCGTTGGATACGACCTAGATAGCATGTAAACTTTCTCCTCATTTTATAAATGTTTCGGAAACAGAAACACTCGAAAATACGATGGAAATGCGGTGAAAAACGTTTCCTAAAAACTGCAATTTGAAAACGCGATAGAAACGTCTGTTTTTATTTTGGAAACGCAGCGGAAACTTATTTTTTTTATTTGTAAACTTATTAAATAAATAATTTAGAAAATGAGATATATCCTAACTAAAAATATCCGAAATAATATGATATTTATTTTAATATTTACTCAAAAAATATCCTAACTAATTTGAAAGATATAAATAATCTCATAATTATTAAAAATATTTAAAGAATGCGAATAAAGATGCTGATTTAAATCTTTGATGTTGATAGTTATGATGTTTTATCTCTAGTTAAACTACTTTATATATGTGTTGCATTTTTGTTGTTTCAAATATGACTTTATTGTTTCACTATATATATATTTGTACGTGTTCACATTTCCAACACCTATCAATTTCCTAATTTTTTGAAAATAATTGTTTCCACGTTTCTATATATTTCGCTTTCGTGTACCCATTTCTATTTCCATGCTACTTAGCATACGACAAAAGGTACCAGCAAGTGATCAAGAAGTGAAACAGAAAGCAAAGGAGGTCAAATAAGTTACTAGTTTTTGTATACTTTTAAGTTTTAAATATTTTTCATGAATTTTATCTTCATTCCCACTTTAATAGTAATCTACAGTATATAGAACTTAACTAAATCATAATAATTTATCGTATTTTCCTATTGAAGTAATGTAATATTTGTTTTTACTTAAATTGAACAGTGCATAACACATCTCAACCGCTTTCAACAAGCCCCACGTTGACGAAAGATATTACAGACTCAGATATGGGAAAATTTTCATCAATTAAAAATCATTATTCCGACAGACTTCGGTGACGATTTAATCGAAATTGTTTACCAAGTATCACATAAATTTACTCTAAATCTCCTAACAGTTAGGATCAATATAGATTTATTAATAAATGTATGATTTGGTATGAAAAAAAAGTAGAAAAAAAAAGTACACAAACTTTTCAAATTCGCCAAATGAAACATCAAGTTTACCTCACTCCAAAAAAACTCCAGAAAATCATTGTCCTTGAGAAGAATGTGTCTCGGTCTGCATAGGGCCGCGGTTGACCGGGAGCTGCGCACGTAGATGAGGAGGTTGGCGCTTGACGGAGACCACAGGATTCCTAATTATTGCCTGATGAGCAGGCTGCATGGGGACCCCACCATCACAATTCTGTCGATGGACAGGCTGAAGCACGACGGGAACCACATGATGTACGGGTATTGTTGGATGAGTAGGAAGACCAAGCTGAGCAGGAGGAGTAGGAACAGGAACCAGAGCATGCTGAGCAGGAAGAGCAGGAACGGGAATCACAGAATGCTGAGCAGAATTAGCTGGCTGAGCAGGTTGAGAAGGGACAAGAACCAGTGATCTGCGTCTAATGAAGGGAGCCACACGATGTGTCGGTATCATCGGATGAGCAGGTTGAATCGAAACAGGAAACAATGATATCTCACCACTACCACGGCTCTCACTGACTGTATATTTCTGAACTCCGTTCCCTAAGGCATGAGGATGCACCACGTTTCTTCTAATCATCGGGAGATGAGGGGCAACATCATTATGAGCCGATACAGGAACACAACGACCAGGCTTGAACACGACACCTCTAAGCATGCTATCTGAATTCTCAACCTTAACCGAAAGAAAGAACCCATCTTCAAATGTTTCCTCAACCACACCACGAATCGCTTGTCCAACCATAGCTTCATCATTGTCCCTTTGACCAATCTGTTGCTGATTCATCCTAAACCCTGGAGGAGGAGGAGGAGGACAAGTAGACTGCACAGTCAACTCAATATTTGGGTACTTTCTCGGGCGACCTCGCTTCGGGTTCAGCATAAAATCTCTTGAGGGAGTGAGATTGTTCTTCAAGTTTGGCTGTTCTCCAACCATAGTTTCAACATTTTCCCTTGGATGAATCTGCGGCTGAGTCATGCTAGACCCTGGAAGAGGACCAATAGACTGTACATTCGACTCTATCATCGTGTACTTTCTTGGGCGACCTCTCCTCCGCTTCACCATCAAATCTCCTGAGGGACTGTGGTTGTCCTCCATTTTCTGGAAGCTAGCTAGATAATGCAATAAATTAATGTTAATGTTAAACCTTATGTGAGACAATAAAGATACAACGCAAGTGAAGATCATCAATACACACAAAAAATCAAAATGCTAACTGTTACCCAAACCAAAACGAGTTCCAAAATTGTGATATTTAATTAAACTAACAAATGCCATTAAAACCCCTTTATTTTGTTTTTTGAAAATATTTTTTACAATCCGAGAAAATCTGGATAATGAAGTGTTGTTATTACAAAAATTAAATTGGAATTTATTCAGACATGATCCACAGTAACACTAAATTCTATTATCTTAACGAACATGCAATCGTTTCTAAACCCTTAAATCGGGACTAGCTCCTAATTACAAACTTATCTTAAAATCAAACCATAATCAACATTTCAAAACAACCAACAAAAAATATCACTTTTTCAATTTCTCAGTAGCCCTAGAATCGAAATACATAAGAATCCATACAAACACATATCGGATTTCAAAAACTTCGAGTGCAGAGACACATCACAGAATATTATTACCAACCAAAAAAAAACGAGCGACGAAGTAGAGAAAAAGCTTTAAAACTGTACCGTCAATTTCGCTGTAATCACACCAAAGACGAAAGACAGACCTGAGATGTTTTCGTCTCCGTTTCCTCAGCTTTTCTTCTTACGTTATTAACAACGAGTGATAAGGCAAATGATTAAAAAACATTAGCCAGATGGCGACCAAGAAAAAAAAAACATTGGCCAGTTAAAAAAGGCCCAACTTTAATTAGGATTTGGTCAAACTTTATAAATTAATTGTTTTGTTTCTGCTTGGGATTTTAGATGATATCTTTGGTAAAATATCATTTACTTTTTATTAGGGTGGACATTTTGGTTTAAGTTCGGATTCGGTTCAGTTTTAAGAAGACTCTAACCAAACTAAACCAAAGACAGTTTGATTTGGTTTGTGTTCGGATATATTTGGTTTGGTTTGGTTTAATTATTTCCATTGCAAAAAAATAATTGATATAATATGAAACTAAAATTATTGTCACTAATGAATATAAAAAAAAAATAAGCAATAAAAATTGTAGACTCAATGTTTCAAACAAAACACCTAAAAATAAACCATAAAAAATAAACTAACAAAACTAAAAAAAGCAAACCTAATTAGAAGAAAAAAAGATGAAAATAACACATATATTATTAATAAATTTGATATTTAAATTAATTAGTTTAATAAACACATTGGTTTATTGGTTCGTTTTATTTTAAAACCGAACCAAATGAAACTATTAAGGTTAAAAAGATATACAACCAAATAATTTGAGTTGACACTTTGATTCGGTTTGAATTGGGTTGAGTTTGGCTGGTTCGGTGCGGTTAATATGTTCACCCCTACTTTTTAGTATGCTTATGTATGTGTGTTCGTAACAAAATATTTCATTTTTGGGAGGTCACATGAAAAACACGTGTATGGTCATGAAAAAGTTAATTAACTATTTTGATGTATAAACATATAAATTTGAAGATAAGCTAAAACTCAGATTACATGGTACCTAGCTAAAAATGTGTATATGCATATAAAAAAAATAAAGAGTGCTTTGGATCGAGAATAAAGTGGTAGGGCAAAAAGAAGGGAAGGGCCGAAGAGGGGAGAGGTGTGGTAGAAAGAAAGGAAAGACCCCCTTCGCATGACCTAGAAAAATAAAGAAGTCCATGCTACCATATATAAATCCTCTAAACTCCTCCCTCAAGACACTATTGTGTTGCTCATGGTTATGGGGTAGCCCCCGAGTTTCATTTATAGGTCGATTATCTGTATCACCAGGTATGTATATAGTTGAAAAGTGGAGGTAAAGGACTCATGTATGACCGGCCTGACTCTGATTTGTTGGTTAGGTGGCATGTTTTGCCTTGGCGGCCTCTGCAAAGGGCCGAGGAGGTGTTTTTCTTAAACATTCACACTACAAGAAAACATAGGCTTAACAACATCTTATATCGTTGTAAATTCGTTGTTAATGACGATTTACAACTAATTAACGACGAACACGAAATTGTCGTTAATAGTTCATCGTAATGGAAGATTCGTCGTAAATTCGTCGTTAATAATGCGAGGAACATAATTCGTCGTAACTTAGATGTTACACTATTAATAATGCGAGGAACATAATTCATCGTAAATGTAAATAATGTTGTTAATTCATCGTTAAATTAACAACGAACTAACAACATCCTGTTCAAATATCGATGTTATTTCGTTGTTAAATTTACAACAAACTAACAACTACTATTCTCTATGATCGACGTTAATTCTTCGTTGACGATGATCTTTGTATTGTTAAAAAAATTGTCTATTAATGTTTTATTTATTGATTGATTGATTAATTAAAATAAAGTTTAAATTTATAAAACTAAAAACAAAAACAAAATATTACACAAAAATACAAAAATGTTCTAAGAATTCAAATCAATATCGCTAAAATGTTCGGCACTAACAGTTTTAGCGGCTATAAAGTTGAAGTCGTTATGTATGCACAACGAAAGAAGGTGTGTAACCTAGAGAGAAAGCAGAGCAAAAATGTAGAGAAAGTGTGAGGATGTGAAGAATGAGTAGAGAGGGAAAATGTCCTACGTATATATAGATTTAGCTCCGTCGCTAATTCATTGTAAATTTACGACAAATCGTTGTAAATTCGTTGTTAAATTTAATGACGAATTTACGATGAATCGTTGTAAATTCATTGTTAAGCGTAACGACGAATTTACAACGAATTTACGACGAATCGTTGTAATGATGTTGTTACATTGTTAACATGTATTATATTTTTTTAACATATGATGTTAATCTTAATTAGTTCAACAAATAAAAATGTTATAACAAATAAAATGATAAACGTTTAAATATATTTTTTATAAAACTGTTATAAATTAACAGCGAATTAACAATGTAAATATATTTAGTCGTAACTCAATTGTAAATTAACAATAAACTAACAAAAAAAAGTTCAAATCATCGTAAACTCGACGTTAAGCATACAAAAAAAGACCATCGAATTTACGACGATTTTATTCGACGCTGTGATACGACAATTTAACGACGAATATTTCTTTCGTTGTTAAGTCGTTGTAAATTCGTTTTTAAATTATGACAATGTTATTTCGTTGTTAAATTCCATTGTTAGTCCTATGTTTTCTTGTAGTGTCATGTCTCAAAAAGGAGGCACCAAAGATTTACTCTCGTTGCCAAAATGACTATATATAAAGGAAATAGTTTACAAACTTTAAACTTATAAAATATTTGTTTGTTATATGATAATAAATTTGAACGTTGATTAAATGGGTTTGAAGCTACAAAATTTGGAAGATATACTTAAATGTTAAAAAGGTATATGCTTATCTAAATCAACATCGAATAATCATTGTACATAAAAACTTCATTTAAGTTAGAGAAAATACCATAAAAACCTTCAACTTTACAACTTTTTCCAACTAAAACCTTTAATTATTTGTGTTTCTAAAACAAACATTCAAGTTAATAAAATTTTCCAACAAAAACATCAAACTATTTTTATTTCCAAAAAAAATCTCCAAATATAAAGTTTTGTTTACTTAACCCCTCAAGTTCTCAATCTTGATCCCAATGAAGGTTAATTGACGGTCAACGATAATTTCGCAAACGCATTTTAACTATTTGTTAATTTTAGTTTTGAATAAAAATCATAGATGGAAAAACTCAATCTTAAGTCTGATTGAGGATTAATTGATAATTAACAATAACTCCAGTTAACACAGCAAACGCCTATTAAATATTTGGACTATGTCAGTTTCAAATATGAACCCTATATAAATAGATTTTCTGTAGTTGTAAACTCATTTTCTCTTTAGTAAATAACTAAATAACAATAAAAATACGTAATAAATGGACAAACATAGTTAGCGGGAGTTATTATTGACCATTAGTAACCTTTCAATGAGGCTTAATATTAGAAACTTGAAAGTTTAAGTAAGTAAAACTTTATAGTTAGAGGTTTATTTTGGAACAAAAATAGTTTGAAGTTTTTGTTGGAAAATTTTATCAACTTGAATGTTTGTTTTAGAAACACAAATAGTTGGAGGTTTTAGTTGGAAAAAGTTATAAAGTTGAAGGTTTTTTATGCTATTTTCTCTTTAAATTATTTAGGTCTTTCATTATTAAATTTTGTTAGTTTTTGTTTTAAATCAGGCATTGAGTACGAAAATCAATTAGAGTTTTTAAAAGTGAAAAATATCCTCTCAACTAAATCATCAGCCACATTTGCTAATCAGAAAAAATAATAATCAAATACCTCGAATATCTCTATGAACTTTTTTTAATGAGTTCGGTTCCTATACGATATGCTCTTAAAGATAATAGTGTAGTGTTTATTATCATAGGAGTTGTTCCTCTCCTCTCCTCTCTTCTCTCAATGGGAGGCTCTTCTATTTATAGTGGGAGTTGGCACCCGGATTCCTCTTTTTCCAGAGATCGTATGTCTAGTCTTACTTGTTGTCTCCTCCTCATTTTCGTGAGATCGTACATCGAGCCTTGTGGACTGTGTAGGTCGTGCAGTACTTAGCCATACATGTCGCCTCATACTCCTTTACGACAGATTGTAGGTCAGATGTCATACGGATGGGCTTTTGGTCAATTGCTAAATGGGCAGATTTATATTTGGGTCGAGCTAAATGGGGGTGCACAGCCCATCTCCAACAATAAGCCCCTCCCATTTTTTCGGATGAGGGTTAACTGAGTTCGGCGAACTTCATGGAGACTGTTAGGTCAGGGCGAATCGAGGTCCGTATATGCTCAAAGATTCGATCTTTCGAGTCTTTGAATGAATTGGGAAAATAAATGTGCATCCGCGAGCGGAAGCTAAAGGTCGTAATGATTATGTTTTTCGATTACCAATCCTCTATCTATATAATCCCCTATTAACTTCTCTCCATCTCACTTCTTCTACTATAAAAGGTATCCTTCTCCCCTCTATACTCTCTCATTTTTCTCTCGTTTTTGTCTCTCTTTTTTTTTCGGTGAGTTTTTGTCGTGTTCTTCTAGTCTTTAACTTGATTCTTCCTATCTGCTTGAAGATCTTAGATTTTTTGGTGAATCTTCATCTGTTCTTCGTCCGTTCTTCCAGGATTTTTGTCAGATTGTTGCTATAGGGAAAATTTGATCTGAGTCTAATTTTTCCTATGCTTCTGGAAACGCTTCTGCGAGTGGTGCATCATCTTCGTAGAGAGTACCGAGGTGATCAGGGTAGAAGTGCCGGTCGATCTGGAAGAGGTCGGGGAAGATCAACCCCCATACACTAGGACAAGGTCGTCGGTTTTGCGACGAGGTCGACCCGCGAATCGCTGGGTGAAATGTACATGTCTTGTTGTATATCTCCAGGACTAATGTTTGAGGTTCCTGAACCCTATGAACGCCCTTGGACTCCTCCTCCTGGATTCATCTGTCTGTATGAGTCCTTCTTCATGCAGTATAACCTCTGGTTTCCGCTGCTTGATCTCCTCGATCTTTGATGTCAGCAAGACGTTTTGATGGCTATCGGTAGAATTTTAGTTCATCTACGTCTTTTTATGTTTGATTGCTCGGCTTGTTTTTTCTATACCTTCTCGTATTTCTTTGTTTCAGATCGTCCTTTTCCCCGTGCTTCCTACGCGGACAACTTTTTTGACCTGCTTAGATAGATCCAACAGTTGAGGCAGAGGACTTGGCCGGATCGATATTCACTGCGAAAGGATTAAGAGAGCTCTAGATCGGATTGAAGATGGTAAGCTGTCATATTTTCCCTATTGCTTTTTCTCGTCTTTTTAAGTCGTTCTCATACTTGGTTTTATTTCGTAGCTGAATCAAGGATGGCCAAGACAGCGTATTATCATCTAATCTTGCCTATCTGGAGCATGGCCTATATACCTCGTCTCTTCAAACGCATGCTCATTCTCATTCTTATTCTCGTTCTCTTATATTTTCATTTAACCTTTATTTCATATCTTTCATGCATCATTTATAATCATATGTTCATAACATATCATCATACCATCAAGCAAGCAATCATCTTATCATCAAACAATCACGCAATCACAAGCATCAAATATATGTCTAATCCTGCAACATCTAATCCCATGCTTCATAATTCTTGAAGAATGTATCAAGAAAGTATCTACTCCGTTTCCACAGATCATGCCCTCATCTTTGCCCTGCTTTCATTTTCTGAACTTTTCTCTTCATAACTTTCTTTTGCAGGACTTTCCTCTTCGAGACTTTCTTTTGCTGGACTTTTCTTTGATGGAATTTCATAAATAGAAACTTCCAAAATTAGAAAATTTCTAAAAATATAATCTCCCCAAAAATAGGAATTAGGGCTTATGAATAAGAGAAACTAGAGTTTCTGAATAAAAAAAACTAGAGTTTCCTGAAATTTAGTTACAGCCGCCATCAGGTTCAAACCCATATTCCAGACAAAGTTTATACCAGAATCCAGATGTGCCTACTGCTATGGAAAACTGACATTTGGAGTTTTCCATAGATATGTAGATAGTCTTCTAACTCTTTTCGCTTCACCGGAAAACTGCTCTTGAAGTTGGACCACAGCAGAATTCGATCTGCAGAAATCTGCTCTAGTAGAACGGCCATAACTTTCCAACCATAGCACCTATTTAAGATCCGCTTGCGGTTGTGCTTAGATGTTGATGTCATGCATCTCTCCAGAAAACAACATCGAAAAAGGAGTCCGTTTGCTCATCCGTTTGTCTGTTCTCCTAGAATCGTTTGAATCTGTCTTCCTCTTCTTAATCTTATCTTTCTCTCTTTTCTCTCTTTTCTCATGACCTCTCTCACTCTGTCATGAACAGGGAGGCACAAAAATAAGAAGAGACAAACATAAGATCCTTTATATATGCATCATTATTAGTTTAACATTTGGTCTTATTAGGCTTTTAACATGCCTCGACTCTGTGACCCAAAACTGCGGGATTGGATCGGGATGTTACACATTAACTTGATTTCATTCAATTTAAATTTTGCATCTAAACTAGAGGTGAACATGATATTTTTTGGGGTATTTGATTTTTTAGTTTAGTTCGATTTAGATTTTTTGGGTTTAGGATTTTTCTGCAAAGCAAAATTTGGTTCTAACATAGACTCATTTACTAAAACATGAAAATCCCAAAACCCTAAAAAAACTTTTGATCACCTGTAATTTAAATATGGAATAATTATGTCTTTAAATTAATCAACTTAAAAATATGCAACAAATACACTCACAATCTTCATAGAAAGTCAGTGTTGCAAAATAGTTACTAAACTGATGAATGTAGTGACAAATGTGTCATATTTTTGTCACATTTTTTTAACTATAATTTTCTTGCAAAACAACCACACGACTCATATTCGCTGACTATTTATTGCAAAATTTGCATGAGATTTCACATATTTTAAAACAATTGCAAATTAGTAACATAAATTTACAATATGATTTTGCAATAAATTTGTAACAAATTGTAATGTCTATTCAACATTGCAAAATGTTTACAAAATTTGTTGAAATTTTTTAACAGAAACAGACGTTGCTAAAATTATGTTGCAATATCTCTATTTTCTTGTAGTGATTAAACTGTTATAAAAATAAATTAGTTATAAATATCAATATAAAATTGTATCATTTCACATACTTTTATTTCAAATTCATTGTTTTACTATTTCTTATTCTATATAACATTTTTTTGACAAAAACAAACACACAATAAAAACAAGAAATATAAAAAAAAAAAAGATAAAACATAAAAAATACAAAAGCAAAACATTAGCATAAAATATATAAAAATAACAAACAAATGGATATAAAATATATAATAGTGATTAGTGTCTATGAATATCTATATAATTTAATTTCTTTAAAAAAAGCATGCATTAGTTTGTTGAATCATTAAAGTTAGTTTGAAGATGTTGACACTTTAGATGGAAAGAAAACTATGCTCTTATATACATAATAATAATTTATGCACGTAAGAGTTTTTTATTTTCTTTTCTTTTTTGCACGTAAGAGTTTATATGGGGAATGTGATTCTAAGTCTTGGTTACGAAATCTTAGGTGGTGTAATGATCTGATGTAAACTATCTTGTAATTGTAAAAGATTCTCGATTTCAATAATGAAGGTCCAACTACTAAGTAATATTTAAACAACAACAGAAAAAACTTTAATTAAAAATATCCCATGAAACATAAAAAATGGGTTGAATAATGATTTTTATTTTTCACATAATTGTCCGGGACTTCTTTAATTTGCTACAAAACGAAAACTCTTAACCTATGATTGTGGGATATTTCAAGACAATCTAAAATCATGAATCTACTAATACAAGGTAAATACAACCTATAAGAATTCTATACACAAATCTAAAATTCAAGATCGAATCTAAGAAATTGACTTATATATCTTTCATATAATTGTTCGGAGATTAAAACTTTCCAGTAACATATGATTGTAGAATATTCAAAAATCTTTAATACATACAATAGAACCTATTACTATAAGAAGCGGTTCGTGGTTCATATATGTATCATTTTCAGTGTCGCTGACTCGCTATATAGTTTGGAGTGTTTACGCACCTAACATTCCTAAACTAGACCATAAGCTCTATATCGTGAAAATAAACAAAATGAATCATCTTTTTGTAACCTCAACACAACTTTCTTTTCCCCGGATGATTCTCACTGTAACCGCCCTTCACGCATATCACGAACCTGTCTTTAGTCACCACTGCAATATCTCTTGGCATCGAGTGTTCGATTTAGGAGAAGAAGAATTTAAAGATTTGTTTCATTAAGCTTAGACCTCGATTGGTAACTTGTATAATAGCGGAATAATGTTTTATAATGCAATCATGCAAGTATTTTACCAATCACAAAAAATCACATAATGCTACACATTTAGATTAAAAAATTAGGATTTGAATTTTGACCTAAAAATATAAATATAAATCTATTATACAAATAAGTAGGTCTTTAGTAGCTAATTTCATTTTAAGTTCATATCCATTTTTTTTTTCATTTTACCTAGTGCAGAAAACTAACTATAAACAAAAGTTAGAATTGTTTACAGTAAAAATATGTCACTTCTTTTGGATAAATTTTTAATATGTGTCACAACTTTATTTCCTTTTTCATGATATTTTTAACCCATGCAACAAATAAAAAAATTAAAAAACTGTTCAAAATTAAAAATATGTCGAGTCTACTGTATTTGCAAAATGTAATCTAGATGACATATCCGATTACTAAATTATTATTATTCACTTCCTTTTGTGAGATAGATACAATCATTAGTGAGATAGATACAATAATTAATAGCGAGTAAAATTTGTTATATATATTAGTCTATTAGTTATATTAACACAGCAGAAGGGTTTCAAATAGACTCCGATCCAAAATTACAAATTACCCGATTGGATACAAAATCTCTAGTACCATATTACCCGAAAACAAAACTGGTAATCTGATCCAAAACCCGAATGCTAAGTCCTAAGAAAATCTAAGAATTCTTCTACTATTAATGTAGGAGAAAAAAATATGTCCAATACTATGGTGTGTTAATAATTTACATATTAACATTCCGATTCCAAATGCTTGGTACAGTAAAATTTCTATAAATTAATAATGTTGGGACCAAAATTTTTTATTAATTTATAGAGATTATTAATTAATCGATAAATTAATAATTATTAATTCATAGAGAGTTTTTCTAAATTAAAAAAAAAATATTATATAAAAAATAGAAAAATAAAGATAATACTTCGATGTGCTTTAATGCATTTACACATTAGAAAATAATAATTGCATATATATATATATATATAATAATTTTTGATATAATTTGAGAAGATAATATCATATATTTTTGATATTTAAAAAAAATAGAGATAAACTTCAACAAAATTACAAATTTACGAATAAATAAACAACGTTAGAATCATATTTCTCTAAAATATCTTATATATATAAAATAAATTTATATGATATTAATTTATATTATTAATGGGACCATATATTTACATAGAGATTTCAAAAAAAATTATTATCTTATTATCTTATCGAAATGTGTCAATTATTACACCGGCCCAACTTGGGATCGGGATATTTTATTAATTTAGAGAAGTTATTAATTTATAGAGGTTTTACTGTATTTATTTTATAATAATTGTAAATATATATATACCCCACCCTCAAAACTCGATCACTTTATGTCCCTTTTGGAGAACTCTCTTATCAACTCTCTCCCTCAACATTCATCAAAATCCTTATTAGATCAATATCTCCTCTCTGTTTTCTAAGGATATCAAAGCATGAATATAAACAGAACAGAATTCGAAAACCGTAAAACTTTAAAGCAGAAAGAAGAAGTGGAAGAAATAGAAAAGAAGATGGAAATAGAAATAAGGAGAGGTCCATGGACTGTAGAGGAAGACATGAAGCTCATCAATTACATTTCTCTTCACGGTGAAGGAAGATGGAACTCCCTCTCTCGTTCTGCTGGTAATTTCTTAACCCCTTTTCATACTTGTATATAACGAATATTAATATATGATCATGCATGATATATAAGAATATGATCATCCATGATATATAAGAATATGATCATCCATGATATATATATATATATAAAGATGTAATGCATACATCGATCCAGATCAATATAAATCATCATACTCTGAGAGCTATTATTTCAATTGGTTTCTCAAGTTTAGGTTTCCCAAGAGATATTATTAGATCGTGTATATCATTGATTTGAATGGGTAAACTTTTCTGTTGAAGGACTCTTTCTATGCTCTTGAAACAAATAGTTTTTTTTTTTTTCTTAAACATTGTAGACTGAATGTATTTATTTTTCTTATCAGAAAATTCGTTTGGATTTTATGGGTTTCGATATTATATGAAGTTTAATAGTTTATCTTATATCTAATTGAAATTGAATGGAGTAGACTCTGGCCATATAACCCCTCTTTCTCGTCTTATCAATATGTTATTAGTATTACTAACTTTAGTTACATCTCGCTTAATAGGGAAATTAATATATAGACAGATATGCATATGATTTTTCGTCACTATGATAATACTTTTCCTAAGGCTGTGACTTCTCCATGTCGACATAATTTAAATTCCTCTGTAGAATTGGCAAAGTAACAAAGAACAAGTTGTCATCTTCATAGTTCATTATTATCATTAAAAGTGTACTTTCATATGAAACAGATTGGTCGGTCCAAATTTATATATTTTTACTTTGGAGTTCTTTTCATTAATTAGCCTTTTGAGTGTGGAACTCAAACACCTTTCACAACCATCCAATACGATAAACTCTCATTTAATTGTTATCTTTCTTTATTGACTTGGGAAATTGTCCATTTAATATAGATCACTAATACATTCTTTTTTTTTTCTTTTTTTTTTGTCAAGACTAGTACATGCTAGTTCGTATATTAATTGTATTATTTTAAAATAATTTACTATGGAGACAGGACTGAATAGAACCGGAAAGAGTTGCAGATTGCGGTGGCTGAATTATCTCCGTCCTGACATACGCCGTGGAGACATATCCCTCCAAGAACAAGTCATCATTCTCGAACTCCATTCTCGCTTGGGAAATCGGTATGAAATAATTATTTATATTGACATAGATAATATAGTCTACTTACATTATTTGAAAGGACAAAAAGCGACATATATAATTTGAAGAGAGCAAATTTGGAACGTCTCTATGAAATAAATAACTCAATAATATTCAAACGTACTAATAGTAATAGAGAATTGACAACTCAAATTTGATGCGTATTTGAAATTTCTTGGTTGAATTGTGTGATATTATATGAAATGTTTATCATATTTAAAAATTAAGATTAGACAAATCAACGTCTTTTAATTAGGAAAAACGTAACCCTTTTAAATCATATTTGTGAAGGTGGTCAAAGATTGCTCAACATTTACCCGGAAGAACAGACAACGAGATAAAGAATTATTGGAGAACACGTGTTCAAAAACATGCGAAACTTCTCAAATGTGACGTGAACAGCAAGCAATTCAAAGACACCATCAAACATCTCTGGATGCCTCGTCTCGTCGAGAGAATCGCCTCCACTCAAAATGTCGAATTTAACCCTAACCACTACTCACCTGAGAACTCGAGCGTGGCCACTGCCATGTCATCTACGTCGTCGTCTGAGTCCATGGGATCGAGTATCTACGGTAGTGATCAGGTGGAATATGGAACGTTGGATCATGTGACAAATGGTGGTACTTGTTTTAACGGCGGAGATGCGTTGGAAACTTTGTGGAGTGTTGATGAGCTCAACAACTGGCTCTTACAGTAGCAAGTTCATGTGATGATTAATTAAAATCAATAAAGATAAATAGCTTAGTATAATTCACTTGGAATTATATGAAGAAAATAAACTTATTCCAGGAGCAGGGGAGAGACGAAAAATATTACTCTCTTCCATCTTTTGTTTTCTTTTTTCTGTCTCCATTTTTAATTTGTATTTTCTTAATTAATGGTGTATGATTTTATTTTTTTTGGTTAAAGAAATTATGGTGTATGATATTTTGTGTAAACAAAAGAATGGCCGAATTGATATACATATATAGTGCTGCTACCTATACTTCAGAAATTAGCCTGAATTATAATTATTTTAAATCGAAATTAGCCTGAATTTCGATAAGAAAATCCAGTTACAAAGAAAAAGCAAATTATATGCGTTCAGTAGTGAATGGATAGGATCATAGGAATTGATGTATGGTGTGTATTTTTAGTGAGCATCCACTAAGTTCTACTCTAAATAACATACTAAATTCGTTTTTTTTTTATATAATAAAGAACTAATTTGTGTTACATAATCATTAATGGAATTAGAACAAGAAACTTCTAATAATTTTTAACTACAAGAAAGGGACGTACGTACGTGAATGATGTCTCTACTATTCCTAATCATGCTTAGATATTAACAATTAATTTATTCTATATAATCCAACTCATGTAACACTTCAAGACAACATACGTCCAGAGGGGATGAACCCAAATAAATTAGCCAAGTTTTTTAAACGAGGAATGCTGATATGATTATTTCTCATTGTTTTTTTTCCACTACATCTGAGTATGATCACAGTTTCACAGTAATCCTAGTTTTATAGTTAAAATATAATTTTATTCCATTTGTTAGTATAATCATACCGACATATTAAAACGCCTTTCTAGAAGAACAAGGGAGGATCGATTTTTGTTATAAAATTACTTTTTCGATTTTTTTTGGTTTCTAAAATTAAAAAAAGAAAAACGGAAGAACAATAGTAATTGACTTGGCAGAGCAATTTTGTAAAATGGAATATTAGCCCTTCACACACGAATATTTTCCTTCTTGGGTTTTAGAATCAATGGTTTCACTTTTAATAGTTCTGTAATATTGTAGGATATTTAATAGTATGAAAAAAATCTAAAGACACGTGTGAACATATAACACGTGCGAGGTGTACTTTTATGTTGAAAAATAAAGAAGTGGCAATGGCGGCTGGGGTGGGAATCCAAAAGAAAGGGGCGCGTGCGGACATGATAAGCAACCAAAAGTGGTCCCTATGCGACACATGTGTTCTTTATTTGTCACGTGTCCCTTTTAGTTCGAGTGGCTCTTGTTTCTTCGATTATTGGTTCCTATAATAAATTATGATTTTGACGACAAAAACAATAAATAAATTATGATTTATGGTTTATTCTGTTGGGTTTTTTTTTATACAAAGTTTTTATTAAAAGACTGAGGATAAGAATTTGTTCTGGCACATGCTCATAGTTTGTTTTAAACTTTTAATAACGTCCCTAAAATGAGCAAAAAATCAAATCTAGTCCAAATGAAAAAAAAAAAAAAAACTCAGTAGAACACTTTTGATCGATGATAAAAGACTTTGAAACTTGAATAGAAATCAGTTTTAACACTATCAGAGTAAGAGAGATCCTTTTTCAAACTTGTGATTTTAGAACAGAGCCTCAGATATCAGATCCCGACCATTGTTGTTACAAAGAGACGTATCCTGGAATTGAGCAAGTCATACTCTGATTTAACAGTGTATTTTTCCAATTTTTATGAAATGCAAAATATAATTATGTTTGATTTAATCTGAGTTTTATATTTTCTAATTTAGATTTTAGATTTAAGATATTTTGGTTTTTACATTTTCATGATAATTCATTTGAATATGTAAAGAAAAACATGGGTTAAAGCGATAAAATTAAACACAAATAAAGTAATCACTGTGGATAATAATTTGATTTTGTATTGTAAACTAGGCTTCCTCATAACCCCCGTTTTAGAGACATAATTGCATCTTCGAGAAAACACATCGCATTATTTGTCCCGACCCCCGAGACTAATCGATCTCAAAACCAATAGTCAGAAACACAACAAAAGTCTTTGCTTAGGAACTTGTTCTCATATAAAGTAGAACAGGTCACAAAAGGGAACCCTACATGCACGATTTAATGGGTCTTTTAAAAATTAATTAAGGTGAAAAGAAAGTTAATTTATTCTATAAAAGGCTACATAAGGTAATTATGCAGCTATAACTTTATAAAGAACTAATCGTTTAGATAAATGTCAAAAGCTGTATCGTAAATTATGAGTAGAGTCTCTGCAAAGTAACCACAAGAATTAAACCATCCATGGACATTGTCAATTTTTGTTATTAGTATCTTCACAAATTATTTCTGTCTTGACAAAGTTGAATTAACTCACAAATCACAAGGTACTATATGATATGAGTTAGGCCATAAATATTAGAGATATATATATAATCTTGTCAAAATAGGCAATAACTATTATTGTAATATCAGAAAATCGATTTAAGCCCCGAATATATATATATATATATATATATATAATAGAATATTGGATTTCACATAATGTATCTCATAAACTATTGCATATACACTATGAACCATAAAATGGCTGATCGTACAATTAATAATTTTGAAAGATTATCAAAATCCAAGGTCCCAAACTGGTAGTTTGAATCTGAAACCCAATGACAGCCTTCTAAATGACTGATCCTGTATATGCCCGACACTAGCCTCTAGACGAAATTTGTTTATAGATCTTACTGTCTTACCAATTAAACGTTATAAAACTCTGGCCTTTACCCTTTAGCTCCTATGCAAATTTAGACGGTGGATTTTTAACTATGTCTCATAAATTCTTTGTATGAGCCAAAATACTTTTTCAGTTTTGTATTAATATATCGTCGACGTATCACATTCGGTATCGTACGTGTGTTGTTGGAACTTGCAGTCTCGCTCAACTCATACAACCATGCAATTAATTACTCAAATAATTTTTTGTTTGGTATTTATAGTCCGTTAAAATAAAATTTGAAGAGATACCCAATACCAGCCCAAAACATTCCTTGTAACCCAAAAACTGACAAATATCTACACATTTATATCGGGATATCGTTATCAGCCCAGAACATTTCCTTATAGTACACACTAGCTTGTGGCTATTCCCATCACACTATTATAACAAAGTATAATACTAGAGTAGTTAATTAATTTTAATATCTTCTTGACTATTGGTGGTCGTCAACGAAAGATAATTGTTTTCGTTTGACAATTCTATTTCAATAAATTTGATATATTAGTATTGATCTTAGAGAAACTATTAATTAAAATTAAGCTAAATATGGAACATTTATTGACAAAAGAACTATGAATTCATTGGAAAAAAAGAGAGAGCTAAATTTGGAACATTAAGTCAATAAATATACTTTGACCAAAAAAAAAGAGTCAAGAAATATACTAATTTGGATGATTCCATGGTAAATGGTTCAATGTCTTTGGAGGTAAAACATATAGTATGATGATTAGTTGATTACTCATCCCCACTTCTACTTAATTTTTCAATAACTATACGAACCTTATAAATTTAATTCATAATTAAATCAATGGGAAAGAAACACACAATTCACTTACTTAAAAGTAATGAAACTGCTTACAAAACTTTCAATTCCTAGTTCTAGCTTATAACACACAGATCTAAGATGTCTACTTCTACCCTAATTTTTTTAGGAAACATAGTTGGATTAAAATACCCTCAACACGACATAAATATTACTTACTAGAAAACTTTCTTATCATCCTAATCCTTACATGTACGAAACATGTCTAAACGGCTATCCTCAAGCCGTAGAGAGTACGCTAGCTTCTTGTATTCGCCCCAAGTAAACGTTTGGTATAACCGCGGCTGACTCACCACCGTAACCATTGCTGGAAGAGGTCCAATCTTTGCTTGAAGTGGTGGTCCGGCCGATCGAGAGCCGACTTTCTTTTCCAAATGTCAACGCTCTATGTCTTACGCTTATAAATCTCCCGTTCGTCATAACCTTTAAAATCCAAAAACTAATTAAGAAAATTCTTTGATAAATTATGGAAATGATAATAATTAAAAAATTTTGTTGTCACGAAAAAAAATCATGTATATTGTTTGGTGTGTGTTGATTTTAGGTTTATGGTTTTATTGATTTTATATCAAAGAAAACCTGTTTTATGATTTAGGTTAGGTTTTATTTTATATGGTTTATGGTTTCTAGTTTCTAGTTTAGGTTCGGTTTTATGAAATTTAGTTTAGATGGGTTTGGTTTAATTTAAAACATATATACAATATGATTATTTTATTTAAAATACGTATATTTAGTTAAATGTAAATATTTGATTACATTTTGGTTTATACAATTCAGTTTTTACACTTAAATCAGGTTCGATTCTGATATATTTTTTGGTTACGAACTTTGCATCACCCATAAAAAAAAAGATGTGATAGAAAATGTAATTGAGAAAAATTCGAACCAAAGAAAAAAAAAAGGACACCAACCTGTAACAAGTCTCCTACATTGACGCAGAAAGCTGAAGGGTCAGGGGAGACAGGGACCCACATGCCATCTGAGTTTGAAACTTGGAGTCCTCCTACACCGTTAGATCTAAGCACTGTTAAAATCTGAGGGTCAGTGTGTTCTCCGAAGCCAACTCTGGTCAGTGACGCAGATTTATCAGAGATAGTGGCTCCACCGAAGAGTTTATCGGACGGTGGATAATGATTCACCCTCAGAACGGAGTCACTATCGACGGAGCTGATTAACCTACTGAAGGTGTGAGGTGGGACCCCAAGTCCCTCAGCCATCAGATCTAATATCTCACGAGCCAACTGCTTAACTGCTTCTATGTAACAATTCACTGCCGAGCTGTCAAATATATATATATATATATATATATGTCACACATCAGCACTCGAATCATTTCTTTTAGTTAATTATAGTAATATACGAAATATAACTTTCAAACCTTAATATTTCTACTTTCAGAAAGAAGTTTTTTTTTTGAGTTAAGTACGAAAAAAAACTGTTGAAAAAGTACGAATTTTTTTAAACTGTAAAAGTTCTTATATTTTAAGTACAATTGATAGCGAATTGTAGTAAATTTGGAGTGGTCTATATTTACTTCTTTTTTTGGTTGAAACGTCTATATTTGTGAATACATATGATGGGGTTGACTGGTAAAATTTTGGCGTAATTAAATAATGAAGAGAATGAATAGAAAAACGAAAAAAAATTCAGTCACTTTTGAGTTACTATAGTTTTTTTCTCATAAAGTGGATTAAATTGAAATAAATATTATTTTGCAAAATTATTCTGATTTGTAATATGTAGCAGAAGTGAAAGTAGTTAATAATTACTCTACTTTCATTATGCTACATGTGATATCCAACCATCCCCGATATGTTTATAGTTTGAATATTATATACACTACATGTCATGTATCATGTAGATTAGTAGATACACAATTCTTATCCATACACTGCTATATATATATTGAGACAGAGTAGACTCAGGTACTTTTTTTTTATTTTTAATTAACCCTGTTACTTTTGGTTAGTCTAGTAAACTCCCAAACAAATGAAAAACAAACCTATTAAACTAATTACTGAATAAATAAAAAGGTGAACTGTTTGTTTATAGTATCAATAGTTGATGCTGATATGAGCTAACACAGTCCTTTTACATAAATGTAGACCTACAAGTTAATAATTAAAGGGTGCGGAGAAATTTTTAAAAAAACTTTTATCAAATAAAAAACAAAAAGTTAACAATTAAATAATATTCATACAGTTAGAAGGTGTATTGAACTAAGCGTCTGGAGATATTTGAGTTAAAATGATAAATTATGTGTTATTGAAATATGAATTTTAAAATATCTTTTAAAATTAAGTGTTATTGGATTAATGATTTTAAAATATATAATCAAATCTACTGATATTGAAAATATCTTCAGAATTGGAATTTAATATTTCAGCTGAGATTTTATGAGATTTCTTAATTAAAAATATAAAAATTACAATTCCAAAGTTTTATGTGAGATTTTAGATAATTTAATAATAAAATTCCTAATTCATCAAAATTCAACCAAATCATCTCAAATCTCATTAAAACTTAAATATCTCCAAATTATTTATCCAATACACCCTCTTTAAAACTGTTGCACATATATATATACAGAATGCCTTCAAAAATATTTAACATAAACATGCATTTTGCTTACTTTTATTACTGTCATAATAAACATGTTGATTTATCACATTAATATTTTCTCAGTCTTTTTTTTTATGAAGATTAATATTTTCAAAGTTTCGTCATCAGATATATATGTATAAACTCTTGAACGTACCCAAGCTGAGATATATGCAATGATATATTTTCATGAAAATTCAAATATAGAAGTGATGCAATTTGACTACTAATGGTCGTAAGTATGGTTTAGTTTTACATAAGACCTAAACTGAACTATATATCTACAAATACATACGGTTACTATAAAATAATATACTTATATACCTGAAGGAGAGCTGAGAACGAAAGGCAGGGTCGATGGTGTGAAACAGCATATACTCAACCTCACCAGAGTCACCGTTGAGCCCAATGTCCCTAAACCCATACCGGAAAGGCTGGTTAACCGGTCGAGTCAATTTCTTCTCGTGGACCGGTTTAGCAAAGAAGTTTATAGACTCTTGCTCCATTCTTGAGATGGTGGTTTGGTCGACGCCGTGGTTGACCACTTTGAAGAAGCCGAGAGTCTCGCATGCTTTGACTATCTTCATCGACACTCGTGATCTCTCCTGTGACATGTCTACTATTGGTATGTCTTGATCTACGGCCACGATTTTCTGGGACCCTTTCACCATTTTTAGAGAGATAGAGAGAATTGTATGAGAGAAGATGATAAGGAAGAGTTAGTGAATGTATGTGTGGGTATATATTTATACACACACAAGAGAGAGAGTGATAGAGAATATTTTGGTGAACAAAAATTGGTTATCATCACGTGCATGTATTAGGCACCAACGAGTAATACTAAATGTTTGGTGGAATCTTATAAATTTAGAAGGTAGATAGTTAAAGAAGAAGAGAAGTGTCGATGTATGCTTTGTTACGACTAAAGTTTTAGTGCATGAGGATTAAGACTTAAATTAGTTTTTGGTTTTCATTTTACTGATTAAGTTGATTTTTTAGCTGTACATAGAAAAAATTACCAGACAATTTACAAACTGATGGAAGTTTTATTTATTAATAAGCTGAAATTGTTAGAATCCTTTGTACTTGCATATGTATGTATATATATAAATATAATACTAGAACCTGATGTAGCGAGATATTTGAATAATCTCCCAAGTATCTTCATTATTATCATTTATTAATTAATTATATTTATTATAGGATTTTAAGAGTTTTAGGGTTTTGAGCTTTCATTATAAATAGTTTTTTAGCTTCATTGTATTATTCAGTTGTTACTGAATTTGAATTTTATTAATAAAATTGAGAGTTATCTCTTTTATAAAAAAAGATTTTGCAAAATCATTGTGAAAAGTATTCACAAACCTTAAACTTTTTGCGAAAACCCTGAGAAGAGAATTTTCAAATTCTAATTATCCGAATATTTTCATAATCAACGGATCTCTAATTCTATGTCTAGAAGCTTCTGCTCCATCAAAACCATATAAATACATTTAAAGATATGTCGTATATATATCTAATTGAAAGTTCGGTTTCGTGTAGAAAAAAAATTCCACAACTTTGTTTTTATATATGTAAGAATGCAATACTATTCTCCAATTATTCGTCGTAAACATCTTTTAACATAATTAATTTGTATTCCTCGGGATATTCAGCTATTCGAAGACTTCTTGGCTAAAGTAGAACCAGCAAATTTCCAATTTGCAAAAGAAGTTTGACCTCTTAATTACTATTCAATATTCAAAAAAACATTATTACTTTCTTTCCGGAATATTGCTTTCCTTTAGTTGTATAAGTAACAGATAACCTATGTTAGATAATATAATAAGCGGCATGTCGGTATAATATTCTTTACATAATTCCCAACAAAATGCTTGAGTACGCATTGGCGGTGATACTGTACGACATGTTTATTCGATTATGATAATTTTATATTTCGTTGGTTTATTGGAACTGCAAAGATATTGGTTATTCTTTCAATAAATCAGAATTTTAAAAGAGAAAGTCAAATCTAAATTAGATAAAAATATTATGGGTTTGAATTTGGTCGGATGAAGTTAATGGGAACCAGTGGTACATTCCCATATATGGAACATGGTTTGTATATATACAAATTTATTGACCACCAACTGCCACATTTATATTTTACATTGGTTCAGCTTTGTAGCCAGAAGTTATCAAAAAAGCTTTGAAGCCAGATCACTTTTATGGATAGCTTCATTGACTCGTATGTATATGAATTCCCATATATAGTCCATTATAGATTTATGGTTCGAATGTATGTAGGGGATTTAACGATGTGATCGGCTGTTAAAGTAAATAAAATACTGAATGATAAATAAATAAAATCATAGAAATGGTTATTAATCTAACAATCTTAACAATTAGAAATACTTTTAAAAGTATCAATGGTGTTGGATTTATATACCAATATCGTTGATGAACACCAATATGCATGGTTCGTAAAAATTAACAAAAAAAAATATGGTTCGTAAAAAATGAAAGGAAAAGGAACACCAATATCATTCAACTCCTATATATTTACATTTTTTTAGTTAAAATATATTTAATTATCTATTGCGTAATATTTCTTTTTTTATAAAAAAAAAACTTATATCCCACTTATCCAAGCTTTCACATATCACACCTACGGCCCTACGGCCCTACATGTTCAGGCTCCTTTTGATGAGCGCTCTCTCCGAAATTTAATATTGAATTTATTGATACTAATATACTATGGTTTTATGTTATTCTAATGTTTTAATCGAAAGACGTGTACATAGTTGTTTACTATTATTATCAGCTAGGAACAATGCAAATTAATAAGGAAATCAATAATTTGGAAAAAGTTTAGAAAATCTATTGGAAACTTTTATCCACAATGATAATAGAACATTTTTTGAAAATATAAAATAGAAAACCTATGTAACTCCAAAACTGTAGGATGGATATTAATTACATTTTAAAATCTGTCTTCGAATATATATATATATATATATGTGTATGCGTGTATAGTTTAGATGATTAGATCATAACTTTTTGATCATATATATAAGATATATATATATATATATACATATATGATATTTCACACTATGCACAGGAATAATAAACTTAAAAGTAAAATATGATATTACGAATTAAATTAGTATAAAATAATTTAGTTTTCTAAAATACTAATTTTAATTATTTTTTCTGAAAATAATTTTGTTGATTAAAATTGATATTTTAAGAAATTATTAATCTAATAAATAAAAATAGACTATGAGAAGATTTTAATTTAATAAAAGATTTTGGTGTTTGGAAACTGATTTAATAAAATGAAATGATTGTTTGGCAACATAAATTGTGAATTTAGTATACGTTTCTCTTCCAAAAAAATATCTTATCCATTTTTTCAAAACAATTAGGTTTTAGTAGATGATCTAATCGTAACGTATGTAAAAATAATCAAGTAAGATGTTTTTTAATTATCCTTTAATATATATTAGATATGCTTGAAAACATCGATATATATATATATAACTATATGTTGAAACAAATTGATTTAATCCTAAACTAAATATTATTTTAAAAATATTTGAGTTTACCCGCGAATTGTATCGTCTATTCATTCAAAAATGCAAAATATCATGAGGACATGAATTTAAAGCTTACGAGTTACAACATACTGCAATTAGCATATAGACGGACTGTAGATTCTGTAAAAATCCATCCAATTATCTGACCTTTTTATTGTTACCAATAAATGTACAAGTTCAAATTCTATGAATGTATATTGAATGTGCTGTAAGTCATAGGACTGGGCCACTTGATTCATACATATAAATAGTCTCGTTACCATCATTAATATGTACGTTTCTAGAATATTTATTCCAATTTCCAAAAATAACAAATAAATATAATTATAATTAGGAGCACCTAAACATGATAATCATCCATACTAAAAAAAGAAAAATGCTTATAAACAAATAATGAAATATGAGAGTCTAAATTTGCAGTGGAGGTCAAGAGATTAGGTGTTGAAATTACAATTATACTTCACTTTCTCTACAATTATTCGAATCACTATCACGTCAAATCCACAAATTATTTACAGAAGAGCATATATACGTTACAGGTGGCAGTTGCACATGGAATTGCAATAGTTTATTTGTAGTAAAAATGAGATTTTGACCAGTCAAAGAAACAGAATAGTTGAGTGTATCATAACTATAAACAATTCTATGGATTAATAAAACCTAAAAGAAGCTACATACAATTTTCTTTATAACCATTACTGATTTTGTTCCTAAAACTTGTTTTTCTACCTTTTTTTCTGTTGCACAGAACGGGGGTTCTTTTAAAAATTTACATATTTTTGTTAATAAATTGTAACTTCAAGTTATATTACTTGAAAATAATTAAATTTATTTAAAATATTTAAATTTAAAATATTTTAGATCAAACCACTATAAGAAAACAATAAATCTTTTGACCAACCACCGTGGTCAAAAAATTTCTAACCATTTTCTGACCATATACATTAGTCAGAATTTGGTCGGCAAATATAGTTGACATATTGTCGGAAATTAGCCGGAAGAATGTTATCGTTGGATTACTAACACGTGACCAAAATTTCTGACCAATGGTGATTGAAAAATGGTCAAAAATTTTAGGTTATCATTGCAATATTGCCGACCCTCATTAGTCGGAAATTGATCAGAAAATATTCAGAAAATTTTAGCCGTTTGAAATATAACTGTTGTATTATTTTCAACTAAATCCGACCAAACCACTTTTATATAACCCATTCCTATTTCATTTGCAAACACACACAAAAAAATAAAATTCTTTCAAATTCAAATGGCATCTCACCCTATTTATCATATAAAGGAGTAAATGTATAAGAGGATTGATGAAAATACCGGAGAGATACGAGAAGAGTATAAGGTCGGACTTCATTAATTCATGGAGTTCATAAGTAATCAAGAAATTACGTGGGAACAACGTATGTCAACTCGTCCTTGCGTGAAATGCATGCGCAAATAAAATTTTTGTTAAAATATATTTAGTTTGTAAATATTTATATCATAGGAGGTTGACACCTGAATATTATATATAGTTATCGCATGAAAAGATTTTGTACATATGTCGGATACTAGTCATAGAAGAGGAAGTGTAGAATCCCGAAAATGTTTTTCTCACACAAGCCGATATAAACAATATCTATCACGAGGTAATTTGTATGTTATATTTTCTTTAATAACGTTTAAAACTTTATTTAGTTCTAATATAATAACATTATAATTTATTTTCGTAGGAAATTCTCAAAAAAAGGGAACTTGGTTCATACATGGATCGATTCCTTACGATCAAGATGATGACATGCATCTCAACAAATCGACGATGATAACCAAATTAAAAGGGAGTTGGCAACCACAAAAGCGCAACAATCAGTAACAAAAAAATCACGGAGTTAGAAGCTGCTCAAGGGGATATCTTGTACTGGAGTCGGATGATGCAAAGTCTACATCTCAATGCCGTTGCACCATCACGAACACCTCTTAATCTAGATGGATCTACCAATTTAGATGATGATTTCGATTTGAATGACTTATTTTTATTTCTTCTATTTGATATAATTATTGTAAGACTTTTATAATGCATGTTTTTTTATGAAATTTTAATTGTTTTTAAATGTTAAATTTTTAAAATAAAATAAATAGTTTTCTGACCAATTTCTGACTAACACATATAATCATTGGTTAGAAATTTCTGAATTTAAACCAATAAATGAAACTAAAGAAATAGAATAAAAATAAACCCCAAGCGATGGTGTGTTTTGAATTAGACCATCTAACTCAGTTTGTGGTTCCAAGGAACATGAGATTCTGAGAATCAGAATGCATACACATCAGCTTTTGTTTTAAACCTGCATTTGAAGCAGAAAGGAGAGAAGACATGATCATGAAGGTTTCAAAAATCAAAGCCAAATTAAAAAAATCTCTTTTGAGTGTCCCTCGAAGCAGAGTAATTTGATACTGAATTATAGACAAAGTCCATATATACTCCAAGAAAGTCTCATTATATTTATTAAATTACTATTGGTTTCTAGTTATTAGAAAATTTTGAATGTTAGAAAATAACATAGGTACAATTAAATATTTGTCTTTTATTACTATATTTGAAAACTTAATTTTTGTTTTGTAAGAATAAAGAGAGTATTATGATAGCTAACTCTCTTTTTATCAAAACAGTTATAAATTGCTGGCAGTTTTAAAAAGGGTAGTAGTTGATAATAAGGTGGTTAAAGATGGTAAGAGCATCAGCAGTGGACAAAAACTCTGAAAGTCTCTCAAATATATTACTTTAATATTATTAACATAACTTAAATTTTTATTTAAATTTTAAATAACAAAAAAAAAAACTCAAAATCAATCAGATGATGACATATATGAAAAGTCTATAAAAAAAGGGTTCTCTTTTGAGAATTGATTCTATTACCTCTCTCATATTTTTATCATTTTATTTTATTTTACTGTTTAGAACTCTATTGAAAATCTCCCATTGCTGATACTCTAAGAGATAATTATAATAAATGTTATTCCCTTTGTTTTATAGAGTGTAATTTTAACATTTGATTCATTAATAATGTCATTTTACGTTTTTAATGTAAAATTTAAAACTAAATTTAAGTTTTGTACCTATGATTTTAATTTATTAATTAGAGAGCTAAACTTATTTAATGTATTAACAAAAAGTAGACATTTTTTTTACATTTTTTTACTTAATTTGTGTGAAAATGTCAAAATGACACTCTTTATGAAACAGAAGAATTATTTGGTTAAAACGAACGGATAGAGATAATTATTTTTGGAAGAAAACGTCAGTGAATATTTTATTAGAAAAGATAAATAATTGAACAGTTAAAAGGTTTAAAATAATGATAATGAGTAAAAAAAAAGTAATACTTTAAAGAGTTTAACTTATATTTTTAAAAACTTTTAGGAAATAATAAAAAGCTATACATTTCTATATTAAAATAGAATTTTAATAGGTCCAACCACTTAGTAATCCTATCTAGTATTATGACAATTATAAAAAAAGAAAAAGAAATCAGGTTGTTATTAACCGTTTTGTTTTAATTTCAACCGTCTATTTTATTTTTCAACCGTTCGTGTCAATTAATATGTTTTCAATTGGTAATAAAAAAAGGCGGTCTCTGCTGCAAGTGTTTCTAATCAAAGTCTATAAATTATAAATCTATAATGTAGGGTCTCAATAGGATAAATTAAGAGAGCGGTTGAAATAGTACTGTATTTACTTTATCCACAATATACAATTGTATATAGCATAACTTACAATAATCGAAACAACTAAGATTTGGATTCTCTCCTTATAGAAAGATTGCCCAACTACCAAGAAACGATGCATATTAATATCTGATATTGAAGATATCGACCTTTTAAAACTGATAAAATGACTACTCAACATAAAGCTAATAGAGTTGAACTACATGAAAAAAGAGTATCGACTAAAAATATAAGAACAAAACGTAGGAGGTTATGTAGAATCATGAAAAAAACACCACTACATCATCAAATCTGTAGAAGCAATGAAGTTTGGTCACAAAGAGTAAATAAATGGTTGTGAACCGTTTTGTCAATCAAGCGGATGAGCTATCTCATCAAGGTATAAACCCGTTGGTAACTCCTTCCATTGCCATATCAAAAAAAAAAAAAAAATCTCTTTCCATTGCACCAAAAGGCATAGTAGCCTAATTGTAGTATAAGGGATTGACTTTCTTGTGCTTCGGGTTCAATTCTTCTTTAGTTCGGAATGTTATTATTTAAATTGGAATTTCTAAAACTTACCTCTAAAGACTGAGGGAGATAAAGACTAAAAACTCTCACGGTTTAAAACTCTTCCCATTGCAATCTCTATATATATGGTAGATTGTCGTTTGAAAAACTAAGCGGGCGAGAATGTCGCCAAAAATATCTTAACTTACGGACATAGCAGTGTCTAGATCGATATGTCTAGGTTGTCCACTGATTTATACATATATGATATGATGTGATGTGGTGTGAATGATGCATAGTATGCGCATAAAAAAGCATGAGACGTATAGACATGATAATTTGAGTGAATTGTTTAGGGTGTTAGATAGATTGATTGTTGTGTTGAACCGTCCTATGTTTATGATTATGCATTATAGTATGCTTAGCTTCTTATTTTGAATTATGTCGGCAGATGATATAATCATCGTGAGTAAATTTGTTTACACATCCCATTCGTTTTCTCCTTTCAATGTATACATATAACTCGTAGCACAAGTAAAATTTGTTGGTGTGATTTCAAGTTATTTTTTAATATAGCTTTAGTAAGCTTTACTATAAAAATTCTAAACATTTACTAGGCCTTTATGATTTGTGTTAAAATATACAGAGTTTGCTCAACAGTCCCGCTGCCCTTTATGATTTGATATCAACAAAGTGCTACATAGGCCCACATCAGCCCATTTTATAAAATTCCGAAAATGGTTGTGGCAATTGTAATTTTGCTAAAAAAAGAAGACTGAACGTATTGCATGTAAGAGATATTAACGGCCAATGCAATAATTATAATGAAGCACACAAAGAAACACGAATAAATCCTTGGCATCAGATAAAGATTGCTTCATTATTCGAAAACAAAGAAAGTGAACAAAAATTAATCTGAATTTCGTTTAGATTGGTTTGCGTGATTTTAATATTTTTTTTACATCATGACTTAATAATGCATATTTTATTTGCTAAGACTTATTTTCTTGCAGATCGAATTCAAAGATATACTATTTCGTAGACAGATTTTTTTTTATATATATAGATAAAGGGTTTTTTTTTTCGTATACAGAGTTGGTGTCTTACGGTTATCCTTCTATTATTCAACTAAAATTTCGTCATGTCAAGCAAATATATTTTGGATCAATTGAGAAAAGTATGACTATTTTATATTATTTGATCTAACCCTTATCAAATAAACTCAAAAAGACAAAAAAAGATTTCATTTTTCATAGGTTAAGATGATCTGTCCTAAAAAAGAGTAACTCAAATTTCATCATTTTAACTCAACTTTGATTATTTCAAGCATATATATGTGTATTTTTCTTGACATCTTATATACACGTGTGTGTATATTTGGATAATTACAAAACGTAAGATTATTTCAATAACATTTTATCATTTAATCTCCTACATTTAATAGATGGCATATAAAGAATATTCAACCTAACGTAACTCTTATCAATCGAAGACAAAAAGACAAAGAGACATTCCCGTTCATTTCTCATCACCCAAAGATGTGTCCCAAGAATAGTATCTGAAATCGTCAAATATTTACGTGGAACTCATATAGCAGTTAAAAAGCCACGTGGCAGTATCCACGAAATCCGTCCCGGAGTAAATAACCCGGCAAAAGAGGTGACTTCTTTAGTTTTCACTTAAGTCGATTCTAAACCCTATAAATAAATCACCTTCAAACCCAAAACCAATTCAAATCACAAAGAACCAAATAAGAAAAAGCCAAAACATTTTTAGAAAATGGCAATCGCCAAAGAGAGAAGAAGCTTGTTAGTTTCAATGGTGATGGTGTTTTTCCTTTTCAACGTTCACCATCTTCAAGTTATGAGCTGTCCAGACGTTCAGCCAACGAACTGTACGGATCAGGATAGGAAATTATTGGAGTTTCCATTGAATCTGGAGTATCTTGAAGCTGAGTTTTTCTTGTTCGGAGCACTAGGGTTTGGTCTTGATATAGTGGCACCAAATTTAACAATGGGAGGGCCAAGTCCTATTGGAGCTCAGAAAGCTAATCTTGATCCTTTCACAAGAGATATTATTTTACAGTTTGCTTGGCAAGAGGTTGGCCACTTGAGGTAAAAAAGTTTATCTTGTTTCATATATAGTTTAGAGTTGTGATTATATTATCTGTGTAGGAGTCAGGGATTAATGTTTTTTAAATAAAACAATTAGACGCAATTTGTTTTCCGTAAAATTATAACTAGACAAGGGAACTTGTTTTTTTTTTTTCTTTTTTTTTTAATGGTTGGCTAGCAAGAGGTAATTTGTATCTAAGAGGACAGGTCTTAATACAAATATTGTTCATAGCCGAAAAACGTGAAGGATATTTGTAACATTTGTATTTCGCAAAACTTAAATTGTCAAAAATCCATACAAAATTAAATCAACTGATCGGTTTGTTTTATTATAAAACTTAACCAGAAAATACATATATATATATATATATATATTTTTTTTTTTTTGTTAAAGGCCAGAAAGTATCTTCTAGGAGAACAAATGCATTAGTATACCACTTACCGAATCAAATATAGTAGATATTAGATTCTGTAATTTGGTATTCTTTTAATGTATATCGCATTATTGACATAACCTTTCAAAAAAAAAAAATGACAGGGCAATCAAGAAAACAGTGAAAGGATTTGCAAGACCACAACTTGATTTGAGTAAAAAAGCATTTGCGAAAGTGATGGATAAAGCATTTGGAAAGAAATTTGTGCCACCATTCAATCCTTATGCCAATTCTTACAATTACCTCATTGCTTCATATTTGGTCCCTTATGTTGGTCTCACCGGCTACGTTGGCGCAAATCCTAAACTGCAATGTCCAGCCTCAAGGAAGGTAACAAATCTAAAATATATCGATTGGTATAGTATCATCTTACAACCACAACTAAGGTTTTATGTATAGATTCAAAATTCCACATTGAAAAAAGTAATGTCACTAAACTCTGATAAAAGTCATTAATTACTTTTCATAACATCAATATGTGTTTAGATAATATGTCATTGATTGAGAGGTAAAATCTCATAAATTCTATTTACAAGTTATGTCTAAAATTCTGTCTAATTACAAAAAATGTTTGATATATTCAAACTGTTATATCGAAAAATGTATTAGAAAAAGGTGATCTAAACACGGTTTACAAGAATGATGAGTTTATTTTGAATGAATATTTTTTTTGAATATCCATAATATATATACACATAATCTTATATATGGCTTATGCAAACGTTTTCTTTTTCAGTTAGTAGCAGGACTTTTGGGAGTAGAATCGGGTCAGGATGCGGTGATAAGAGGTATGTTATATGCTCGGGCGGCGCACACAGTTTATCCTTATGGTGTCACGGTCGCGGCTTTTACGAATAAGATCTCGGATTTAAGAAACAAATTGGGAAAAGCAGGAGTGAAAGATGAGGGATTGGTCGTGCCTAAAGCCATGGGTGCAGAAGGACAAGTGATTGGGAATGTATTGGTTGGTGATGAGATGTCGCTTGCGTTTGATAGAACACCTGAGGAGATTTTACGGATTGTGTATGGAAGTGGAAGTGAAAGTGTTCCCGGTGGATTTTACCCTAAAGGAGCTGATGGAGAAATTGCTAAGTCTTATTTGGATACTGTTGGGAATGAGGTTTAGTTTTAGTTGGTTACTTTTGGGAATGAGGTTTAGTTTTAGTTGGTTACCGTTGGGAATGAGGTTTAGTTTTAGTTGAAGTTTAATTTCCTTTGTAGTTCTTAGGTTTTTGGTTATATAGGAGATTAAACAAATAATGTCGTATTCATGTAATAAATGTTGCGAGTGAAATTTCCATAATCGATAAAAGTTTGAAAATGTATAAAAATTATGAAAAGTTGTTTCGCTTTAATTATGAAAAGTACCATAACTTTGGCAATACTCACCGTGGATACAATCTCCTATCTAGCATGGAAGCTTAATTAGAGGTATGATTCCTGCTTCATAATTAAAATTTCTGACCAAATATGACCAAATAATGAGTTTTTTTTTGTTTTCTTTCTTTTTAATAATCTTTATATGTATTCAATTTTTCTATATGGACCGTATCATAAAATATTTGAGAAAACAACATTATTATTTTTTTTATCAAAAGAGAAAATAAACATCAGAAAGCATATTTAAAAATTGGGAAAATTCCATAAAAAAAACTTCAAGTTGACAAACACTTATACTCTTACAGCTTCTTAGCAATGTCAAACTCCTTTAAATCTCAATAGCAATGCAAAACTCTTGTAATTAAACACATTTGTGAAAAAGTAGATGGATTTAAACACTTGTTCATCAAAACTCTAGTGCACCGAGTTTTCCCCTTTTCTTTAGAAATCTGTCAAGATGTTTACAACATATTTTGGATTTAAACACAACCTAAACCAATCTCTTACCTTATGATCCTTAGACCATCTCCAATGTATTCCTCTATTTTTTACTCTAATATTGAGTAACTCTAAAATAGCGTAGGGATTCACTCCAATGTATTATTCTATATTTTACTCTAAAAATAAATATTCTTAAGTATATCCTATTTTTATATTGTTATTAATATTTTTTATTTCTAAAATTTATAATTTGATCCCAAATATTTTATTATTTTACAAATTTTCAGCAATTTACCGGAATATTAAGTCACTACTCTTTATTGTCTTAATTTTATTTTACGTTGCTTATTTTTAATTTTGGGACTTGTTTTCTTTTGCTAATCTTATAAAAGTATATACGCTACGAATGTTCTATTTATGTGATAATAACATTTTATTAATAAAGTCAATCAAGAATATTCAATATTGAAAGTGCCGTATAGAAAAAGAAAACTACATTCGAATCCAATAAATATAATCCAATAAAGTCATCACGTTATCACCACACCCATAATTTTCTAGTATATGGCCTAGTTTTGTTAAAATATAATTTGTGTTGTATGTAACTTTATTTTTATTTAATTAAGTAAATAAGATTAGGAGATAAAATAAAAATATTCAAAAAATAAAATATTAAATTATAAATAAAACAGTTCAACTCTAAAATAGAGTAAAAAATAGAGTTATTCCAAATATAGAGTAACTAGATTAGGACCTGTCCGATGGACGGGTTTCTAAATTTTAAAATAAATTAAATTTAAACAAAATCATTAATTTTAAAATTTGTTGTTAATGAAATATATCTTAGTTTTTTTTTGAGAAAAAAATCATAAAGCATGCTTTACTAAAGCAGATGGTTATATACATAAATTCATTTTTCAGCATAAATAAAGTAATTTAAATTCCTCTTAGCAATTTCATTGTTATTTCTCGTCTCTTGGCCTTTTCTGACAACATCTTCTTATTCAACCGTTAAGTCATCATCTCTTGATTTTTTATTCTTTTCTCTAACTCAATACCTAAGGATATTTGGTTTCCACGATTTTTTTCTTTTCTGTTACCTGATTTCCATCTACCACCATCTTAAACTTCAAATATAAGTCTCACCGTCTTTTTTTCTTCTTCAGATTTATATTTGAGTATGATAATTAGCTTCGGCGAAAGCAATTTTTTCAGAGTAGATCTCAGTAGTGCCCAAAAGAAAAATAAAACATGCACAAAAGGGGCATCTATCACTTGAAGAAGTACATTTTAACTACTCCAAAATATGCAAAATACATATTTCTAACTAAAAATTTATTTTTTAATTTCTTGTAAAAATTGTGATTATGTAATTAATTGAATTTCATACAATTAATTAATAATAATTATTATTATTATTTTGTGATGATAAGCTATTACAACAAAAATATATATATATATTCATGAGTCTATCTATTTAACTCTTTGATTCATGAAACTATTAGATTTATGTCTTAATTTGATCTATTAAAAAGAATAGATTCATAGGTTAATCAGTTAATCCAATCAATTTACTGTATAATTTAATTGACACTTAAACCAACATTCAAATATTAGAAGTGTATGAAATATTTTTATATGAGTTTAAATAATATGAAAATCTAAAAATATAAATTTGAAAATAATATTTTTATTGAAGTAATAATACTTAACATATTTTAGAAAAATGGTAAATAAAAATTTTATATATTTTTATTATTTGTTTTTTGTTGGTTTTCTTTTTTAATTAAGGAAAAAAAAATTTTACACGTGCCATAACCTTATCTATCAACCGACACGTGTCATGATCTTATGAATTATAATTTTGACACGTGTTGAGATTTCATGAATTCAACTAAGTTTTATTTTTTGCTTAATAACTATAGAGATGGAATATTAGAATTCCATTTTTTTCTTTTAGTATTGTATTCCTTTAAAAAAAAAAAATTTTCTGATAATTTATGATTTTATTTAATTAAACACATCAAAATCTGATCGTTTTAATTGACACGTGTCATGATCAGGTGAGTTACTAATTTTGAATCATTCTTCTTTATATAATAAGATGGTTTTATTCGTTTATTTGTTACCTTAAAATATAATTTTAACTTAATTAAATATATTTTTAATTTTTTTTTGATAATCTATGGTTTTATTTAATTTAAAAAGTGATGAATTTTTTTTTCTTTTTTCTGATTATCTATTTTTTTTACGATTGTATATGTTTCTTTTTTTCTGATAATAATTTTTTTTTTTTGATAATCTATGATTTTATTTAACTAAAAACGTGTCAAAATCTAATAGTTTAAATTGACACGTGTCACAATCAGGCGAGTTAGCAACTCTGAATCATTTTCCTTTATATAATATAATTTTTTTAATTTAATTTTTTTTTTGATAATCTATGGTTTTATTTAATTTGAAAAGTGATAATTTTTTTTTCAGGATCGTATATGTTTCTTTTTCTGATAATAATTTATTTTTTTCCTTGATAACCCATGGTTTTATTTAATTAAAAACGTGTCAAAATCTGATCGTTTAAATTGACACGTGTCACAATCAGACGAGTTATCAACTTTGAATCATTCTCCTTTATATAATAAGATACTACTTATTCCTCTATTTTAGAGTGGGATATAGAATAAAATTGTTAAAGATTTTACTATATAATAGAGTTTATAGTAAAAAAGAGTAAGATTGGAGATACTCTTACATTAGCAAAGTAGAGACCATACGTGATATTTTTCTCTCGTTATCTCTCTCCTCTACTCTCCAAAAACAGAGTAATTTATTCTTTAAATAAAAAACAATTAATGAAATCCTCACAAAAACAAAACTAGACTCAAATCTAATAACAAAATAAACATAAAAATAAAATTGTTAAAAAACCAATGTATTTGAACTTAATAAATTTTACATTTATGTTAATATAATATATGTTTGGCTTTCTTTTATAGTAAAAATATATGACATATATCTTTGAACTTAATAGAATATTACTAAATTTAAGTTAGGCGAATTTACATTAATATTTAGTAATATAATTTATGTAAAGATACGTAGGGTTTAGTTTAGGGGTTTTAGTTATCTAAAGACCAATTCAAATAACTCAAACCCAAATTGATATATATATATATTTTGAACCCAAATGGGATTTTATAGAAATCCCTATCCAAAAAATCTAGGTTTTTTTTTTGGTTAGTTTGGGTTGTCCAATTTTCCCACCCCTACTCTCTATATTGAAAATGCTTCTCCAAGTTTTTCTTCTTTTCTCGGCTGACTCTATTCAAAAAATTTTAAATATTTAAAACTTATAACCAATAAAATATAGATCCGGTTTGATATGATTTCGACTTCTTCTCTTGAGTAAAGGTTACCCTTACATTTTGAACCCTCATCTTTTCATATCAAAAGTAGGGTTGTTGGTTTGAATATCTGTAAGGGTGTTAGGTACCCACTGGGTAATAACGTTAGTAATTTAGAATAAGATTTTACTTCATTAATTTTGATAGTATTATGTTTAACATCCCTAAATACAACTAATACACCTACAACATAAATCATACGGCAACAAAGTTTACAACTACTCTAGCTTAACTACAATAAAAAACTTATACAGCCAGCATAACTACAGCAAAAACAAACTTACATCTACAACAAAAGATCAATAGCAAAACATTTATGGCTACAATCCAACCATCCAAATGATTTTTAGTGAAATTTTAGTAACAAATCCTGGTCAATATTTTGAAAATACTAAAATCTCATTTAATATTAGGGGCGGACAAAATTATCATACCGAACTGAACCAAAATACATAATTCGGTTCAGGATCTGGTTGTTTAAATAACCCAATTGAAGATATTTCTAAATGTGTTTGGTATTGATTTGTTTTGGTATTTTTACCGAAACTCGATTCGTTAATCGGTTAACAGAAATTAAATTCAAAATATGATTTAGGATTTTTAATATTTGTTTGTTAAGTAGTTTATAATAAGATTAGAGAAATAGCATTTTTAAACTTCAAAGTGTCAGATGCTATCACTTTAAACTTTGAAGGTATTACACTAGCACTTTAAATCTTGATACTATTTTTACGAACATTTTAAACCAAAAACTACTTTCCGCGTTTTCTCCGCCATAAAATTTACTACAAAACATTTACCAGAAAACATACGAAATTTTTGACAAAAATTCCTGACGGTAATCTGATGGATTTCTGACAAAAATAGTTCCATCAGAATTTTTTGAATTCAAACAGCTATGTCAACATACATATTTTCCAATGGATTTCTGACGGTTACTCGAAAATCTGTTGGAAAATTGTTGGACAGATTACCAACAAGATTATTTTGTCAAAAATTCTGTCAGTTTTCTGGTAGTTTTTTTTGTAGTGAATATTTCGACGGAATTTTCAAAATTCAAACGGCAATAAAAAGTTATATCAATGTACATATTTTTCAACGAATTTTCGACATAACAATTTCGTTGAAAATCTATCGGATTACTGTTGGAAATTCCCAACGGATTAAGATTCTGTTGGATATGTCGTTAGTTTTCCGGTAACTTTTTTGTAATGAATTTTATGTCGGAAAAAACGTGGGAGCTAGTTTAAAGTTTAAAGTGTTAGTAAAAATAATTTAAAAATTTTAAAGGTTAATGTTATACCTTCGAAGTTTTAAATGTTAGTATATGACACTTTCAAGATTAAAAATGATATTTCCCCTAATAAATTTTTTATATCTCTTGTAACCGTAGCCATCCTAACTAAAGAACCCCATTTCTATTTCTGATCTCTATCTGTCTTCATTACCAAACGAGATAAGTAACATCGTGCTTTAAGATTCTATGGGTCATGCTTAATCTATTGATGACCGCTTCGTTTCGATCTCTTGTCGTTATTGAACACACTTTATCATTTACTTATGGGTTTACTATAACAATCTACCATAAGTTTATCAATTCAAACGAGAACTATTCAAACTTGTTGCCTCGACAACTAAGTTGTAAAACTTCATGATCTATTATTATCTTTACAATTCAACATATCAAATTGAAATATCTATTTTTTATATAGTAAACCGGTAATCATGTTTTCTTAAACTGTAATTACTGGTTTGATGTGAATTTGGTCTAATTTGATTCAATCCAACAGTAAAAAAAAATAATAATAATAAATTGGTCTGATTTGGTTCGATCTCTAAAGAACAAGATCTCTGTTTCTGCTTCTTCCCTATACTCGTCCTCTTCTCCTTCAAAATTTAGCCACCGCTCCGGTGTTGCGGTCTGCAACTTTCTCTCTTCATCTCCCTCTTCTTCTTCTTCTTCTACTTATAGAAGCAGTCAATTCTCCTTTCTATCTTCTTCTCCAAGGGCTGTTCCGGTCTCCCACGGCCGGATCTCCTTGACAATGGCTTCGAACTCGAAACGGCCTATCCAATGCGAGGAATCTCTTTCAGAGATGAGCGAAACCGAGCTGGATTGATTCGCCGCTGTGGGAAATGCGTTGGCTGACACTTAAATTTGACATTGATGATAAAGATGATATGAGTAAGTCTCGATTGGTTCTCTGATTTTATGATAAACAATGGTTCAGCTTGGTGGCCTAATAGAGTTATATGGGTATGGAGTAAGATATAGAGTGATTGAAGTGTTATGTAGAACTGAGAGTTTAATCGAAGTTTGATTGTTAAGCCTTAGTGGGTGCCTCTCACTGATTTGAAATTTTGAGATTCCAACGTTGGTTTGTATGCTTCTGATTTGGATATATCTGTAGTCCCGTTACAATCGCTGATCAAATGGCTGAAGAGGCAATGGTAACCTTTTGATGAATCGAAGAAAGGTAGAGATTTTTTTTGTCTTTTAATTTTTATTTTATGTGTATTGTTGGATCAAATCAAATATCAAAACCAATAATCACGGTACGATAAAACATGGTTATCTGTTTACTATATAAAAAACCGACATTTTAATTTAATATGTGGAATTGTGAAGATAATAATTGTGAAGATAATAATATGTTTGATAAAGTTTTACAATTTTCTGGGTTGTCAAGTAAAAAAGCAACAAATCTGAGTGGATTCCGTTTGAATTGTAAACTTGAGGTGAATTGCTACAATCAACCTTTTGTTTATTTGGATTTTTTTACGTCAATTTATTTGTTTATATGTTTTTTTTTTGTTCAGTACTTATAAATTTATTAGAACGGTTCAGAAATCCAAACCGGGTAATATAATTTACATGAATAACAAAATGCGAATAAAATCTCACACTACATGCTAATTTGTTCGTTTTTAAATTTAAATTACGAAAAATTAAATAAAGCGAAAAAATAAGAATAAATTTTTTATCTTCACAAGGTCTTCAAGGTATGTTGAAAAGCAGGTCAATCCGCCGGTGTAGACACCATCTTATCCAACTCAGAAGAATCTGTTAAGAATGCTACTTCTGTTTTTTGTTGTGCGATCATACTTGTCATGGCCCATATAAAAGCTTCTAGCTCGGTGTGCAATAGGGAGAGGCACGTACGAGTGTTACATGCCCCCATAGTTGTTCTCTCCATATCATCTTTAAAGCAGAACCACTATAATCTAGAAAAATTGTCTGTCTCTTTCCACGAGTAATCTACATGACAACAATACTCTTTAAAAACTGAAGTCTGAGGCAAAGGTAAAGCATCAGTACCCTGAGAGATTTGATTCGTCTCATCATTATCCTTAACTTGTGCCGACTCCGAAGATAAAAATTCAGTTTCTGCTAATTTTAAAATATCTTGCGGGTTTCTATCGATATTATTGAAGACCTTATCATTTCTAGTTTTCAGATATACCACAAATCCACGAAAAATTATTACCCTTAAAAAGTTAAAGAATTCTCCAAAATAAATGATCTAATATTGGAGAACAAATAATTTATTGGGAAACCAAAGACCGATGATATTTTTGATAACGCCCATACTTGTACTGCTGACAGACGTTCAAAAAGAGTATGATTAACTGTCTCTTCCTCCGCTCTACACCGAGCACAGTGGATGTCACTATTTATTCTTTTTTTCCAAAATTTCAATTAACCGATAAACAACATGTAATATCTTACCATATAAATTAACGTACTTTAGGAGGACATTTTAATTTCCATGTATAAGTTTATAGAGGCTAAATATATGGACCATAATAAGAGGGTGTAGTACCGAATGAGGGATAATTATGTGTCGTCTAACATCCTGATTTTACCGTATATTTTCCTGATTTTGTAAAATGCTAACAAAATGTATATTTTTTAACTATTCTACTGATTATGATACCTCAAATCAATGGAATATCTAATCGATCAATGATTTCATTGGTCAAATCCATGTCCCACATTATAGATGTCAGGTCAATTAATTGATTGACCGTCATATTAGGGTAAAAGTTTTGTCCTTTACATAAGGCTGGCCTCGGGCGATTAGTTGGTATCCATGGATCATTCCAAACAGAAATGGAATGCTTAGAACTAACTCTTTTAATTAGTTTTTTTTTTTTTTAACCAGAGGTCTAGCCGAGATAATATTTCTCCATCTAGAGGAGGAAAAGTACGATTTAATTGGATCCATTGAGTTTGTTTTCCAGTAATATCTGCCTTTGAAAACTTTGGCAAACAGAGATTCTGAGTATTCCATTAGCCGCCATAGTTGTTTCGCTAAAAGTGTTGAATTGAACTCCTTTATGGTCCGAAAACCAATTCGGCCAATTTTTTCCATGTCATTCAGTGTAAACCTCTTTGTGTACCATTTGAACTCCACCAAAATCTAGCCACTGCACTAGTAAGCTTAGTGGTGATTATTTTAGGTAGCCTAAAACACGTCATCACATAAGTGGGTAAAGCTGCTGCTACCGATTTAATCATAACTTCTTTACCTTCTTTGGATAAAAATTTAGCCAACCATCCATTAATCCTATCTTGGAGTCTCTCTTGAACAAATTTTTTTTTTTTACTTTTAGAGCCACACATACTCTCCGGAAGACCTAAGTATGATCCCATTCCACTATATTTGAGATTTCTAATATTTGTTTCATTTTTTCTCGAACTGGTTCCTCCACTTTGTGACCAAATTTGATCGACAATTTTGAAAAATTAATCTGTTCACCGGAGACATATTCATATTGTTTAAGTATATTCAAGATAGTTTGACATTGTTTTTTATTCGCCTTACAAAAAAAACAAACTATCATCTGCAAAAAGAATGTGAGAGACCAATGGACTTGCTCTAGCAATTTTTAGTCCTGAAAGAGATCCTTCCCTTTTAATTTTCTGTATATTAGCTATCAATACTTCCGTACAAAGTATAAGTAAATAAGGTGAGAGAGGATCTCCTTGGTTATTTTTTTATATGTTTAGTATCGTAAAAAAATATCATCATGATTAATTGCATCAATGTCTATATAACATAATCTACTCTTTTCATTGTTGACTTAGCCTCAGTATCACTTATTGCTTTTGCTTTGAGAATTTTATTTGGTTTTAAATATTGCTTTATCATTTCAAAATTTCTGTATTTTGTTTTCTAGAATAAATATTTCATTTTAGAATTCACAATAATGTTTTGATGATATTTTTATACTCTATAATGTTAAGTTTTTAATCAGGTTAAATAAAAGCATAATTGCACAATTCACTAAAATTATGTTAAAATTAAACAAAAATTAATCAAATTTAAACCCGAATAAGTCAAAATAACTAAATCTCGTACCGAACCGAATTAAATTTGGGTTTTTATTCAGTCTTAATATTTATATAACAAAAATTTCAAATCCTAAATTTCCCGAACCAAATATAACCAAATTAAGTTTGGTTTTTATTCAGACGTAATGTTTGTATAATCAAATACTTTGAATCCCAAATTTTTCGAACCAAACTGAACCAAATTAAGTTTGGTTCTTATTCGGACCTAATATTTATATAACCGAATTTCCCAAACTGAACCGAACTGTTTTATGGAATGCCCACCCCCTAGTTAATATGATGAAAATTTCTAAAATTATCTAAAAAATCGCAAAAATTTAAATCACTTATATGGTGTATTGAACTGAGAATTTAGAGAGATTTGAGTTAAATGACTAATCATATGCTATATGCTATTGAAACATAAATTTTAAAATATCTTTTAAAATCTAGTGTTATTGGATTAATGATTTTAAAATGTGCAATCAAATCCACTGTTATTAAAAATATTTTAAGAATTGGATTTTAAAGTTTTAGCTGAGATTTCAAAAGATTTTTTAGTTAAAAATATAAATATCAAAATCACATTGTTTTTAGGTGAGATTTTAGATAATTTAATAACAAAATTTAAAATTTATCAAAACTCATTAAAACTCAAATCTCTCCAAGTTATTCATCCAATACACCCCTAAGTCTATGGTTGAATAATTACCCTTATTGCCACAAAATAAAAAAGAAGAATACATTCCCCTTGGTCTATTTTTAATCTCATTCAAAATATTTATTTCCAAGAATAATAATAAAAATTCCAACAAGAATAATAATAAAAATTCCAAACTCTTAAAATAGGATATTATCATGCTAATAAGGTTTGAAATATTGAGACTATTAATTTCGATGGTTGACTATTGACACTGAAATTCACTCTGGAGTAAATAACCCGGCAAACGAGGAGACGTCTTTATCTTTCACTCAAGTCTTAAACCCTATAAATAAATCACATTTAGAGTCTAAACCAAATAAAATCACAAAGAGTCTATAAGAAAAGCCAAAACATCTTTAGAAATGGCAATCACCAAAGAGAGAAGAAGCTTGTTGCTTTCAATGGTAGTGGTGTTATTCTTCTTCAACGTTAATCATCTTCAAGTTATGAGTCGCCCAGATCATTCTAAGAACTGTGTGGTTCAAGACAGGAAACTACTGGAGTTTCCATTGAATTTGGAGTATCTTGAAGCTGAATTTTTCTTGTTCGGAGCATTAGGCTATGGTCTTGATAAAGTGGCACCAAATTTAACAATGGGAGGGCCAAGTCCTATTGGAGCTCAGAAAGCTAATCTTGATCGTTTGACGAGAGATGTTATTTTACAGTTTGCTTGGCAAGAGGTTGGCCACTTGAGGTAAAATACTTATTTTGTTTCATATAAAGTGTATATACTTACGAGTTAAACATCGTAGAATTGAGATTCTTTAATTTGATATATATATAAATCTCATTTGACATAATTTTCAAAAAATAAATTAACAGGGCAATCAAGAAAATGGTGAAAGGATTTGCAAGGCCCCAACTTGATTTGAGTAAAAAAGCATTTACGAAAATGATGGATAAAGCATTTGGAAAGAAATTTGTGCCACCATTCAATCCTTATGCCAATTCTTACAATTACCTCATTGCTTCATATTTGGTTCCTTATGTTGGTCTCACCGGCTACGTTGGCGCTAACCCTAAACTGGAATGTCCAGCCTCAAGGAGGGTAACAAATCTAAATATTCTTTAATTCGATTGGTATAGTTTCATCTTACAATCACAAATCTATAATATTCTTTAATTTGATTGTTATAAATTTATCTTACAATCACAAACTAAGGGTATTTTTTTGGAATATACTCCAAATTCCACATTGAAAAAGATGTAGTTTCATTAGGCTTTTATGAAAACCATGACTTACGTTTTATCACGTCAACATGTGTTTAGATGAAATTCTATTGATTTTGAGATAAGTACTTCGTTAAATACACCAAGATCTTTTACGAGTTATTACTTAAATATCCTCTAGTTACAAAAATGATACTTTTTCATAATTTAAGATGTTTTAGGTGAATGCACAGAGTTTAAGAAATGAATTATTGATTTTGTTTTTATTTGTTTCTAGATAGTTTGACCGATGATAAAATATAATTCTGTACATAAATAGTCATAAAAGTTATATAAATTTAATTCTTTACATAGAAAGTTGAAAAAGTTACTAAAACAACTTATATAGTTAAACAACAACAAAAAATCTCTAAAACATCATATAATATGAAACAGAAGGAGTATATTCAAAATGTTGTATTGAAAAATGAACTAATTTTAAATACGGTTTACAAAAGAGATGAGTTTTTTTCTCAATTTATTTGTGAATATCAGCATTATATGTACATAATATTATGCAAACCTTTTTTCAGTTAGTGGCAGGACTTTTGGGAGTTGAATCGGGTCAGGACGCGGTGATAAGAGCACTGTTATATGCTCAGGCTTCACACATAGTCCATCCTTATAATGTCACAGTCGCTGCCTTCACGAATAAGATCTCCAAACTAAGGAACAAATTGGGAAAAGCGGGACTAAGAGATGAGGGATTGAAGGTGCCTAAAGCCATGGGCGCAGAAGGAAAAGTGACTGGGAATGTATTAGCCGGTGATGCAACGTCTCTTGCTTTTGATAGAACGCCTGAGGAGATTCTACGAATTGTGTATGGAAGTGGAAATGAGAGGGTTCCTGGTGGATTTTATCCTAAAGGAGCTAATGGAGACATTGCTAAGTCATATTACCATTGAGAATGGGGTTTTATTTGGAGTTCATTTTTCTTTGGAGTTATGAATGATTTAAAAATATATAATGATCGTACGCATGTAATAAATGTTGTGACAATTAAAAATAATTGGAAAATCCGAAAAATTATATAATAGTTTTTCGCCTATATTTTGAAATCTTTTAATATAACTTTGGCTATACATAATCACCATGGACACAACACAATCTTGTAACCAAAGAGGAATAAATGAATAGTTAAACATGTCTGAGGACAACAGTAAAATGAAATTTCTAATACCAGACTCCTCTGGCCTTTGCAATGCCAAACTCTTGCAACTTCTTAGCAATGTCAAACTCCTTAAGATCTCGTTTAGCAATGCCAAACTCTTGTAATTAAACACACATTTGTGAAAAGTAGATGGATTTAAACTCTTGTTTATCAAATTTGTTATAAATCTGTTAAAATGTTTACAACCTATTTAATTTAAAAACAGCCTAAAACGAAGGGAAAAAAGGATATTTTTCTCTGGTTCTCTCTCTCTCTTTTGCTCTCCAAAAATTGGTACACATATCTATTTTAGGTTAAGCAAAGTAGAGACAATACACTTACTAATCTAATTGGTTCAGGCATCCTTAAATTGAGTTAAGCAAAGTACTACAAACACAAGTTGTTTTTTGGTCTTGTATTAAGTTAATACAAGTTGTCTCTAATCTAATTTTTTTGTCGGCAGTTGTCTCTAATCTAATTGGTCTCTCTCTTATCATCGAAGTTAATTAAGTTTTGGTTCGAGTTATTTTTTGGTCAATTCAAATTAGATCGGGTTAACTGAATTGAATCATTTAGTACAACAAGCACCTCAACGTTTCGGTGAAAACACCAAGCAAAAACAAAGAAAACAAGATTAGAGTTTAGAACTATAATCTAAAATAGAAAAGATACCAAAATATAAGAAAACTCTAAAAGAAAAAGCATTAAACGCTAAGGTAAATTGTTGGAGAAACATTCATTGGTTATTGACTCACTAAAAAAAAAAAAACAATGCATAAAAAAAAAAAAGAACCCAGACGACAAAAAAAAAAAAAAAAAAAAGAACCCTACTTAAAACTACTAAGTTGCTCCGTAATAAACTTAAACCCCAACCAATGTGATTCAAATCTCACAACTTCCAAATTTAAATAGCATAAAAGCTTCTTCTTCTTCACTTCTTTGTGTTGTTGTCAGTTTATTGAAAACTACCTTTTTGGAGGCCTCTTATCATCTTCATCACCACTATCCTCTTCTTCATCTTCCTCAGAAGCTCTCTTCCGCTTCGGAGGAGCCTCGGATTTTCCAGAACCACCGGACTTATCATTCTCATCATCATCTCCTTCATCAATGTCCTCTTCCACACCATTCTCTTCCGGCTCAAAATCACTTGCATCTTCTTCATCTTCAGCCCTACCAACTGGCCTCACTAAGTACTCTGTTCCAAGATCCTCCTGCAAAAATTCCATATAACCAAGTTTTAGTAATCAAACAAAAAGACAAGGAACACAAAGGCATAGATTTTGAAATAAGAACATTAGAAACCAAAATCTAATCCATTTGGCTCACAAATCATAAAAATTTTGAACTTTTCAATCTGAAACAGAAACTGAATACGGAGTTACTCAGTTTCTTTCAACAACAAGACAACACTGTCACTCTAAGGAACTAACAAAAACTTAAACCAAAACCACTTTTTTATGTAGGGGAAGAAACTATAAGCCCTAATTTGGGGATAAAACAGAACAATTTCTAGTTAAAGTATCAATTTTTTCCAGGAAAGTTTACAGATTGTGTTTAGGTTAAAACAGATCCAATCTCTCTTCACCAAAGATTCGAACTTTAAAAGTGAAATTGAGAAACATAAAACCCAAGATCTACAATTTAATCTCAGATGTTAAACCCTAAATCAATTTCAAAGACTAAACAATTCGCCAAAAACTCACAAGTAGAAACAAACTTGATTAATTCAGAATTATACCTCATCTTCAGCATCTTCATCCTCATCATCATCGTCGTCGTCATCATCATCATCATCTCCATCATCATCATCGTCGTCTCCGTTTCCATCTTCATCTCCTTCCTCATCTTCATCTTCCGCTGATTGTATTGGAGGTCCACCTAACGACTGCAAAACCTGAACCTCATCGTCGTCATCTTCCTCTTCATCATCTCCTTCACTTCCATCTTCCTCTTCTTCTTCTTCTTCGTCGCTAGCTTCTTTTCCTCCGTCTTTAACTTCTTCTTCACTGTCTTCGTCGCTTAGAACTTGAATCTCAGGTTCTTCTTTGAACTCCTTATCATCGCCAGTCATCTTTCTCGGAAACAAAGTAGAGATTTTCCCGAGAAAATTTCGATTTTCCTGAAGAATTTTTAGAGGAGAAAGAGAGAGAGAGAAAGGGTTAGAAGCTTCGACCATAGTACCGTCTTTGAGATTAGATCTCAACCGTTGAATCTAAATTTGATGCGGATAGGTGACGTGGAATATGATCGGACGGTTAATATGAGAGACCAATGTGGTTTTGATGAATAAGTGTTAAAAGTGCCGTGAGCGCCACACGGCGGGCCAAAGCTGAATTAAAAAACAATTAAGATTATTTTATTTTTTGGGAGAATCACACGTGCGGCTTGTGCGAATAATAAAAACTGATCATTTTTAAAAACAAATTCGATGTATTATCGAATATTGTATAATTAAGGCCCGATATGGTATATTAAGCAGGTGAATAAGACCCAATATGGTATAATTAAGGCCCAAGATCACAATAAAAGCTTAATTGATCCAAATCCAATAATGCTATTGTGAGGCTTATTTTGTGCAATCCAAACAAATATGGGTAAAGTAAAGACAAATACAGTAAAACCTCTATAAATTAATAATATTAGGATCGGAAAAATTTATTAATTTATAAAAGTTATTAATTAATCGATAAATTAATAATTATTAATTTATAGAGAGTTTTTCCAAATTAAAAAAATATTATGTAAAAAGTAAAAAAATGAAGACAATACTTCGATGTGTTTTAATGCATTTACACATTAAGAAATAATTATTGCATATATAATTTTTTTTAATAATTTTTAATGTAATTTGAGAAGATAATATCATATATTTTTGATATTTAAAAAAATAGAAATAAACTCCAACAAAATTACAAATTTACGAATAAATAAACAACATTAGAATCATATTTCACTAAAATATCTTATATATATATAATAAATTTATATGATTATTAATTTATGTTATTAATGAGACCATATATTTGTAGAGATTTCAAAAAAATTATTATCTTATTATTTTATCGAAATGTATCAATTATTACATCGGTCCAATTTGGGATCGGGATAATTTATTAATTTAGAGAGGTTATTAATTTATCGAATATTAATTTATAGAGGTTCTACTGTATGTGTAACGCAAAAAAATTACAAAAACCACGAACTACAATTATCTCTTTATTTCAACAGAAAATATTGAGGCTTTGATGAATTTGTATACTATGTTGCTTTAGCTGTTTTTTTTCAATACGAAAAGTTAGCAAAAAGAAAAAGTTATAGAACTGTCGACATTGACTAATAGAGGTCCCCTCTCATACCAACGCATTATTTATGTAAAGCGATCTACATGCAGCTTGAAGTATGAAAGTTTTTTTTTTTTGAAAATTTTTATGCATTAATTTAAATGAAGCAATACTGCTTATAAGTTTTACATAAGCCAGCTATGTACCCGAAAGCCCAATAAACTCACAAAAAGAACAGAATTGAACCAAGTAAAAAGGCCTAACACAAGTAGCCCATTAAGCCTATAGCACATTGACTTCGTTAGATTTAGAAGGGAATTAGAAAAGTCTCGTTGTCGATCGAACAAATCAGAGAGTAGTTTCTCGTGACTGATAACCAAAGTTGCAGACAAACACTTGCCAGATGACTATTTTGATGCTGGAAGGAGGAGATCCTATCTCTAACCGTCGAGTCCAATCGCTTAAACACGACATCAGGTGACCAGAAAGTTTGGCGATGAAGCGTTGAATTTCTTTCAGTCCAGATTTCATAAATCAGCACTTGCCAAGCCAGGAGGATTAGATAATGCCGATGTTTATTGCTGCTGAGAGAGATGAGAGTGTTAATTGTTGATTTCCAAGAAGAGAGGTTACCTTGAATATGGAACATGGAAAAGATCCTAGACAAAATAGCAAAGGAGTAAGAGCAAGAGAAGTACAGATGATCACGGGATTCAGAAGCTTGGTTACAGAGTAGACATAAGTGGTCAGTCGTGAGACTCCAAGAAAAAAGGCGATCTCTGGTGGGGCACATGTTAAGGTTCACATCCAGGTAAGGGTTTTGTGTATGAAAGTTTGAAAGTTTTGTATTGAACAGTTTAATTTTTATATGGATTAGAGACTTCAAATATAATTTTTCATTGATTTATATATGTATTTGAAGTATTTATGAACATGTTACTTTGGATATATTAGGATCAGATACTTTTTCCAGATATATGTTACTGCATGGAACCGTTTTGGACGGATAAGTTATGGACAATAGATCGTTACAAGTTAATTGTCGGATTGCGAGTAAATTCCGAAAATTCCAGACACCGATGACATACCCAATTTGATAACGTTAAAGTATTAAACCTTGAGAGAGTAAGCATAGTTTATGCAAACGAATTCGTGAATTAAAAAATAAAAAAGTTACTCGAGTCTCTATATTACAAGTTTTTGCCCTTTTTCTATCTGAAATAGTTTAGATCTTTTCTCTTTACCCAACACAAAGCGATTGATTTAATTAATGGGATGATTATATTATTTTCTTTAAGATGATTGAATGAATGATTGGATTAAGCAATGTATATCAATATATGAAAAGGACCTCTTGTGTGGAACTTATCTCTTGTTGTTTGGCCTAAAAAGCAACAAAAAGAAATAAAGAGGATAGGATTACTTAAATGGCTTTAAGAAAAAAATGATCTATTTTGTCAAATGAAATGTTTAAAATAACTCAAATAATTGTTTGCTTTTTTTTTTTACTTTACACTTTTCCTATCTTCTATAGATGATGCGACGTCTCTTGTCCATGCACTTATCTCTCAGTAAACTTACAATAACTTTTTTTTTTTTTGGCAAAACTACGGCTGAGCAAAAGTTGATTAGCCCCTTCATTCATTCGGATGAAGCTTTGCTTAATTACTATGCAATGTATAACACGATAACCTCGACTATAGGATCCACCTGGCTATATTTCAAACATTCGGTTCGTTGGAAAGTTATAGAAACTTTAATACTTGGCCTAACATTAATAACACACACTACTTTTTTGTTGTTTTATCAACTGTGTAGTCTAGACAATATAATACTCGTAAAGAAGGGCCGTGCGATAAACATATAGAAATGAAAAATCAGGTTTGAAATTAGGATGTGAGAAAAATGAGGTTGTATTTCAATGAAGAGTTTTGTAGTAGAAGTTATGGCGCATGGTTATCTATCGGGTTTAATATCAACAGCATAGAAGTGATTATTGGTGATGATTATGTGATTACGATACTATTTCTAGTAGTTGGTACGTTTCGATTTGAGAAGGATCATGCTTAGAATAATACAGAATAATAGAGATAGAACCAATGTTTTATAAAAATTTAGCCATTTCACACGAAAATATTATTTTAGAGGCTATTTTTCTGTCCTAGAAATTGAGTTTAACAATTTTACGATAACTTATTATAAAGTATACGTTTAATCAATAGCAATATAGAAATCTTAAATTCAAATCATTACAGTCAAAATTAATTAGTTTTAGGCATAAATACCCTTTATTTTCCATATTATGAAGTACTTGGAAAATTTATTATTCTTAGTAAAAGAAATTTCAACCATAACGTTTAGACATTATATTTTATCAAAAAAAAAAACATTTTGACATTATATTTAGTGCTTTTACCAAAATTATTTCTGGATACTATAGCAATTAAAATTTTACTTTTATAACTAAACTAAAAGATGAATAAAAACATACTGGATAAAATTTGATTGGACAATATTTGATATATCTTTTGGTATATAATAAAATAATAAAGAAAATTTATTGTATGAAAGTATCAGATATGATACTTTTTATCCTGGGAGAATTATGTAAGGGACTTTGGTAAAGGCACCATCAATTGGATTTTATATATTGGAGACGTGCACTACACAGACAAATTAATACACACATAGACACACCTATATAACTGTTCTTTTCCTCAATAATCGTGAAATTAAAATAATCTTCAATGAATATGAAGAAGATGAAGATGATGGTGATGGTGATGATGATGATGATGGTGGTGATGGTGAGTGAAGGAAGTATGATAGATCAGACATGCAAAGAGACACCGGACTTCAATCTCTGTGTCTCTCTCCTTGACTCCGATTCACGTAGTTCCTCTGCCGACATCTCTGGCCTCGCCCTCATCCTCATTGATAAAATCAAGGTATTTAATTTTATTTTCCATCTAGTTTTTTTCATATATACCCAATTATTTCGATTAAGCTTAAAATATTGAATTCAGTTCTCTTATAAGAATGAGATTCTTGATAAAGATTTCTCTTAATTTCAGTATAGTATAAAGTTTCATCACTGGACCACAAATTATGAGCCTAAAATATCAGTATAAGCTTCGTTTGATATACCACACCAATTGTGTGAGACGTTTTTTTCTCTATTATTGGTTGCTTTGATAAATAAGAAATTATTGGTTGTTTAAGAAAGAAAACACAAACCTACTGGGTTGTTTTATAAATTTATAGTTTATGTTTTTTTTTCTCAGCTTATAGTAGGCATGGACAAAATATTCGTTAGATTCGATTCGCTTTGTTTTGATTTGATCTGAAAAACTCGGATATCCGTAAATTTACAAAGCAAAGCAAATATTAAAATTTAATATCCGTGAAAAACGAATCAAATATCAAATACTAAAATTTTAAATTGCAAATATCCGCTCCGCTCCGTTATATGTATATATTAGTTAATTACATATGTACATTATATAATTGTTATAGTTATATATAAATTTTTATTCACAAAACTAGTTATTTAAATATTAAAAATTAAAAAATTTAAAAGAAAATATATATTTTAATGAAATATTGCAATTTATAGATTAATTCATTTTTTTACAATTATTTTTAAATTTTTACGAAGTGAATCGGATATCCGACAAATAATCAAATCACAAATATCATCAAAATTCAAAATATTTGCTTTGTACCCACCCGTAGGTTATAGGTTTGTGTTTTCATGTCTTACTATTACTTTCAGTTTCAGTAATAGCGTATAAGTTTCATTGCTTATGCCACCAAGGCACCAATTATGAAACTCTTTTATAATTATATGAAATAAGGGTAGTTTCTTAATAAATCAAAATGTAAGGTTGTTCCTGTATAAAACACAAACATACAAGGTTGCTTTATGCATACATGATTTTTTGTAGGGACTAACCACAAAAACCTTGAACGAGATCAACGGTTTATATAAAAAGAGACCGGAAATGAAACGGGCTTTGGATGAATGTAGTCGAAGATACAAAACAATCTTAAATGCTGATGTTCCTGAAGCCATTGAAGCTATCTCTAAAGGAGTTCCAAAATTCGGCGAAGATGGTGTGATTGATGCTGGTGTGGAAGCTTCTGCTTGTGAAAGAGGGTTTAAAGGGAAATCTCCGTTGACTAGTTTGACCAAATCAATGCAAAAAATCTCTAATGTGACTAGAGCTATTGTAAGGATGTTGCTTTAACACAAGCATGTTTTATCGTTATTTGATGTGATTTTATCTTTCATAAAAATAAAACTTTTAGAGATAAAGAATATTCACATTCGACTTTGTTGTTGTTTCTAGTTTCACGTCCGACCTAGATCATAATAGTTTATTTCTTGTTTCTACTATATAATTAGGATTGATATATATAAGAAAACATTAAAGGGGGTGTATTGAATGATTAAAATTATGAAAGTATTAATTAAAGTAATTTGGTAAAAATTGATCGAAAAGTAATTTGGTAACTTAAAACTGAGAAATTTTGGAAAAATACCGTATATAGGTTTACAAATTTAAAAATACCTTTTTCTCTAAAAACTAAAATTACTTTGTTAAAATATTATTTTTTCTAAAAAATACTTTCACGAAAATTCAATAATAATTTATAAAAATCTAAGATTATAAAAATAAAATCAATTTATTTTTTGGTTTAAAATAAATATTTTATTTATACAAATATTTAGTGCTGAATCGTTATTCTAAATGACTTTTAATAACATATTTAAAATTATGATACATTTTAACGATACAAAAAATTTCATATATTTTTATTATTAAACAAATCAAAATTAGAATATGGCTAAAAACAAACCAAATGGTTTAAAAGCTATAAAAAGTTTGTGGGATTTCTCATGACTATCGTTTTCATTAAATTAAAAATTGTATTATGGATTATGGTTAAAATCACACCGATGGTAATCTCATAAAGAATGAATAACATTTTATTAAAATCTTAAAAAAATTTCACATGTGATTCCTCCTCCTAAAGTTGTGAACAATTTCATTTAGCCGATCTAATTTACTTTTAGTTTTAATCATTGTATGTTATCATATTTAATAATATTTATTTTAAACTGTAATGAATTAATGATAATAATTTTTTTGTAAATTTTAGTGTTATTTATAAAGATATAAACTTGAATAAGGGGACACAAAATAATTATCAACTTTGTTTTTCTTTAATATATATATAGGATATTTTTCAAATTTACAAACATAAATAAGGTATTTTTAAAAAACCCCCTTTAAAATTTTGAAAATTTTAACATCTTTTGTTTGTCTGCTGGTATTTATCCAACTCCATTTCTGTTGAAATCGTGTAGAATCACTGTTGGATTTATAATGCGAAAATAACATATAGTTTTGTTGATGGTTACGACAATGTTTGGCAGCTATGACTCTAAACTTATTGGAATCATTTCCATTATTGCTCTACAATCAATTAAATTAGAAGAAATGAGAGTAATTTGGTAAGAGATTATCCCTATTATAGAAGAGCAAAGGCTACGGAAACATCTATTGACAAGATTAAACCTCAGTACAAGAAATAACGAGAGAAAAGCGGAATGATGAAAGTTTTGTTGGATTTGTGACAAAACCTATATGTCAAACATGGGTGATAATTTGATAAAGACATTTAGAACTTGATGTAAAATTAACTTGTATACGTCTTGGGTACATGTTCGAAGCGGTTTGGCATTTTCTTGTGACACTTTCGTTATTATACCCACTAGAGTTTTACCATCTCGCGTGTTTAATTTAAATTTAGTTTAATGCTACCTCGATAATAATTATAGAAAGATGAGAAAAATGAAAATATAATAATTATGATGCAGTTCTACAGAACAAAAAAAAAATACAAGTAATGTTCAAAATTGAGGCTTAAAAGTAACAATGAGAGAATTTGAGAGAAATAAACTGGTTTCTACTTGATCATATCATCAATTTCATAATATTAAATATAATATAATTTTAAGAAAAACCTAACCCGTATAAAATACAAGTCAATATGGTAAACACTATTTAATTTTCTAATAAGTTTGGTATTCACATGAACCAGTTACGAATAACGAACCCTTACATAGATAATTTAGAGTTTCATAAAAATATAATATAAGACAAGAGAGACAAAACTTGACAACATAAGAAAAAAAGATTAAGGAGAATCACATCATCATACTTGCATAAATAATGAGTAATATTATTTGTCCATTGTCTTTACTCGAGCTTCATGATCCACATGTTTTTTTTGTAGTAGCCATAATAGATCATCGTTTAAACACTCCAATTTAGCCTGACGAATCTGGGACCCATTTAACAAATATCAAATCTAAGAATTTAGCATGAAACCTGAAATGACAACTATAATTCAAAATAAAATGGTCAAAATTAGAAGATAGCCATAAAATAAATTAGGTGTTTGGTTTATTTATTGATTCTGAAACAAAAACAGTTAACATTGTTGGTCACAATAACCTCACTAAATAAAATAAAAACATATTATGCAATTTCGGCATAGAACAAATCTCGAATAACATTTAAAAAGCAAAACAAATTATCCTTTACCATTTACTCTAGTTTTACAAGACACCAAACGACTTAAAAAACTTGTACCTATATATATACCCACTCCAACCATTGTGCTCTTCACCCAAGCTTTAGTTCCACCAGCCCCATGCTTCCATTTCCACCACATCTTCCTTGTCTTCCACATTGAAAGCTCGAGTTAATCTACTCTCTTAAGAAATTTTGACTCCCCATATATTTTGTCTCCCGATATATCATAGATGCTACTCTTCCACCATTCTGATCACTGGTATGTGTAATGGTGCTTCTCACCTGACTTGCTCAGACCAATTACAATTTACAGCCCTGTAATATATTTCAATGCTCACTTGTCGTTACTTTTCTGAAGTTTTGGTAACATAATTTACTCCAATTTTTAATCTAAAACAAACTGAGTCTGTCATAACTGATAAGAGGAGATCTGACCATTCTCTCAATATACCAAAAAATAAAAGATATCTATAACTATCTTTTCACCTCCAAGACTTTCTGCTCGGCAGCAGCTCTCCCTCCCATGTAGGCAAGATATCTCATAAGCAACTTTGTGCTTTCAGATTTACCAGCACTACTTTCACCGCTAAGCAGAATAGATTGACTAACTACTTCATTAACCATCTGTCTGCAATACAATAAACCAAGCAAACAGCCAATTACATTAATAATAACATAGGAAAATCAAAACATTTTCCGCCGAGTATGTGCTAAATCACTTACATGCTATATGCATCATCTGCAACAGCAAACGGATGTAAACTCAGCTCACTGAGGGAAGCACCTTTATATTGAACCATCATATGACTACTATATAGATGTCTAAAGGTAAACGGTGGTTCAATATAACAGCAAACAGTAAAATAAAAGGGAGATGCAATAGGTTTTTAATTGTCAAAACAGAACAGATAGATAAGTTTAACACTAACTTATAGAGAAACAACTCTTCAATTACTAGTGTTATCAGTTTGGATACAGTTAAGACCTTCCCAAGAATAATCCAAAGGAACACAAGGATCACCTTGCCAATTCTTCTTCACTCAATATTTGGCTTTAATCTTCATCATGGCATCCACTATAAGGAAACACTTATCAGATGAGGAATTGTAAACACTTCCTCGATCAAGACCCTGACAACCGATTATAAATCCGTTATCATCCTGCAAAAACACATTCATTCAGTCTCCCAATCATGAGAAAAGCTAAATCCAAACAGTCCGAAAAAAGCAATATATAAATGCTGTATCCGTTACCGTGCTCCAAGGTTAGAAAAGGACCTATCCCAAAGGTCAACGATTTCTCTTCCACACAAGTATTTAGATCCGCTTCCATACCATTGATACAGATCAAATGACCAAACCCATTACTATGAATCAATCCATGTACAAGATGAGGTTATAGATAAAAAAACATCATCATCTAATGGCATATTCCACTCTGTATCAATTGGTATTATCAAATGATACTTCATTACTTCCTTTTCGATACAAAGTGATTAATCCATCTACAAACAAAAAATGTTAAACAAATTCACTAAAACAGGTGTATTGAACTGTGCATTTTGAGATATTTAAGTTAAAATGACAAATAATAGATTATTGGAATATAAATTTAAAAATATCTTTTAAAATCCAATGTTATTGGATTAATGATTTTAAAATTTACAATCAAATCCGTTGTTAGTGGAAATATCTTAAGAATTAGATTTTATAGTTTCAGCTGAGAATTCAGAAAATATTTTAATTAAAAATACAAAGATCAAAATCTCAGGGTTTTAGTTTAAATTTCAGAGAATTTAATAACAATTTTTTAATTTATCAAAATTCAACCAGATCATCTCAAATCTCTTCAAATTATTTATCCAATACACCTCCTAAATCTCTATACTCCAATATTTAATCATCACCACATACAAAAATGAGTGCAAAAGTACACACCTTTAGATACATAATCACAATTTGACATCATTAGATACATAATAACACTACAAAAAACATGGGAGTTGACGTCGTTTATATATGGACTTAAAGTCGGTTATAAACAGACGTTAATAACATTATGACGGTTATTCAACCGACGTTAAGTTTAGTTGCACCATTTTAAAAACTGACGTTAAGTTTTGACTAAATATTAATGTCACTTTTAATATATCTACACGTCGGTTAAAGTATGACTTTAAAAAGCGACTTTTTTTTTTTTTTTTTTTAAATAAAATATATTCAATATTATCTTCCCAATTATTGGGCTTAGGCTAATGGGCCAACACGAAAAAATATGGTTACAAAATGGCAAAGCCCAAAAACGGTTGGGCTTATATATTCTTTTCTTTTTTTTTGATATATATTAAATTATAATTAACTAAAATATTGACACAGACAATTAATCCATTTCATTTTAGTTAATCAAATATCTTATGGTTCTACACACGTAAATGTCTTATATTATATAATATCTACACAAAACATAATTGCCTATATACTTACTCACTTATTCTTCAAAGCCTTTCATATTGCAGCTCCTGAAACCAAATAAATTACATACAATTAAAATAATATTTATATAAAAATAATATGCAAAATTGTACCCATGTCTCGGAAAAAAGAAATTTGAATTTATTTAGAAAATTTAGAGTAGAATTGGTTAACTCCAGTTTTGGGGTTGAGGAGCCGGTTTGCGATTTTAAATAATTAACCGGAGAAGTTTTAATTAATTTCAGAGTAATTTGTAATTCCGGTTGGAATTAAGTGAACCAGAAATTAACTACACACGGAATTTTAGGGTAAATTGATCAATTCAAAAGTTAGTAGGGGGTTTTTGATCAATTCGAAAGTTTGAGGGTAGATTGTAAACATTCAAGAACTCAGGGACAAGGCTGTAAAAACCGAAAACCCTAGTTTTCTTCTTCTTATTGTCGATGCCTCCATCGTGCGTGTGAGAGAAGAGAAGTGTGATATCGGCGTTGTGGTGAGAAGAAAGAGAGCTGAGTGGTGCGTGGGTTCGTAGTAGCTGGGTTTTGGCGAGTGGAAGAGAAAGGAGAGAAGAGCGGGGTTGTGGTGTGCTTGACGTGAGAAGATGAGGCTGTCGTCGCGGTGGTGTTGATCTCGTGGTTGGATCGATCTTCACCTAGCGTCATCTCTCTCACCTTTCATCTTGTACGGTAATGTCTCTCGCTCTCCTCTTAGTTGTCCATGTCGTGTCGTTGTTGAATCGATCATGGAGTGGTGTTAAATCGGTGATCGGTGATGTCATGACGGTATTAAGTCATGATGTTGTGAGTTGCGGCAGAGATCGTTGTTGTGTTGAGTTTTGGCCTGTGACGTGATCGTTGTCGTGGTGAATTTTGAACGGTGACATGATCTTTCTCGTGGTGAGGTTTGGACTGTGACGTGTTTGTTGTCGTTGTGATTTTTGGACGATGACGTGATCGTTGTCGTTGTGAGTTTTGGACAGTGACGTGATCGGTTGTTGTGGAGTCATGATAAATCATGGCGGTGGTGGTGGCGTTGGGTGATCGTTATCGTTGACGTCGTCGTTGGCTTCGTGTTGAAGAAGAAACAAAGATGATGACTTATGTTTTTAAGTCATGTATTTAGTTTAGGATTATAATATTATTTATTTTAGTATTTAACTATTTTATTAAATATTATTTTAGTAATATTTTATTATTATTAGGTTGTGTGTTCGGGAATTTAGGGTGCAGACATCCCGAAAAGTTTCTGGAAGTTGCAGAAAAGTTTCTGGAAGTTGCAGAAAAGTTGTTTTGGAAGTTCTACTTCTAGCTTAGGTGAGTGCAGGACCATAAGCTTATCTAAGCGTTTTAATTATTTGACGTATTTTTCATGAATTTAGGCCGTGTATGATCTCTGGGTGATCTAGATCGGGTGTTTCATGAGATGGTTGATTTATTTGGTATTTTTGTGTTTAAATATGTTAAATATTTTAAAACGTTTGTGTGTATAGCTTGTAGATGGAAGGATTGCCTCACTAAGTATTTATCGAAATACTTATGCATCTGCTTTTATTTGATGCAGGAAAAGAGAAAGTATGACGTGGGATCATGGCGAGGAAGAGGGGATGATCTAGACTCGTCGGTTTGTTTTTAGTGCTTTTCTATTATTTAGTTTATGATTTTCGGATTATTTTAGAATGTGGATTAATTTATTTGTTTAAGTTTCCGGTTTATTTTAGAATGTGGATTAATTTATTTAAATTCAATTTTGGATTTTTATTAAAAATTGATTAAGTTATTTGGAGTTAAGTTATGGGGTCTCAGTGAGTTTATTGTCTGGAGAATTAATATTTATGGAAATATTAATTATATATATATATATATATAAATGGGTGCGGCTGTTTCATTACCTCAATCATTTTTGTCAAGTAAAGGCAGAACACTTATCTGCAATTTCAGAAAATAGAACTTCAAAATGTAATTTTAATCAATCACAATGGCCGACTAGACCAGGAAGATTGTTATATATTCTACATGATAGGAAAAACACATCTCTCTGAAAACGAGATTATGGCAAACTCAGATTATCAACACATAGGAACAAGCAAATACTCTAGTAGATTTGTTAAGTCAAAAGTATATGATTCAGCTACCAAGTTTAGTGGTCCTAACAACTATTGTGGAACTAAGTCTTAAGAAAATCAACAAGAGCAATACAACACTGTTTTAGATGATTTTGAAAAAACAAAGCAACAAAATAACTAAGCTTCAAACACAATATTTTCTAAGAAGAAGAAAGAACTAACCACACATATTTTTGTTTCCTTGCAAGCTAAACTTGGATTGACCTCTCCCATATCTTTGTACCCTGAATTGGCAAAGCATGTAAACATATAATGAAATCAGCACACATATCAATGAATTGGATCAATATATTAAAACGGCAAACCTTGCAGCGCCACATGAATTTGTTAAAATTTTAGAGTAATGAAGCACTAACTATCTGGCAGTGGGTAATGAATGCATCTCATTACTCCATAGGATTCAAACAACTGTGTTTCTAGCTATAATAGATACCATAAAAATATATGTGTCCACTTCTGAACCCTTATGAAACCGAAAACTCTGAAGAACTTAGTAGTGAACCTTCTTTAGATATTATAGAATACTAGAGTGAATCATCTTCTGACGATTCCCAAAATTGTTCAGATGATATTTGCAACTGTAAAGCAATAATTAAATGTAATCACTAAAGATATAGATAAGCAATTTCTAATAGACATAATCGATAAAATATATGATCCAGAAACTAAAAAAGAATATATACTAAAATGAAAAGATATTATACATAAAGAAAACTAACTATCCACTCCACAACCTTTTAGTCTTAACAAAATACTTGAAAATATTTATAGAACTACAAAGAGAAGTCAAAACTTTAAAAACACAAATAAAAAAATTACAACAAATAGTTCACCAACAACAATTAGAAATGTAATGGTATCAGAGCCAAAACCTTTGGTTTGGATAGCTTTTAGTGAAAAACATACATAATATAGCATAAAACCTTTGGCTCTGATACCATTACATTTCTAATTGTTATTGGTGAAATATTTGTTGTAATTCTTTTATTTGTGTTTTAAGAGTTTTGACTTCTCCTTGTAGTTCTCCAGTAGTTACTTGTTTAAATAATGTAGGAGAAGGATATTTTTCAAGGTTAGTAGGTGAACAGCGGTCCAAATTGCAATTGTCCCACCATCTTACTCGGTACTTGTCCCACCATTTTATAGTATCCAACTTTGAGAAATCTATACATGTTAAGCTCTACGTTTGATCTTGAAATCTCAAAACTGGCTCTACTCTATAGAACTAGCACTAGTTCTTGAAATTGATTTGTATTCCAAAAACATAAAGAGAGTGTTTTTAGTGGTTTTACCTGAAATCCTTCTACATCTTGCTCATAAGCAAGATCATTAAGGAACCAAGAAGCACTGCCATTATCACCAACCTCAGTTTTGAAACCTAGGTGTATATGGCAAAGAGGCAGACACAAAATAAAATAGTAGATACTTTACTTCAAGTCAAATATGTTTTGGATTTATTATCTTAGAATACTAACATTAACAATAATAATATGGAAAAATGATCGCCAACTACAACAAGTATCGATCGATCACATATCTAAACTAAAATAATATATCAATACTTACACCAACAATTAAATTTACATAATGACATTCACGAACAAACATAGGACATGTTGCCAATACCATAACTATCATTTTGTCAATATCCAGATACACATGCACTATAGAATCCGGCACCGTCTGACTATGACCGATACCCCATAATCAATTTAAGCATAATAATCTAAAACAAATCCCAGGTTAATAAATTTATAATTTAAAACATACCAAATTTATATTGTTTAGCGTAAATTATAAACTAGAAATTTAAATAACAAGAAGTTGTAAGAAGAGTAATATGATTAAAACTTACTTTATTGAATTTGGTAGAAATATAAAGTTGAAAATACAAAGTCAAAATACAACGATTGAAAATTTAAGAGATTAAAAAGAGTGCAGGAAATTTAGTGCTGATAGCTCATTGAAATTTGCTCTGCCTTTTACAAAAGAGGGTTGGTCTTATTTATACAGAAAATGAATTTGCATGGATAGTGATGTGTCCCTTTCTTCGAGTGTTGAGTGATGAGTAATCTTGACGAGCGTATGTGTCCTTGTTGTATTAATTATAGAGGCTGAGTAATGTTGTTGTCCCTAGGTGGTCTTGTGTTAGAGTTAATGTTGCCTCTTGAGTATGTCAGACTCCTTTTACTGAAGTAGATAAGTATCTAAATGATGATTTTGTCGTTTCCACTTTTTTTTTTTTTTTTGATTAATGATTTTGGCTTAACTTTTGATTACTGATTTTGGCCTTTTGTTGATGTCTTCATGTTATGTAGCTTTTGTTGGAACATGAGCTTTGTAATAATTGCTCGAGTAGTCTTTTGAGTAGATAATTGCTTGAGTAGTCCTTTGAATATTTTCTTATTTCTCCAGTTTATCGTCGTTTTTTTGATTTTTGTCTTCGTCTTTGGCTTCGTTTTTCTGATTATCATCTTGAATAGTTTTTGATTTATACAAAACATATGTAGCTAATTGCACAACTGTTTTTTTAGACTTGCGGATGTAAGATAATGATGGTTAGAGATAGATGGTAATTGTGATGATGATTGATAGAGATGGATGATGATGACAGATGATGATGGAGATGATGATGATGGATGATGATGGATGATGATGGAGATGATGATGATGGATATATATTTTTTGCTTCTTTGTTTTTTAATCGTCAAATGGATTTTGAGCTAGTGGTCCGCCAAATGGGTCATCAGTTGATGTAGAAGTATCTTGAGTAATGTCGTCGTCGTCTTCGTCAGAGGATATTTGCATAGCAATAACCTCTAGGGTTTTCTTGAGTTTATCTTTTCCCTTTGTTTTCTTGGATCCCGATGATGTTGTTCACTCTGTTGGACTGGATGGTGTTAGTTTTTTAGATGGAGAGTTTTTGGTTTTTATGGGTGGTATGGTTCGGGATATAGTTACGACAAATTGTTTTATTTGTTGATGAGTTTGAATCCATTTTTCTAGGTTAGTAAGTGAACAATAGTCCAGGTTGTACTTGTCCCACCATTTTACTCGGTATTCTTGGACCAGGGAATATGGCATATCTAGTACAAAGGGTACAAGGTTGAAGTGCCAGGATAATATCCATGGTACTCCCATGTCGATATAGAGAGCTATTTTTGGTAGAGGTCCTACGGGTTGGCATTTTTCATGTTTGGTGTAGTAGGGTAAAGAGGCTTTTGGTATTTGTGAAGGATAGATTTGGTCACAAGGTCCAAACCAATGCCACCATTCATAAAACCATCCTGGTATTGACTTAGGATAGTGAAAGTCGAAGGACATAAACCAAGAATGGTCGTAGGTGTGTAGATAAAAGGCATTTAAGAAGGCTTGTTGATAGTCCATGTAGGTAAAGCCTGGAATATGATACCCAGGAATGGAGAAATCCTTTCTAGTATGGAGGTTGATAAACCTGAGTTCTAAAGCCATATATACCTTTAAGATTTTGCAAGTGAAATAAGAAATGAGGTTTGGGTTTGTTTTATCGGTATGATGGGTAATCTCAACGGATTTTGTATCTACGAGCATTAACTCATGGAAGGTACGGTTTTTGGTAAGGTTATTGATAAGACATTGGCTATCTTCCTAGAAGAGTCGGTTGCTAAAAAGGTTCAAATCCTTGAGAGATATAGGTTTGGTAAAGGAAGTTGTGGTAAGGTGTTGGCGTCGGGGTTTGAGGAAATATGATGATTTTTGGTCTATAGTTTTTTTGTGGGGAAGGGGTAAGAGCTATTTTTTGTGGTGATGGGTTAACGGCCTTGGCATATGATAAAGGAGGGTATTCCACTGATGCAGAAAATTGGTTATGGGTTTATAGTTGTTTTCCTTGTAGATGTGGTTGATTCTTGATATGGTCCGAAGCAAACATTGGCTTCTTTTGCTTACTCATTTTGATTATCTTGATTTTTATCCTGTAAATACTCTCTTGTTAGAAAATCAGGTAAATAATTATTTTTTCCTTGTATATATTGTATATCAAAATCAAAAACTAATAATATAGCTTGTCATCTTGCAAAAATCTGTTTAGAAACAAGGTTTTTAACATCCTTTTGTAAAATTTCTTTTGCGGATTACAATCAACATGTAATATAATTTTTTTGTTTATTAAATCGTCTTGGAGTTTAGAAATGCAGTTTACTATAGATAAAACTTCCTTTTTAACTGTAGAATAATTCTTTTATGGTCCTAGCCAGACTCCTGAATCGAAACGTACTTTAGACTCTTGGGTAGACTCTCACAATTTTTGTTTCAAGATACCCCCATATCCTATCTCTGATGCATCAATTTCTACTATCATAAATGCATTAGGATGTGGGATAACTAAGCATGGTAATGTTGTGACTTTTTCTTAATATCTTAGACTATACTAGTATGTAGACTAGACCATGAGACTGGATTCTCCTGCAATCTCTGAAACAAAGGTTGAATTGTTTTACGTAGATTAGGTAAAAAGTCTGAGACATAGTTTAAACATCCCAAAAATCTTTGTAATTGTGTTTTTTCTTTTATTTCAGCAGGAAATTTACTTGTAAATTCTATAGATCTAGATATATGTGTTATTGTTCCTTCATAAATATGATGTCCTAGAAATCTTATTTTGGTTTGAAATAATTGCATCCTTTTTGCAGAAACTACTAGTCCATGCTTTTCACTATATTTAAAAAGGTATATAAGTGTTTAAAATGTTGGTCAATTGATTTTGAAAAATTAATATGTCATCTATATATACTATAGAGAATTTTGAATAGGGATTAAAATTTTTATTCAGTTTGTATATCACATACTCTGCTTTACTGCAAACACCAAAAACCAAGAAAGATATCTCAGATTTGAGTTTGCAAGCGAAGCATTTGCATGTGTTAAATCTTAAAATGCGACTACGCCTCCCTTTCTCAGTCTGAAACATCATAATCTAGATGATTACAATGAGAAGATCTCGATGCTTTGGCATCTCACATTCACAGATCTTTTTTGCAAGAACATAAGATTTATGAAAAGAAGTGTAGAAGATTCATTAGATCACGAATCTAACACCTTCAAGAATCTAATAAACTTATGAGCTAGGAACCTTTTCGTTTTCAAAGGACCTCTACACAAACGAAAGTGGAAAGACTTGTAAGAATGAGAACATCATGCTCAAGTAAACAAGGTTAAAACAGAGATGTTAACTAGAGTGAAAAGTAAATTCATCTCTGGTTAAGTTAAACATTTCTGGGAGCACAAGCAGCTGGCCAAGGAAGTACAATTTGTCTCTATGTGAATTCAAATTAGTAAAGAGAAGGGCCTTTTGGGGTTTTGGTTGCTGCACTAGGTTTGAAGCTGTCTCCTATATATAAGCATATATGAAGACATGAGAAAGGTGCTGAGAAGCCGAGAGAGAGCAAGACATAATGTAGATCTATGGGGAGAGATTGAAAGGGGTTTTGAGAAACAAGTAAGTGTAAGCTTTGAGTAGTTTCTTAAGTAGCAAATGATGAGAGAAAATGTGAATATTAGCTAGGGAAGAGCTTTAGTAATCACTTGTATCATTTGTAAACACCTTTCTTCTTCATAGTGGAGTTGAGGATTTATTGATCCTAACCGGACGTAGCGGCTCGTTAATGCCATGAACCGGGTTAACAAATGCTTTGTGTGCTCCTCTTCTTCCTTTACTCTGCTCTGTTTATTTTCTTCTTCTTCTCTATTATTTACTATGCTTGTGTGTGTGATCTTGTGCTTATGATGACAAAGGAGAAAGCTTGAGGTTTTGGATGGTTGTAAAACCTAACAAGACTAATATCAAAGACAAAATCTTTTGGATGACTACTAAGAAATGCATAAAATCTTAGGATGTCACAAATAGATATTTTAACATAAACCTAAGCATCACAAAATTAATTTTGAAAATCGGTTTAAGATTCATAAAACCTTAATGTCAATTGTCAAAGCTTATCAATTGGATAGGGAAATGAGTCAAATACCTCACACAGCCATTGTTATCAATATCTGCAGCAAAAAACTGAGAGACAGACATTGTCTCGCAAAGCACTTTCTTTGCCTGTTCCCTATTCCTCTTATCCACTCTCGCCTCAGTCAAGTAAAAAGTCCCGAGCCACAGATAATGTAGACACAAGCAGCCACACTGCAGCGAAAAGCCTACCAGGAAATGTCTTAAATGCCCGTGCTTAGCTGGAAGAGATATGTTTCATATTGAAATCTCTGTAAGAAGTCAAGATCACCGTGGAGGACGTGTTCGAAAATACCTTGTTCGGTTCCTGAAAGTTCAAAGAAAAAAGTATCATCCGTTCAATGATTGGTTGCAACTCATAGAATGAATGATTTCAAAGCTTCTCCAAATCGAAAGAAAACACTACAAAATGATTAGGGATCATAAGAAAGAGATTATGGATTTGGCAGGCGAAAAAAGCTATGAAAATTCTGAATTTTGTTTATTACTTATTTAATAATAAATAGTGTTTGGATATAATCATTAAAATATCTCTATTAATTTTTTCATAATAGTGTTTGGATATAGGGATTATAATACTTCTCTTTTAATAGTATAGAGATATTATTTACATCCGAACTTACCTGTAACAAAAATAAATACAAATTATTATGTTACTATATTGGCATACACTGTTATCATCTAAGTAATGTAGTAAATCATAAATCATAACTCATACAACTATATGATTGCAAAAAAATACTATTTTCATGATACTATTTATGAAAAAATAATGGTTACTTTATCATTAAAATTTTATGAATCAAATTTTTTTAAAACTTTTAGAGTTTTTAAAGAGTGCTAAGAATTTTAGAAGTTTAATTTTTTAATTTATAATAAGTATTTTAGATTTTTATAAATTTTTAATAAAGTTTTTAGAATTTATTTGTATTTTAGATATTTAGAAATTTTTTTATCCAGATATTTTAAAACTAAGGAAACTAATCTTGACAGTAAATTCATCTTTTCGCCAAATCCTAATTGACGAAACTAAAATCCCTAGAAAGTAACGGATCCTAAGCCATTAATGCTTTAAAAAAAAACCCAAAATATTTCTCAATCCATACCAACAAATTGAATTTAAAACCTTTAAAAATAGCTAAAAACGCAATAAGAAAATCTGAAAACTACTTATCGATGCTGCATGCGTGTGGAAGATTTGCATCATTTTGAGAATCCATTTTGATTTCGTTGAAAGAGATGAAAGAAGCGGGATTTTTTAAATAAAATTATGCATATATATCTATATCTCATCGAGTAATATATGTATGAATAACGAAGAATTGTAAGAATAAAAGAAAAATCGTAAAATAGAAAAAAAGAATGAATGAAATAAAAAAAAAATATGAAAAGAAAAAATAAATAAATGATAGAACTCTTGGTCACAATGTTCAAAAAAACTTCAATCAAGGGATCCGTTGCATCCATGCCGTGAGAACGAATGTAGAAATGTGTGCTTCATCTATTGAATCTGAAAACTCGTAGCCAAAATAGAAAAAATATTTTATTGTGTTCTAGCTGTTTATGGATCACAAACTTATCGTTTTCCAAATTAACAGATACCAAAGTATAATGTTCCCTATTCTAGAGGTATGTTATTTTAGCATCAAAAGGGTGAATCGTCAATGGGATATAGTCAAAACTGTCTCGAATATATAGGAGGAATGAAATTTTTTTTTTTTATGATTAAATAATCTTTATTGTTAATTGTTATATAGAGAACTTCTCATTCTTGATGATTATAGGATTTTACTAAAAAAGAAGTAAGTAAGACGGTATACCAAAATGAGAAATTTAGGCTTTTGAAAGATAATCAATAATTTGTCAATCTTGTAGCCATTGCATTGAGAATTTGTTTGGTTTCACAAATATCACGTCCTGTAAGTACCAATTCATCTCTTTTTATATCTGTGACATAATCGCAATCAGCTCATCCCATTTTTTTTAAGAACAAGTCATTAGATTTACAAAAGGTAATATGTGGATTAATCTAAAACTGAAAATGTGTCATATTAATGTGCGCAAGATGTACAATCAATGAAAATGGGAAGATATGGACTGGTTTGAGGGAGATAATTAAAATGAAAATTGCATTCTCTTTCCTTTTCAACTTCTTTTACTATAGAACCAAAAATTATAGAACAAAAATGTTTGAATAAAGAAAAAAATAAAACTCATTTTTTACTATGTGAATGGAATAATGGTAAGTTTCTGAAAAATAGAAGTGTATGTGGAGAATTGTTTTATAAAAGAAATTGATTTGGACTGTTTATACTAGCACTAAAGTTTATTTTAAATAATTTATCCAAAACAAGAAAAAATTAATGAAGAACTTTCGACATCTTGAAACTGATTTTAAGTACTGCACATAGTTTATATATATATATATATATATATATATTTAATTAAACTTTACTTTGACATTTGTATTTTATTTTTATTGGTTTCTGGTTTAAACAATCTCAACTTTTCTTCCTCATTTATTAATATTATATTTATGATGTGTATATATTTTCAATAAATCTAAGATTCACAACTTTTTATCTTGGGCTTAAAAGAAAATTTCTCATACATATCAATATTTACCATTAAAAGTTTCTTTAAACTTTTTCTTTTATCAACTAACCTTTCCTAGGTATGATATGAGTTCAGAAAATCTAAATTGCATGACTCGAGATCTTCCTAAAAGAAAAAGATTTCACAAAAATGACTAATTTACACTAAATTTTCCATTTCCCTAACATATATAAGACTGAAACATAATGTGATAAGGTATCAAACTCAACATTTTAATTTTTTTCGACTTCTCTTTGTAATAAACCTGCCCATAATAATGAAAAATATGCCCAATGGACTGCCCTTTTACTTGCAAAACCTATTTTCTAATTATCGAAGTATGTAAATGCACATGTTAAATTTCTCTATTTTATCTAATATGCGTCTTAATATATTTGTGCTTTCAGTAAATTAAAAATGAAAAACTATTTATAATTTGCAATGAACTCGTAAATCAAACGGCTAAAAAGGTGTAAGATCATGAACTTGTTTCTTACAACAAAGCGAATCAGGATTATGGTTTATGTCTCGTAAAAAAACTTGACGGTTTGGTATAGTCTATGATCTTATGATGAAACAACAAAAATACGAAGAAGAAATATACAAATTTTATTAGAGATACTAGGTATAAAACCTTGAGTAACTATTCTATTTTAATTTGTATTCATTCTGATGAAATGTTTTGTGACATTTTTTAATTTTCAAATAGAAAATACTTGCAAAGATTGTTAATATGAAAAAGGGATTCAAATGATGACAAAAGGCTTCAAGGAAATTACAATTTGAAAAAGATAGTACATATTTTGTTTTCTAAGAATATCACAAAATATTTAAGATATCTTCATAAACATTTAAAGATCCATCTTAAAAGTTTTTATGAATACTTTTTCGAAAAGAAGTTGTGGTACTTTTAATATATATATATATATATATATATTATATATTTGTATTTTTGGGTATTCATAGTAAATAAATACTGCAAAACTAGAGTTGAGGCTCTCTAATGATGATAAGTGGCATGTTTTTATATCTATTTAGTTTGAGGAGTCTTGACTACAAAAATTGTTGTCTCCTAGCTCTCCCAGTGTCCTAGTTTGAGATTAGTTTTGCATATTTGCACCTGAGACATGTGGAAATTGGAAAATTACTGATTCTTTGCATATACGGCTGAATGTTTTTAGATTTAAGTGAATTTTCCAACTAAAACAACCTTAAAATTATTATAAAACTACACCGTTAAACTCTCCCAGACTTAGATTAGTTTTCGTCCTTGAACATACCTAGTTCAAGACCTATAAAGGATACTTATATGGAGAATCAGAATGGGGTGAATGCATGCAGCGTCAGACACCTTTAGACCTTTAAGCTAGTAGTAGCATCAATTTCAATCATAGTACTCAAATCCGTTTACCACATCAGTACATCACTATCCTGAACTTACCCTAAAAGCTCAAGGTAGTACCTTTTTGGTAAGAAAGACTGAAAAAGAGTTGTTTGTCTTTGAAGGTTTAATTCAAGCATCTACATCATCTCCAACATGTATCATAGCTCACATTCTTTCTTATCTCACTTCATTCCTCTTTAGGCTAGCCTTTTTGTTTATCATCGATCAGGACTCATTTTTCATATCCTTCTTTGTTTTGTTTCTTCATCCTCTTCTTTTTACATTTATATTTACATTTATGTTCATGAGGACCTCTCCATCAATCACCCATCAATTCAAAGTAAAACAGGCTATGCTTGTCTCATAAAGACTTTCACTCCTACGCAATGCAAGCACATGTGCATGTGTCCTTGAGTTTCGTTGTATTTATCTTTACTGGTTTTCTCATACACCTTTATTGGTTAAATGCAGATTATTTTTTTCTTTCTTCTTGGTGTTTTTTCTTTCTTCTGATGCAAGTAGCGATTGGTTTTGAGAAAATATTTCATACCATTTTTAATTCATTAATTTCTTAAATTTTCGATTATGTTAATACTTGAAAAAATCTTCAAAAACATATTAATACCTGATTTTATTATGCATTCATAAAGATTATTATGAAACAGAATGGGAAATATTAATATCTCAAATCCCTAGTAAAAATGAAAATATTTTTTGAAGACATATAATATAACCTAGAGAAACAGAACTAAGTAATCCAGAACGACCAAGTTATATATTTTTTGAGTTTTGACAATTTATTGGTAAATTATTCTAATTTTATAAACAACATATGCTTCAAGTTCTGGTATGAGATATAATTTGATACGCTGTGAAACTTTTTTTGAATGTATTGTTATTCTGTGGGGTTTGATTATCATGTTTGGCTGAATTTGTATAAATAACGATTTCGTATCCAATTCAGCTAAAAAGAAAGAAAGAAACAAACCAAAAGCGATGCTCAAAAGACGATTATAATATTGGATTATTCAAACGAAGGATGAGCCAGTCTATCGACATTGTGCTTATTATGTTCTATCATCTGACAGACTAACTACATTAAATATTAACCTGAAAAATATCTAAGAAATTGAAAAGAATTGGGCTTATATATTAATCATTTTCTAAGCCCATTTGGCCATTAAAGACATTCCTCCAGCACCTAGGAAAACAGCAACGTAAGCCAATGTCTGAAGCTTCATGTTCCCTTGCAATTTTGGTCCCAAAAAATCTGCACCCAATAGATCAACAAGTGCCATGTAGTTCAATAGACCAGCCGAACACGCGTTTAAGACCCCGACCACGATCAATGCTGTTGGACTCGTTGGGCTGTATACCGTTTGTAATAACATTCCTAGAGCGATCCCTAATGGTGTCGTGATCGAGAAAAAAAACACCATTGCCCCTTTCATTTTTGCTCCATATTGCGCCTAAGGAAAAAAACGAATACACCAATATTCCACTATAAAGAGTTTGTACAATGAGAATGTTGTTTCTTAAAAAATGACTACTATATAGTTTCTAAAAAAAAGTTGCGATATATCAATTGGCTAAAGTGATTGTTGGTCTAAATTAGCTACCTGAAGAATGCAACCGCCAAGTCCAATGCCTTCAAATAGCTGATGAAAACAAAGTGCGGCGATGAGAGAACGTATGGTACATTTGTTAGCCGAAGCTCCCATTGCAAGGCCGATTACAACCGAGTGCACTACAATCCCTAGCTCCAATACCTAGCACGAATTAATTTTTATTAACATTGGGGCTCAAGAAATATTGAATTTTTTTTTTATAATGAAGAATAAAAGAAAATTGTAACTGATTCGTCTACCTGAGCAATGACTTGATGCCTAATAAGTTGAGATTTTGCGACGTCTTCAACTATAACCCCATTTTCTCCCTCTATTTCCCTTGATCCATTCTCTAGGGTATGATCAACGACATTTTCTTGCGGTTTCGACATTATTTTCTTATGCCAACTCATGGCATAAGAATCAACCATCAACGTGATCAAAGCTGAGATCATAGCGATAAATGTCGTGAAAGGAAATTTTTTCCACGGATTTTTTGGCAAGCAAGGAGAATTGAGATAGTAAAAAGAGTCAGGTAACACATGCATATAACCCGTTGCTAAGATAACTCCAGAGGCCAATGCCTTGATGACCACGAAAAGATCTCGGTCTGGTCCTAATGCCGGAACCCCACGTGTTAACAATGGTAAAGAAACACCAATCATACTCGCCAGTAAGATCGAAGCAATAGCTATGAATTTGAGTTTCTTTGATTCTTTGTTGTTGTGGCAAAACGACGCTCCTGGTTCATATTTGCATTGAGTATCGCTTGCGAGCTCGGCGTTTTCAGCGAGAGAGGTTAATGTGAAAGAGAGAAAGAGGAATGCAATGGTGATTAGCTTGGAAAGTTTATGAGAAGAAGCCATTTTCTTTCTTTTGATTTAATGGAAAGGTTTGAGAGTTAGGGTTTATTTATATATACTAGAGCGAGTATGTGCAACTAATCTTTGACAAAATCTCTCTGTTTGGAGAATCACATTAATACCCTTGCTTTAGTTAGTCGGAGAGGCGATTTTGCTCATGGTAGAACTGTAAATAATGAGAGGAGAAAGGATTATGGGAATGGCGTGGTCTTGGATTTTGGAAACTTTTGTTTGTCGTGTGTTGCCTCATTTGGTACACGTACTTGTTGTCTAACACTTGGTCAAACTTGTGTTTGTCGTGTGTGGTTTGATAAGTTTTTTTTTTCTCTTACTATTTATCTTGATATTTTCTTAAATCGAAACAATCTTCAGCAAAAATATCGAATTTAGCAAAAAAAACGACAATCTAATTGCTTAATGAACTAATCTTTCTCCTAACTGTTCTCTTATTTATAATGCAAAATAAAATAAATTATATATTAATCCCGATAGTTAATACTCTACTATTCGTTGTAAATCGATATGTGATAACTATATAGTTAGTTAGATAACTTGCCCAGAGAAGAATCCCTAATATATGCTAGCTCATCTTACTCGAGGGCAGCCACTATAGCGCGATGCGTTGCAATCTTTTGGTAGACATTGATTCTCTTCCCTCAAAGGTTCTTTTCCGACGGCAATCATACAAGTAGGTAAACTAGTATCCCCATCTGCATTTAAAAACTCCGATTAGCCCAAGAACATGTCAGATACTGATTTTAACCGCTAACAAAAAGTAACTAGTATTGGGATATTTTAAATCGCTAACATGTTTCTTAACTTTGACATATGAATCTCAATATGCATTGTGGATAACAATAACATTAGCACCATAACAAATGTCCAAAAATCATGAACAGTAAAAGTATAACAGTGTCAGGTGAGAGATTTAATTTTTGAGTTTTTTACTGTTAGTTTTTATAATTTCCCTACTTTTCATGGTAAATCACTTTAAGTGTTCAAGGGTAAATCATTTTCGCCTTGAACAATTATAACTTTTCATGAATGAAATTTTGAGATTATACCTCCATTCTCAAAATTTTGATTGTTGGAGAACGGAGGTATAATCTTAAAATTTCACTCATGAAAAGTTATAATTGTTCAAGGCGAAAATGAATACAATAGGAGAACATGAATATATGAGAAAATAAAATAACTATTCACTAAAGTTTACATCAAAGTCTGCATGGCTTAGGATATCATTTTCACATCCTAGTTGAGTTAAAAGTTATCACAATGAGTAAGGTTGAAAAATGCTACCATCATAGATGCAATATTATATGAAATACTATCAAAAGTCTTTTGTCAAGTATGTTAATTTGTCGAATTGTCAAATGTTTAAAATCATTTCTGTTTATGTAAGGTATTGTTGATACTTAATTTAGGACATGTTGTGCCAATCACTTTTGTGAGCAACTTTCTCACAGTTTTTTTGACGAATTGAATGAGTTATGAGAGTGATGGATTGATCGTAGTGTATAATATAGTGTATTTATATGTCAATATTAAAGTTAAATCGAATGAGAAATGAGAATCTAAAGTTGGTGGTACGAAACAAGAAAATTGTAAACATAAAATATATGTAATGGAAAACTTATTATTGTAGTTATTATAAAGTTAAATATCTTAATCTTAACATTTTACAAAAAAAAAAACATATCTTGGATATACTAAAATACAAGCCACACGTATGGGCATGCAAGCCAGGTCGGGTTTGGGTCAAGTTTGGACTTAGACTTGGATTTGGATAGATGGATCATGGATATTTGGTCCAATTAGCTATACTTTTTGCTCCATGTTTTGGATTCTGTTAATGCAATGAAATATCCTCTTGAAAGTTGCAATCTATTTGAACAAATTAAAATCTATTATAGCTCACAAAATTTTCCACAATCAATTAAGCGTGATTCAATCTCCAGCTATAAGAGCACTTCATCTCCTTTCATTCAGAACACACAAAAAAACATGTCTAGTATGAGACAATATACCTTAATTATCTGTTTAAACAATTTTGCAATACAATTATTTATTTAAGAATATAATTTATTTTAATGGATACAAAGACATGTCAAGTAGGAGACAGGAGGATAAGTAAATTATCCGTTTAAATAAGTTTGTAATATAAAATAATTCGGCAATACAATTATTTACTTAAGAATTATCTTACTAACTTAATTACTTAACTTATTCCATTCTTTATTGGTCAACATTTGACTAATTAAAAAAAAACTACCAAATTCATCCAATTAAAAGAAGAAAAAAAATCAGCAAAATATATCTTTTCGTGTTATTTTTCCTCTTCTTTTCAGCTGAATTCAACAAATCCTCCAACAATCCCAACTCTTCTAATTAACTTCACTACCAAATAATGGTCTCGTCAGTTCATAACCAAAAAGGCCCAAAGACTCCCTTGAGTTGAATGTGTTAGGTAGAGCTATGGCCCATTTATTATCATAGTTATTATTACCACAATAAACACATTTATTAATCTGACTTAATATTTTTCAATCAAATGATTTATCCTCGTAAAAAAAAAACAAAAGAAGATGCTTTAATTTATTAACAAAAAAAAAAGGAGAAAAAAAAAGAAGAAGAAGAAGAAGATGCTTTTCTTTTGGAACTTTATCCAACGTTAGCTTTTTTTTTTTGACACATAGCAAAGAGACTCTGAAAACTTTCTCAGCTCAGTCACCTCATTGCTTTTTATTTTTTCTCATCTCCGCCGCCGTAGGGTTCCAAGTTCCGACCACTCAACTTTGCATTCTTTAATCAAACCACCGACTTAGTTCAAGTTCATGTCGGATTTTTCCAGATCTCCATTACCGAATAATCGCATGTCTTAAACTCTTTCAAAACTCGGAGAGTACAAAGAACAAATCTCCCAAAGCTACATTTCTCCGATGTAAGCTTTAAGAAGTTTTTTTTTCTAATTAAGCTTTCGAAATATCAAAATCATTAGAACTTGTGATTTTTTTTGGATGCTAATTTTAAATTAGAGTTGGTATTTTGAACATTATAAAGAGTTCTAATTTTCTGTTCTATTTTGTCTTCAAATTTATGTGTCGGCAAGCTTTACTTTACCTTGTTGTTTTTCCTAATTTGGTAAGCTACTTTTTTGACGATGCAGCTCTATGTTTTTTTTGTGCGGATCACCTTATCTTTTTTTTCCTCATTCAGCAAAAATTGTTTCTTTCTTTTTTCAGTCTTTCAAAATCTTTACTTTATTTTACAATGACTATCAAAGTTTACCATGAAATTTATTAGGCTTTTTTTTCCCGGATCTGGTTTGTTTAATTCGCGAAATATTAAGCTTAATTTGTCGATGGAAAATGGTAATTTTGTAACTTATTATACTCACAATGTTGAATAATTTTATAGACTACAGCAATGGACCGACGAAGTTGGCCGTGGAAGAAGAAGTCATCTGATAAATCAACCTTAGTGATTGATTCTGCAGCTGATGCTTCTCATTCTCAGATTGAAAAGGTAACATTTTTGTTGCTACTAGATTTTATTGAACAGTCTCATATTTTGGTTGTATATATATTTTTTTGGTAACAGGAGACAATTAAGAAGCCAAAGTATGTGCAAATTTCTGTGGAGCAGTATTCGCATTTTACGGGTTTGGAAGAACAAATAAAGACATATGATGATCAAATCAAAACTTATGAGAGTCAAGTTGAGAGTTATGAGAAGCAAGTTAAGGATTTTGAAGAACAGATTGATGCATATGATGAGAAAGTTCATGAGTGTGATGAACAGGTGGAGAAATTGAATGCGGATATCGATGATTTGAACGAGAAACTTTCTGTTGCGAATGCGGAACTCGTTACTAAAGAGACTTTAGTGAAGCAGCATTCCAAGGTTGCTGAAGATGCTGTCTCAGGTATAGTAACATTGTTTTGTTACTGTTAGTTGTATAGTATATGCTTTTGCAATGTAGAGTATAGTTTTATATAGAAGCCTTGTTGTTGTTGGTGTAGGTTGGGAAAAAGCTGATGCTGAAGCTTTGACATTAAAGAATACTTTGGAATCTGTTACTCTTTTGAAACTCACAGCTGAAGATCGTGCAGCACATTTAGATGGTGCGTTGAAAGAGTGTATGAGGCAAATACGGAATTTGAAGAAAGACCATGAAGTGAATCTGCATGATGTTGCTTTAAGCAAGACTAAGCAAATTGAAAAAATAACAATGGAGTTTGAAAAGAGGATCTCTGACTATGAACAAGAGCTACTAAGGTCTGCAGCGGATAGCGATGCCTTATCCAGAACTTTACAAGAGCGGTCTAACATGCTAGTTAAAATAAGTGAGGAGAAGTCACGATGTGATGCTGAAATCGAGACGCTGAAGAGTAATTTAGAAATGTGTGAAAGAGAAATAAAGTCTCTCAAGTATGAAGTCCATGTAGTTTCTAAAGAGCTGGAGATACGAAACGAAGAAAAGAATATGTGTATTCGATCTGCAGAAGTTGCTAATAAGCAACACTTGGAAGGGGTGAAGAAAATAGCTAAGTTGGAAGCTGAGTGTCAGAGACTAAGAAGTCTTGTGAGAAAGAAGCTGCCAGGTCCAGCTGCACTTGCTCAAATGAAGCTTGAGGTTGAGAACTTAGGCGGTGATGCCCGACTAAAGAGATCTCCCGTCAAGCCATCTAGTCCGTGCAAGTCACCGAGGGGATATTCATCATCTGGTTCTGACTTTTCTCTTGATAGTTCGCAGAAATTCCAAAAGGAAAATGAATTTTTGACGGAACGTTTACTTGCGATGGAAGAAGAGACAAAAATGCTGAAAGAAGCTTTAGCAAAGCGGAATAGTGAGTTGCTGGAGTCACGGAATCTTTGTGCTCAGAGTACTAGTAAGCTTCAAAGCTTGGAAGCTCAACTGCAGCAAAATAATTCTCAGAAGTCGTCACTTGAAGTGTGTCCAAATGTGAATACGAGCAATCCATCGAGTTCGATTTCTGTTTCTGAAGATGGGAATGATGATTCTGGAAGTTGTAGTGGATCTTTGTCAACAACTCAGTCACAACAGACCAAGAAAGAGAAGGACACGGCAGCATTGGAGAGAGTTGAAAGTGTTAACAGTCATGTAGAGCTTATGGATGATTTTCTTGAAATGGAGAAGTTAGCTTGTTTGCCAAATCAATCTAACGGAAATGGTACTATAGATTCCAAAGATTGTTCAGGTGATCAAAAGTCAGAACGGGTGGTTCTTGAGGCTCATACCGAACTTGAGGAGTCCGATAGAGGAAGTCCGGCTGTGGAATTCAGATCTAGATTGTCAAAGGTTCTTGAATCTGTATCTACTGATGCTGACCTAATAAAGATAGTGGGAGATATAAAATGCATTTTGCAAGATGTTAATGCTTGTATGGATCAGGACAAGCCTTCTGAGGCGCAAATTCATCCTGAAGAAAAGGCTGATTTATGTCCAGAACAAAATCTGTCAGAGTATTGTCTTTTGGCAGAACAAAAGCTGCAGAGCATTCAACCAGATTTGAAAAATGTGGTTTCTCGGATTCATGATTTTGTTTTGTTGCTAAGAAATGAGGTAAGGGCAGGTCAGGAAACAGATATTGAAGGAAATGATTTTGTTGAACTGATCAAAGGCTTCTCTATCACGTTCAACCATGTTTTAAGTGGTGATAAAAATTTGGATGATTTTGTTTCGGATCTTGCTAATGTCTTCAATGAGGCCATGGAGCTAAAGATAACTTTTAGGAATCTTGGTTCCTCCGAGGTTGAGATTCTGAGTCCAGATTGCATAGACAAGGTCGCATTACCTGAGAGCAAGGTTGTTGATAAAGATTCATCTAAAGAAATATATCAAAATGGATGTGTGCACAACGAGCCAGAGATTCCGTGTGATGAAAACAGAGTTTTGGAATATGAATCAGACTCCAAATTACAGGAAATAGAAGAGCTGAAATCAGAAAAAGAAAAGATGGCAGTTGATATTGAAGGGCTGAAGTTTCAGTTACAAGAATCTGAGCAGCTGTTAGCTGACATTAGATCACAGTTTGAGTCTGCTCAGAGGTCAAACAGCTTGGCGGATACACAACTCAGGTGTATGACTGAGTCATATAGATCACTTGAAACACGTGCAGCTGAATTAGAGATTGATGTGAACCAGCTTAAGGAAAAGATACGTCAGTTGGAGAACGAACTTGAGGATGAAAAACGCAAGCACCAAGAAGCCATTGTGAGGTGCCATGAACTCGAAGAACATATTCAAAGGTGAGTAGTATCAGCTTTACTAGAATGTGAAAGAGCCTGCATGTTCCTATTTCCCCCACTTCCAATGATTTAGTTTAGTGTTAAGTAGCTTGGATGTTTACTTTCTTTTTTACGCGTATATATTTTCACTTTCTTCCCAGAAACAGAAACACTTCTTTGGTTGCTGAGGATTACGAAGAAGCTGATATCAAGGCCAAACAGGTAACGTTTTTGACAATGCTTCTTAGTCTCTTATTCAAACTCCAATCATGTTTTGCTTCTAATACTTCAGCTTTACATCGTAGCTATAGATTCTTGTTCCAAATGAATTCAAATCGAAGCTCATTGCTCATATGTTCTCCTCTTATTTAGTTAGTGTTCATTGTTTAGGTGCATATACATATTTAATCACACAGACTCAAAAACAAACACAAGCATACACATCTAATAGACTGTGCACGCGTTGATTCCTGAATCCTTAGGACTTTGAAGCTTTCAGTAAATGAGAAATAAAAAGAAAACTAACATGAAAATATGTACAGGAGAGAGAGCTATCAGCAGCAGCGGAGAAGTTAGCAGAGTGTCAAGAAACCATATTTGTGTTGGGGAAGCAGCTGAAGTCATTTCGGCCGCAACCTGAGAAAATGAGGTCACCACAAAGACAAACTGAGTCTTATTCTGATGAGGAACAACTAGGCATCACCACTACCTCAGTCCCCAAGAATTACACCGTAGTAGATGAAGGAGATTCAGCTGACACTTGGTTTAACGAGGTCCCTAGATTTATGGAGTCTCCAAAATGTCCTTCTGATTCAGAGACTAGCGATACGATGACATCGCCATCAGGAGTAGGTTCAAGGCTCTCAAGGTCAGGTTCATCTAGCAATCCGACCCCAGAGAAAGCCTCCAGAGGAATCAGCAGGTTCTTCTCCTCCAAATAAAAGAAATGAAGAAGCGTTGTTTATGTGTACATGATGATGCAATGTGATCAAAATACTTGGAGAATACTTTCGTGTGGGCTCTTTTTGTCAGTGTTTTACATTACCTCTTTATCCAACGACGTGTGCATTTTAATGTTGATGTTTTTGTTATTTAATCAATTCAAGGCATTCACTTACCAATAAATTTATCTTTCACCAACAAAAGAAAAGCTCTCTCTATTTGTCCTAAATGTTAAATTTATCAAATTTATTGTCAAATTTCTTTTTTTTTTGTTGAAATGTTAAATTTGATTTTGCATTTAACATTTAGGACAAATAGAGAGAGCTTAGTCCACATATCGACAGAGGTATCTCTCCGGTGAATTAATTCTTAGAACCAAAAAAATAATTGGAGAGATCTTGACATGATACTTTCAAATAATCTCACTAACATGATACTTTGAAAGTTCAAACCCTTACTAGAAGACTTGTAGTTGTCAAAATGAAGAATAATCCCAAAGATCATGAATAAACCGAATTCAACAATGTTGTGGAAAAAAATTATTTGATTCCTTCTTTGAAAAAGTTTTGGAGGAATTTCGAAATTTTTTTGAAGGAGTTTTTAAAGAGTTTTAAAGAAAATTTTAAGGACTATTGAAGGATTTGGATCTCCCTTATAGCAGTTTGCTTGTTTTGTTTCGAAATGTTTTTTTTATTTCTTTTTAATAAATATATTTCAATTGAAAGGAAAATTAATTATATGTATTATATAATAATTTAAATTTTTTTAAAAATAAGATCAAATAAATATGAAATAAAAATCATAAGTGTTTTTCCAATATAATGATTTTAAATTAGGTAGAGTGGAGGCATATCATGAAATGGGGTGACTTATCGATGAACCGATTGGTACCTTAGTTTCAGATTTTCCAAGGAGAATCTTCAAGGCGCACTAACATGGAGTGAAGGAGGGGATTTAGTTAAAGCTTCATACTACCAGCAATATCTTGGAACCAAGTTCACCGGTGAGGTGTGCCACCGAATTGGTACTCCGGCCACGCACATTTCTGGGGAATAGAACATTATCTTGATTCCTCAACATTGGTTAAGGCGTGCTTGAGGTCTTGTGGCACTGTAAAATGTCTTCTTTAGCATGCTTGGAAGTCCAACTGTTCTGTCTCGATATCTGTAAAACTCAACATGCCGGAAATTTGCACACCTCCTCGGCTTGGGCTGATTATCAATGCTGTTATCCCATGATCACGTACTCTGTTTGGGCTGGTTATCAATGTTGTTATCCTATGATCACATACTTTATTTGGGATGGTTTTCACTGCTGTTTTCCCATGATCACATATTCTGTTTTGAGCTGTTATCTTTTTCTTTTGATCATTTTTTTTAGATGTTTGTGGATTTTTTTTATCATAAAAGTAATTAGGTAGAGAGATTTTAAGAAATTTAAAATTAGCGTTAAGTTCCATAACTATCCAATTTGAGATTGTTTGGATATAGAAATAAGTAAATAGTGTTTGGATACAATAATAAAAATATTTTTGTTTGGATACAATGATAAAAGTACTTCTCTTTTAATAGTATTGTGATTGGATGAGAAAGAAATTGGCTCCATGAAGTAAAAGAGAAATTTCGTGCAAACTCAGAGTAGTTGATCATGAATGAAATTTTGTTTTTATTAATTACTCAACTAACCCCTTTAATTGTTTTTAAGTTTTTTTTTCTTTTTTTCTTTAATTGAACCCCCAAAAGTGAAGATGCTTGTGTGTTCAAGAAAAATATGCAAACATGGTTGGCATTTATTTCATACGCGATGTCCATGATATTACCGTTTTTCGACAAGAACTCAAGAAAAGAAAACCATATGAGCTTGCTATTGTTTTAAAGATTGAAACGTGTTGTGAATTCATGAGATATGATCAAAACTTTAAGAAAGCAAAAGAGAATAAGAATGAAAGATGTTATGAAGTGAACATCTTTTTGTCTTAGGGTTTCTTTTTATTAAACTGATGATTAATTACAGACCCTTAGACTCTTTTATATAAGTTTCAAAACCCAATATAAACTCTACTTTTATTTTATTATATAATAGAGTAGGGTTTATAAATTGATGTTTAGGGTTAGTCGATAGAGCAAAAAGGTAGGAAAGATTCAACTCCCAATTTCTCGATTCTCCTTTTCACTCTCGTTCCTGAGAACTTTTGTTTCTTATTAAATTTCAAGCATGGAGCATAACCTAAATCAATTAAGAACAATCACTCATGACTTGATAAATAATATACAAGGAGTAGCCATTCCTCATTTGGTTACATTCACGGCCAATGCTACATAGATTACACAACTCCAGAATGTTGTAGATCTTGTGGCAATATGGATTCAAAATGCTTCGGTCCATGGCATCTCTTAACTTATTATTAATTTGGACTCTAAAACAGTACTATATGATTTTAAGTCAATTTGAGCGGCAAAACGGAAAGTGGATTCAAAAATCTATCCTTGATTCTATTAGAGGCAATGAAATGTTCGAATCCCTTAGGAGTTATGATAGCTCGAGGTGATCTTGCAGTGGAATGTGGATGGGAGAGATTAGCTAATATACAGAAAGAGATTATAGCTATTTGTAAAGCTGCTCGTGTACCGGTAATTATGGCAACTCAGGTTCTGGAATCACTTGTTCAATCCAGTGTTTCAACTCGAGCTGAGATTACAGGTTCTGCAAATGCCAAAAGGTAAAAATCTTTTGCACCATAGACAAAAAAACATGATCCTGGTAAAATTTACAGTTAGTTTGTTTAATTTTGGATTTTGAAAATTTGCCTAACATGATCATGTTTAGTTATATTTATTTATTTTCCCGATGAAAGGGTCATTTTCTCTTTGTCTTGTTTTTATTTATGTTTAGTCAAAAACATTAATAATTACATTTACACAACAGTAATACTTGTTTAGTTTTAAGGGAATCTTTAATTTTGATTAGTTTTCTTATCTTAAAAAATTATGTTTTTTAAATACGTTTTTTATTTGATTAAATAATTTCGGTCGGAAGAAATAAAAATAGTGGACTAAATATATCGATCAAATCAAAAATTTTTTTGATAAAATATGCAAAATAGACGATGGGTTTGATGATCAAATGGTAATAAAAATAGATAATATGTTTGTTCGATATTTATATCATTTGAAATATAATTATGATTCCTATGATTATCTTAAAAATATATATAAAAATGCATCATTTTCTAAATTTGCCTGAGTCCCTTGTAAGTCTTGGCACGGCACTCCTTAATTAGCTACTTTCTTATGTTATCGTCGTAATTGTCGTTTACTATGCCTTATGGCTCTTCTACTTCGAATAAACTCGTACATTTTAAAGACGTATAATAGCCTCCGGCCCTGCAATAGTTAACACCACTAGTGACTCATCTAGAGTTCAATCATGTAAACTATAACATATTCGTTACACCTATTTACTCTATGAGCTGAAATATTTTCTAACTCAAGCCTTAAGAGTGTTGCTTGGGATCCAAGTAACCACCATATGCAAGAATCGATCATGATAACAATGTGGCCGTAAATGCCATCGAACTTGATATGATCTTCGATATCGTACATTCTTTCGGTATCGTACTCCGTCTCCGTCCATGTGATCGTGTTCCCAACTAGCTTTCAGCCTTGATAATTAAACATTAGAAGATGAGATAAGACTGAGATAATTAATTTTAAAGTTGCAAACCTATGTGTTTTCAAACATGGTTCTAGGAAAATTGCTAAAGATATATATAATCTTAGCCTGGGAAATTAAGTACAAAATTATCTCTGTTTCTCTAGTAATGAGGATTTTAAGTCGAACTAAATATCCAAATCAGAGCTTTGTCTCATTATGTAACAAATGGCCCCAAGTGTCAAACAGATGAATCTTGAAGCTTCATTATAAAAACATATGTGCAGTTGTTTTCGATTAGGTTTGACATCCAAAGGCCAAAATCATTTCTAAGTATTATTATATATTTTACTAGGGTACAAGCTTTTATAACATAGTTGTTACACCCCTTGAATGACAGTAGAATGTTGCATCTTTTATTTTAAACAAGAGAGAAACAAAACAAAAAAAAACTATTAGGATTCAGGCTCAAAAGGCGTAGTAAAACGTAAAACGTAAAAAAGTAAATTTGTATTATCCATCTTCCCGCCGAGGAATTGGAATTTTGAAGGTTTCAATAACTTAGTTTCTTCTCAGCTGCTGAAGTTGCTCCATAAATCAGTGAGGCTCACGTCTGCTTCTGACTCGAACCAATAATCTGCTTTTAACTGGCAATACACAACCAAAACTTAAACTTAATCGCAAAACACAAAACTGATACCAAAACCCAAATCTGTGAATCTATATACTTACATCAGTATCTGAAGTTACTATTTTCAAGGAAGGAGTGTCAACTCCAAATTGAGCGTTTTGATTAGAATCTTGAGTAGACTTGTCACTTGTTTCTCCACTGTCTCCTTTGTATTTGCTGTGAATCATGTTTGTTCCAAGATAAGTATAGACAAGACCAGATACAGTGAGAGTGAGTGAAAAATGTTGTTAAGTACCTTAAAAGGTAGACATCAATCGGTCCCATCCTACTCCTAATCACCATCCGGTATTGTCTTTGCGGAAAACTCATCACCTATCGTAAACAAAAGCAGCTGCATCACTTTGTGGAAACGTTATATTACAATTGAACACTAACACAAAAGCATGGAAAAAACCTTACCTCATCAGGATCTGGAACTTCGATGTAACTAGCTGTAGGAGCTTTAATAGCAAGTAGTGTTTGGTTCTGCATCAACGACTATTGGTTTAGTATGTTAAATAGTTAACAAAAACATAAGATGATTTTCAAAAACTAGTTGGGGAGGACCTGAAAGCGTGGGAGGCTTGTTATATCTTCCTCTGTCATAAACATGTACCTGTTTATTTCAATCGTTGATCTTTAGCAAAGTTCTCGTGTAAAAACATAAGATAAGACTCAAATAAACTGATGAATACCTTCTACAATATTCATCTTCCTCCAAGGATCTCAGAGCTTCTTTTCTTTCCCTGGAGATATATACCATGATGACATATTAAACCATGTGGGAAACAAACAGTGGATAAGTCTTCAAGTAAAATATAAGAACATAAGCAACCAACCTTATAAGATCATCCAACCTGCTTTCCTCAGATTGCATACTTTCTACTTCTAACTGAAAATACATAAAGATTGTTACTGGTTATGAAGTCAGAATTCCAATGAAGAAAAAGCAAGAACATCTCATATCCCTGGCATTTGCATTAAAGCGAAGTGGTTATTTAGACGGTAAGATAATGAAATCATGAATTCTGTCTTGACTATGTGATTGTTTATTTCAATGTGGTATATTCTACGACAAAGTGATATGTGAAAATGAACCTTAAGCCTAGAAATTTGTTCTCCCAGCTCCTTCTGTCCAAGATTGTCAGCACCCCTGAATCAATGGTCCAAACCCAAGGTTAGATGAACTTAAGCTAAATACATTGCACCATATCCAACTAAGAAACGATTAGTGTAATTACTTCCAACGGATATGGTTCTTTGTAGTTTTCTCTATCAATCCAATTCCTTCAAGGACATTTGTGATATCATATATCCTTCTTTTTTGTACCTGAAAAGAGGATTCATAAGAACATAAGATCGATATTCAAACAAACTGATGACGACACCTAATGAGTTTAACTAGCAGCAAGGGTTATAAAGGTGAGCTTTTAGTCCACAAATAAGTATACCTCCAAAACATCTGCACAATGGTTAAGATCAAGTGTTCCATCATCAGCTTCCTGGATCAAACTGACAAACTTCTTTGTCAACAACCCTGCAAAAAAAAACGAGACAAGATACAATCAAAACCAGTAAATAATCCCCAAAACCTGTGCTAGATATGATTCCGCTTTGCCACTTACCTAGAGAACTATCATAACGGCAGTTACTAGTAGTTGCATTTAGACCACCACTGTGTACTTCTGCACAAAACAAAATCAATCACCACAATGCTAAATACAAATATCACATTTCCATTCAAAAATTAAGCCAGAAAGATTGATCAGAAAGTGCGGATACCGCCATTTGCCATCCGCTTCCCTGTCTTTGACTGTTTAGTAGCCTTTGGCTTGATGTATCCATGTTTACTATCTTGAGGAGACTCTTCTTGTTTCACTACTAGTTTACCTAAATCTTTGATTTCTCCAGACATATTCGAAACCGATCCAAGCTGAATCCGATGATTCTTTCGACTCTTTTGCTGCAAAAGGATTTGACTCAGTAGAGCTAACAATCACCAACAAAAGCAAATCTCTATCTTCAAACTCATCAAATTGTAGAATTAGAGATCAGAGAATACCAAATTTGATAATTAAAGATCCAATTTGGATTATGTTTCCCTTAATGACAAAAGTTCATTCAATTTAACGGCGAAATTCGGGAATCATAAGTTAACCGGAAAAAAAAACCTAGCTCTCGGATTTAATTCGGAATCGAACATTGAATCAGAGAAAAAAAGCAAAAATAACTCACAACTTTTTGAGTGATTTGAGAGTAAGAATCGTCCCACTGAGGTTGAATAAGCGGAGATTGTTGTTGTGAATTCGGAAGTGGTTGAGAAACTGAGAAAGGTCGATTCGTAGAAGAAGGAGTTAGATAAGAGTAACGTGGATCAGAGGATTGGAGTAGTTCGAAGCGAAAAGGAGATCGGTGGTAAGAAAGAGTCGGATCTTCGCCGGAGTTTGATGTTGCTGCCATGTAACGGCGGTGAACCTCCGGTGAAGTGCGGTGATGTTGAGATAGGGAAATTGAAGTGATGTGTAACGGCGGTGAACCTCCGGTTAGGTTTGTGTGGGAAGAGAGAGATTGAAGAAGAGGGAAGATGGAGAGAGAAGGAAAGGAAACAGCGGGAAGAAGAAGAAGGGTAAAAGCGGTATTTTATTATGTTAAAAAGAATAATTTATAAGAAAAAAATATATAAAAGAGCGGTGGGAGAGAGCTTTGGTGTTGGGACTGGGAGAGAGTTTCGAATTCTGTCTTAGCCCCGCCTAACTTCTTTCATTTTATTATTATACTTTTGACTATTATCTGGGCTTTGAACTTGGGCTTGTTTTGGGCTTGAATGATATTAGGCTTAGATTTGGCCAGACCCGTATTCTTTTTCTTTTCTTTTTTAATTCAGGCCATGAATGCTAAAGGCTTTTAAATGTGTTTTTAGATTTTGGGTTTTAGTTTTAGTTTTTGGTATGGATTTTAGATTTTATGATTTATGTTGCTATCTATCAAAAATAAATGAAGAAAAAAGAAAGAAAAAAGAAAGAAAAATAAAAAATCTGGTTTCAACATTTTTTTAAGAAGAAACCTACAAATTGTGGGTTTTAGTTTATTTTTTTGAAATTTGGTTAAAACATTCAAAAACTAATTTCCGTAATTTTTAAGAAGATTAATTTTCCAAAGTTTTGAATTTAGTAGATTTTCAAAAAAAAAAATCCTAAACTAGTTGAAAAAACCACAAACATTCAAGGCATTAATGTGCGGGCGTCTTTCATGATTTTCTGACTCTTACATATTTTGTAGAATTTAATTAAGATTTTGGTTTGATATTATTTGATCTGACTCCAAATCACATCTTTAACAATTTTTTTTGTTTCATATCTTATAGTAAGATAGTTGGTTTATTATTGTGGTTGGTTTATTACAGGTAGAATTTAGGCATGAAAAGAGTTGAAAACAAAACATAGGCATGAAAACATATGACAATTCTTGCAAACTAAATTGTTACTAAACCAAAAATTGATAGTTTGCATAGTTAAATTGATAGAGAGCAGAAGCTATAATAACGAACAAGAACTCTAGATCTCTAGGAGAAACAAGAATTCGAGCACGGATCTTGCTAGAACGTCAAACTTGACGAATAAACAATATAGATAGGACGAGAATCCTCTTTTCAGGGCTTAATAAGCTTTTTTATAAAAACTCAAATCAATAATCAAGATGTCTTAGAAAAACCCTAAAGACATCCTATTTATAAGAAAGTAAACGTTTAAGCTACTCCTAAAGCTAATGGGATTTAAAAGATCAATATCCTAATTAAAACAAAGTAGAAAATAAATAAAGTAAACTACTAACTTGATGGACACGTAAAAACCCATAAGAGTGTCGAAAAGATTTATCCCTGAATCTGGATCGTTTTTTGAGGAGTAAATGCAGGTCCCGTCCGGACTTATTTGATGCCTAAACCAAACTAAAAAATTGATGCCCCCATACATACAAAAAACTCAAGCATTTAAACCAAGTCAAAGCGATATAAAATATTTTGAAACATAATTTGTCTAATAAACAAAAACAGAATCTTAATTTTCCTTCTCGTAAAAGATAATCCTCTTTGCTTTCTTTCCTGCAAATTCATTAATCAATTTTGGATAGTCGAGCTTCTCAACTAGATCTTGTTCTATAGAAATCGTCGCCTAACCGTTCAATCGCTCCTGAGACATAGTTGAACGTAGGTAATTCTTTATGAGATTCAACTTTGAAAAACTTCTTTCCTCAGAAGCAACTGAAATCGGAATTGTCAATAATATACGATAAGCTATCCATGTGTTAGGATAACAACCATCCATTTTTTTCAAAAATTCCAACACCTCGATCGGTTTCGAAACTTCTTCTGGGAACACTTCTTTGAGAAGTTTAAGTTCCATAAGAAAATCTTCTCCCTCTACATCTGAATGATCATCATGCTTTAAAGAAGCTTCAAGCTTGATACAATATGCCATAAATTCATCATCTTTTGCTGATTTTAATTTCTTTAAATCAAACAAAATTCCAAAGATTTCTTCATAACATCGAAACTGCTCGAATCTTACCTCAAGAGACATTATAGCTTGATCCATTATGCTGATGAAATAATCAATCCTAAAACTATCTTCCGCAGTCAATTTCTTATTTTTATCAACTTTCTCAACATCTTCACCATATTGCACTTTTCTTTTCATCAAGTGCTTCGATTTCATAGGAAATACTGATTCAATCTTCATCTCAATGGCAATTTGTGCAGTTTCAGCTTTTGCTTTCTCAAAACCTGTTTCTCTATAATATTTTTATCAAGCAACAAGCCGTCCTAATTGAGAAATAGCAGCCCCAAGATCAATATTCGCGGACTGTATTAGGAAACTGATACCTAGACGTTAAAATATTACTTGTACCGTGTTGAACATTTATATTTATATTTATATTTATATTTATATAAGGCTTTCTATTAATTTGCAATGGAAGTGTGACATGGTGGTGAAATTACAAGATAGGAACAACAAACTAATATTAACAAGATAGGAGATTGAGCATAATTAAGTAGAAGTGAAAGATACAGCAAAGATACCGAGGAGCCAAGCCTTTAGCGAGTAGAGAAACTTAAATCAATAATTACAATAAATGGAGTATCTCTTTTAGATTAACCTATATGCAAGATCTTCACTTAGAATAGAAAATAATATTATTATTTTCACTGAAATGGTTAAGGATTTAATGTACCATCTTAAAGAAAAAAAAACTTAATAGATTTGAAATACCAACACTCTGAAAAGTCTATATTACGTATTGATTTTTCATATATATATATATATATTTATATATATATATATATAAAAAAACTCCAAACAATTTAATATATGTAAAGAACTGGCGATATTTTTATCAACAAAACAAAAAAAAATCTTTCGATAATCGTTTGCCGATCAGAAGCCTTTTTCGCTATAGAAAATGCAAATATCTTAGAGCATCTCCATCCATCGTATTTAACAATAGTTCTCTCCATTAAGATAATACAAATATATAAAAAGGAGGAAGGAGAATGAGAATCGTCTCTCATTTGAGAGATAATGAGAAATTATAAGAAAGGATTCTCGGCTACATGCTTTAATGTTATTGGTTACATTTTTTATCAGTTAAAATTTAATTTAATAATAAAATTATATTTAAAAGTAATATTATTTAATTTTAGAGATACTCTTATGATATCTAGACCGATGTAAATACTCTTAGTTTCTTAAATGAAGTTTTGTACAAACTGTTTGGTTAGTTGTTTTTGGTTTAACTGAATAAATTTTTTTCTTTTCTTTTTTCCTAACTACTTATAAATAGAATATATTGTTGAATTTTTAGTTTTTGAACTTTTGGTAATTTTCTTTAAAAATTTAATCTAACAATTCGGAAATCTTTACACTAATATGCGTGCGTGCACACACACACATATATAATACAAGATAAAAAAAAATTGTGAAAAAACAAATATAAAGATTTTCTTTTGCTTTAGCATCATATTTTGTTAAAAACATTTTCGTAATGATTATAGTGTTAACTAACGTGTATATATATATGTAGCAGATCTACGTTGTTCAGAAAAGAACTGTTGTCCCAGATAAAATTTAAAAATTGTATGTAAATTCTTTGTAATTACAGCCCAAATTCTTTAAGAAATTTTTAATTATGCACCCATAAAATTAAGCTCTAACATATGTTGATCCATTGCATTAATATAGATCCATAATGAAATTTAGTTTCAATAATATCTTCGATATACCAAACGACGACGCTTTGAGTAATCAAATGCCAAAATTATGTATATCACTATTTTGTAATTGTCACTATCATAGTCGTTGTTAGAAAGAAGTCGTACATACTTCTTTTTTGCCGTGGAAGGAAGTGGACACATGTGTAAATGCATGTAAATTAGTGGCCGGCATGTGTGCGTATAATTGTATAATATATTACAAAATAAACATATGTATATACGTAAAAAAGGATATGCGGTGAGAGAGTAGATGACAAGCGAATAAAGGTAAGACATGTGAGAAGAGGCCATGTTTTGCGGCATAATCACGAGGGCCACTACGTAGCTTTATAATCTCGATGTCTAATGTGCCGATCTCTTGGCTTTTCCTACTTGAACTTTAGCTTCTAACGCACCTTCTTCTCCGAGTGTCTTATAGCTTTTTTTTCCTTTATTACCAAAGAGTTTTAGGTATTAACATTTGTGTATTTATATGTTCCATTGTATTTCTTGGGCCGAAAACTATAGTTACTAAATAAATTTAATAGGTTTTCTCTTGCCCTCGAGAATTAAATTCAAGCTCTGATACACATTCTCTAAAAATTATTCGAGTTCACTTTATTGAAACCATTTCCATATTATATCTCCCATCTTGAATATTATCTGAACAATTGTACCAATATTAGTATGCAATTATAGTTTAATTAGATAACCAGTTACATTTGATGTGTCCAAAAATCTAGGTAGCATGTAAACTCTTTTCAAAATCCATTTCTTGTTTTATAAACATTTCGAAAACGAAAACTTTCGGAAACGCGGTGTAAACATATTTTTTGAAAACCACAATTTACAAATGAGATGGAAACATCTGTTTCCGTTTCAAAAATGCAATGGAAACTTATTTTTATTTAAAAATATGAGATATATATGATATTTATTATATCTTGTATTTATTAAAATAATAAAAGTAAAATATTTTAAGAATACAAAAAAATGTTAATTTAAATCTTTGATTTTGATAGTTATAATATTTTATTTCTATTTAAATTATTTAACATCTGTGTTAGATTTGTGTTATTTCAAATATTTCAATTAAATATGAATTTTGTTGTTTCTCTACATATATATTTGTATATATTCACGTTTTCATAAGTTTTGCTTCCACGTACTATTTTTGTTTCCCTGCTACTTAGCCAAAACCTATATGAACATACTTAAGCAATTGTTTTATCTCAAATCGAACTGGTACTGAGAATATCGTAAACCAATGAGCTTTCAAGATTTATATATAGTGAAATATATTATTATTATTATTATTTTCTATATTTTATATAATTTTAGTTATTTGGGGAGTGAGAACGTAATTACATTACACCAGTTTACTCATATACAATACATGTTCTCCATATTTTTCTATGGCAAAATGTACTCTAGAGTCAAGCTAGTTGAACAAATACGTCTATCCTTTTCATTTTAATAAAGTAACTTTACATTGGTTGCAAATGACGAATTGTCTCATTAGATAGGGATATGATGAAGATGCTGACTTGACTTTGCATTAAAACTAAAGTATTGTTCCGACTTCCGAGTCCTGACTATGGTTTCTTTCCCTTCAAGTCCTTTTACATTTGTTAAAACTTATTTTATTATGCAGTATATGGAAACTAAACTAAAACTTTATTAATGTTTTTAGAGTTTATTTTTCTTTTTAAAAATATTAATTTTTAACTAATACAAATAAATAGATGTGAGAACAAATATAAATTTGAGATGAGAGTTCGGAACGGGACATAAATTTTATATTTTCCTTTTTGGCAATGATATTTAAAATAAATTAATATCTATATATGTTTATTTAACTTGATATGGATATTTTCGCATTATGTCTAATTGAATAATATTAAAGTATATATTATATAATATTTTAAGTATATAATTTTATTCCGTGAAACATTGAAATCTGTTTGTTCTTTTACTCCAAACAGGATTTGAAGAAATACTTTATAGGGTTGTGCAATGTTTTTTTTTTAATTCTCAAAAATACCATAAAGTTCCTTTCTTAAAACTAATTTTGTTGATATTTTGAGAAATTTTCTAAAGTAGTTGTATATTATGAACAGGAACTTATACTTCTATTGTATTTTAGACAGTTACTTAACATAACACTAGGTAGTGGTCCGCGCCGTGTAGTGCAGAGAAATATTTATTTATTAAATTTAGTTATATATTATTTAAAATAAAAAAATATTTATATAATGTATATCTCAACAAATTAGTTGTATATGCAAATTAGGTGTTATTATGTGAATTTTGACTACTAAAGTTATTATAAATATAAATGCCATATGATGAAAATATATATATAACTATATTTGTATAAATTTATAATAAGATTTAGTCAATATTTTTAGGTTCAATCTAGACCTGCAGTCAGATCAATAAACCCAACGATCCAATGACTACTATGTTTTGAGTTCAATGCTAAAAACTGTTAATTATAAATACTAGCATAATTCGCTTTAACCTGTATGTATGAAGCATATATTTTACCGCGCTGCAAAATCTTAAAAATCTATCTTAGTGAAATGGATGAGTATATCTTAACAATTTTGGTATTAAATATTTAATTTGATCCACATATAAAATCACAATTAAATTTGTTAATATCTATTTAATGTTTACTTCCTAACTAATAATGAAATCTCAGATAATTTGTGAAATCTTGTAACATAATTTTAGGAAACGCATCTTAACAAAATCTTCACAATATCCTAGTTTCATGTGAGTATATTAGTTACAAAAATTATTTGAATTAAATTTAATCTGTAACTAATTAAAAAGTGTTAATGTAATGACATATTTTGTGATATGCCACATCAAAATTGGTTATTTTGCTAACAACATTGCTTAAATAATTGTATAGAAATTAGTCCTAAGAATATGGAAAAAGAAAAAGACAAACAGAACGGTGGCCAACTCCACTACATTGCTAATGATACAGTTCTATACTTCTATATAATCAAGAATCCAATAAGTTTGTAGTTGATATCACCTACTCCAATAAAAATAATGAAAATGTTTTTTAAAAGACGAGAGTATACTGCCATTATACACCAAAATCTAAATCTGGATCTGTGTCACCGTTTTGTATGGTTGGATGCGAGTAAAACTATCAAATTTTATGCACTTCTGAATATTATATAAAGTTGGTACTGTAACTCTAAATTCATGTGTACGTTAAAAATAACCAAACTCTCTCTAATATATGTATGGATTAGTTTATATGGATAGTTTTGATCCCACTCAATATCACTTTAGTCTTCTCGGATCCCTTCCCAACAAAAACACAAGCAAAACAACAAAGATTCTCTCTCTTTGTATATTCTATATATTAGAGAAACTATAATCTAATTTTCATTTCTATTTTCACTTTCTTTCATGGCTCCTCTTCCTTTCTTACCGGACCAATCTCAATCGCAAACGCGTTTATCTTCATACACAAAGAAGAAGAACAGAAAGAAGAAAACGTCCCAACCTCCACCTCAAACGCAAACGCAAAAGCTCAAGCACAAGACGGTACCATCATCATCATCATCATCATCATCTTCGTCTTCATGGAACCAAATAAAGAACCTCTTGAGTTGCAAACAAATCGAAGGGCCACGAGTGCACGACCCATCAAAGATTACGTCATCTTCTTGTGGCTCATCTTTATGTAAGTTTAGTGATGTTATTTACGGGAATGCCCGTGTGATTCACCGCTCTGATCATTCCCCAGAGAGTAGCAATCTTGGTCAAGATGCCGGGTTGTTGACCCGAAAACCCATCAACCGTGGATCTTCTTCTTCGGTTAGATCCAACGGTTGTGGTGCTTACACGTCATATTCATCTTCAAAAGCTATGCCCTTCAGAAAATTCTCCGGTTGCTATGAGTGTCACATGATTGTTGATCCCAGCAGGTTCATATCTTTTTATTCTGAATAATTATTATGTGAATTTTCTCAACTAATTTCATATTATAATTTTAAAAGTTGATAATATAATTAGGTATCCAATAGCACCAAGAATATGCGCATGTCCACAATGTGGAGAGGTCTTCCATAAGCTTGAAACCTTGGAGCTTCATCAAGCAGTTCGTCACGCTGGTATAATTCATTTCCCTTTAATTTATCTCTCTTTATTTGTATATAAAATTTATAATTACTCTTTTACATCTGATACCAATAAAAATGCATACATTTAGGAATAATGATAAACCATTATACTATTATGGATCAGACATATAGAAAGGTTAATTAACACAAACCAGCTTTTATTAAAAATAAAAGTTTTGAATTTTTCTTTTGATTAGTTTCGAGAAGATTAAAATATTAGTTTGGTCTGTCTTTTATTTTTGTTTCTTTTCTCGTAACTGGGGCCATAAATCTGGCATGTCATGTCGTTGTTTTTGAATATGTATGTACATCAGCATATTTATATTATGGATACATGCATGGTACTAAGATTCAGAATATTTTATGTCGTAATCTCACATATTAGGCGACAAACCGCATCATTCCGCACCATTATTATCATTAATGTATCATTCTACGGTGATAATTTCTTTTTTATTTATTTTGTGTATGCGGCTTTTATAATATACAGTACCATTTTATAGAGCATATATTTTAGTGTTTTCATCAAAGATTTTTTGGGTATTTTCTTTTGTAAAAGTAATATAAAAATAATAGATTTGTAAATCTGTTAGTGAGTAAAACGTACCAGCAAAAAAGCATCGTGTAGTTTCGTTTTCTCGAGTGTATCAATCTTTATAAGCTTTGTTAATTGTTAATCTAATGTAAAATTTAGAAGTAAAAAAAGTAATATAATTGGTATTTGCAAATCTATATGCAAAATTTAGTTTGAACCAATCGGATGGTAGATATTAGACCAACCTGACGAAAAATATTATACAAATTGAATTTCAGATTAGTTTTGCCTTACCGGAGCGAAACAATATTAATTAAAGTTGATACTAAACAAAATTGAAATAAACCAAACCAAATAGAAAATATAAATAGGCTTTTAGACTTTTACTACATGGATTCTTTTATCATAGGGAAATTTATATCGGGCATGTTATATAATATTACGTATAAAAACGTTTTGTAGTTTATCTAAAACAAAAAAATGTTTTGTAAATTTTGTACGCAAGTATTTTTTTAATGATGCATGAATCTTAGATTCCTTCTACTTGAGATATATTTAAGGATATCCATCTCTACATCGACAAAATAAAATGTGCAAAGATCTTTTTGTAATATTGTAAATTTTGATAACAGTGTCGGAGCTAGGACCAGAGGATTCAGGGAGAAACATAGTGGACATCATCTTCAAATCTAGCTGGTTACTTAAAGACAGTCCCATCTACAAGATCGAACGGATATTAAAAGTCCACAACACTCAGCGCACGATCCAACGGTTTGAAGATTGTCGTGACGCAGTCAAGTCCCGTGCACATGCCTCCACAAGAAAAGAACCAAGATCCGCCGCCGACGGCAATGAGCTCCTCCGGTTCCACTGCACCACCGTTTCTTGCTCCTTAGGCTCCCGCGGTTCGACCTCTCTCTGCTCAGCCATCCCTGGCTGCCGCGTCTGCACCATTATCCGCCACGGCTTCCACGCCAAAACGGTGCGTTTAGGCAGTGTGGCCAGTGAGATCAAAGGCGTAAGGACCACAGCGAGTAGTGGAAGAGCGCACGATGTATCGAGGTGCTTTGACCAACGGAGGGCGATGCTAGTGTGTCGCGTGATCGCAGGAAGAGTGAGGCGCGTGCAGAGCGACGCGCCGGGAGATGAAAGTGGTTCTGGCTCGTATGATTCGGTCGCGGGTGCTGCTGGGGTTTACACAAACCTTGACGACTTGGTTGTGTTTAATCCCAAAGCTATACTTCCTTGCTTTGTAGTTATCTACAAAGTGTCCGAGCCTTAGTAAAAAAACTGCACTTTTTACATGTTTCTGTTTCTATATTTGGATTTGTAAGTTTAGTGGAATTTGTGAGGAAACGGATTGTAGTATTTAGGAAAAAAATATTAGCATATTAATTGTGTACAATTGTGGTGGTGTGGGTTAGTCAAGAGTGAAAGACTAGTGTCTCCTTTTCTTTTCATTTTATGATTTCGATTCTATGTACATTAGTTGTTTCTTCAAAATATAACATTCTCTCACGTCAATTTTTTTCCCTTTTTGGTAAAAATAGACCTCCACTTGTGGCACTTCCGCCTTGGCCATCCTTACAAATTTTAAACAAGTTGTTTCTCAATTTTCTTTGCCAATTTCTGGTTTTTTGAATAAACAGTTTTCTTATTCCGATTTTTTTACCAATAAAAATCACAAACTTCCCTTTCATTCAAACACCCTTACCTCTTACCACCCGCTTGAATATCTTTATAGTGATGTATGGACCTCTCCATTATATTATATCTATGGTTTCAAGTATTATCTCATTATTGTTAATTATTATACGAGATCTACATACTTCTATCCGTTGAAACAAAAGTCCCAGGTCTGCGACACCTTTATTGCATTCACGGCGTTAGTGGAAAACCGATTTAAAAGAAAAATCGGAATCTTATATTCCGATAATGAGGAGAGTTTGTTGCACTCCGCTCGTTCTTGGTGGCAAATGGCATCCCACATTTCACTACATCACCGCACACACCGGAACATAATTGTATTTCCGAGAGGAAACATCGACACATCGTCGAGATGGGACTCACATTACTTGGCGAAGCTTCCGTCCCAAAGGATTATTGGACCTATGCTTTTTCTGCAGCTGTGTATCTCATAAACCGCATGCTGACTCCGGTTATTGATGGTATCTCATCGTATGTAAGGCTTTTCGACCGACCACCAAATTATTTGACGCTTCGGGTATTTGGTTGTCTCTATTTTCCCTGGTTGAGACCGTACATAACACACAAGCTAGACAATCGATCATCACCATACGTTTTTCTTAGCTACTCTCTAATGCAAAGTGCGTATTTATGCTTAGAGACATAGTCCGTCGTATATATATATCACACCACGTCCAATTCGTGGAGACAAGCTTCTCTTTTTCCCAGAAAACACCACAAACTACACCTAATACAGAACCACTAAACCACATATTCCCAGCCACCACTACTGTGATCAACACGCCACTCATACCAGCACCTCTCTCATCGTCCTCTGGTCGAGATCCTCACCCAGAACCGTCAACTACCTCTCCATCATCAGAAAATCACGGTATGTCTCCTCTTACTTCTCTTCGTTCTTCATCAGATACAAACGCTGATGTCTCCTCCAACCACCAAAATTCAGACCCAAGTCCACCTCTTTCTCCAGGCCCAAATAGTCCAAATAATTCTTATGAACCAAACACTTCAAACTCCACTCCTGGGCGCCAAAATTCACCAAATGAACCCCAAATCCACAAAACACAAACAGCTCACAAACATCGTCTTCCTCGTCAAACACTGAACCACCACCTGACCCAGAAATAGAGTCATCCTATGAAAATCAAATACCACCACCGCCACCAGCTCCACCAGAAAATCATCACCCAATGCATATTGGCTCCAAAAATAACATTGTCAAACGCACGACCAAGCTCAACCTCCATGCCTCAACCACGGCTTGATCTCAGGCAATTCCAACAACTGTTGCTTAAGCGTTAAAAGATCCAAATTGAAGGCATGCCATATCTAAAGAGATCAATGCGCAGCTTTGTAACCACTCTTGAGATGTAGTTCCACAGACCGCGACACAAAATATCATCAACTATAAGTGGATTTTCACAATCAAATATAAATCTGATGGTTCAATTGACAAGTATAAAGCAAGGCTGGTAGCACGGGGGTTCAATCAATAATATGGCATCGCTTATGCAGAAACTTTTAGTCCAGTCATTAAATCGACCACTATACGCTTGGTTCTTGAAGTCGCGGTCAATCGTTCTTGGAGCATTCAACAACTAGACATAAATAATGCTTTCCTTCAAGGCACATTATACGAGGAAGTTTATGTCTCTCAACCACCAGGATTCGTTGATCATGATCGTCCACATCATGTATATCGCTTAAAGAAGACACTCTATGGTCTCAAACAAGCTCCACAGGCTTGGTATAATAAGTTGCGGACCTATCTTCTATCCGCGGGGTTTACAAACTCACTTACGGATATGTCGCTATTCATCTATAATCGTGATCTGCTTTTGTCTATGTGCTGGTGTATGTTGGCGACATCCTAATTACCGGTAATCTTGTTCTTGTCACCAAGTTTATCTCCTCTCTTGCAGCAAGGTTCTCTCTAAAGGATCAAGGGGAGATAAGCTATTTTCTGGGTATTGAAGCAACAAGAACCTCCCGTGGCCTTCACTTGATGCAGAAGAAATACATCACCGATCTTTTGCACCAGACCAATATGCTTGGCGCGAAACTGGTATCCACACCAATTTCACCAACGCCGAAGTTGACTATCAACTCTGGAACTGCCTTAGATGATGCGAAAGAATATCGCACTGTTTTTGGAAGCCTTCAATACCTCTCCTTTACTCGCCCTGACATCGCATTCACCGTCAATCGCCTTTCACAGTTCATGCATCGCCCAACCGATGCTCATTGGCAAGCCATTAAACATGTCCTAAGATACCTTGCTGAAACGATATCACATGGTATTCTTCTACGTCCCAACACTCCACTTACATTACATGGATTCTCAGATGCTGATTGGAGTGGAGAGTGATGACTACGTTTCAACAAATGGATATGTTCTATACCTTGGTGGCAGCCTGATCTCACGGTCATCTAAGAAACATAATAGTGTCACGCGTTCCTCAACTGAAGCGGAGTACCGTGCTGTTGCCAATGCGGTGTCCGAACTGACTTGGGTCTCCTCTTTACTCACAGAACTTGGTATCTCTTTACCACTTGCTCCGGTCATCTACTATGATAACATAGAGCGACTTACCTATGTGCAAACCCCGTTTTTCACTCCCATATGAAGCACATCGCCCTTGATTATCATTTTGTGCGAGGAAAGATTCAATTGGGTGCATTGCACGTAACTCATGTATCCACTAAAGATCAACTTGCAGATACACTTACAAAACCATTTTCTTGTCCTCGATTCACTGAGCTAACAGTCAAGATTGGAGTCACTCACCTAACTCCATCGTGAGGGAGGGTATAAGAAACATTCGTATGTCAAGGAAGAAGAGTGGAAGTTACAAGATTCCCTCCTATCATTGATTCTCATTCATTACGCATATATTATATTTCTCTTTCTCATGTATATGCTCTATGTATAAATCTGTATCACTACTGTAATAACAAATCACCTTATTCTCAATATTCACATGCTTTATTATTTAAACACATATCCTTAACTAGGGATAAAGGGACCGGCTTTATGTTTGCCAATGGAGAAAGAGTAAGTTGCATAAAGAAGGGAAATTTGTTTAATAAAATATCTAGAAGGAGAAGAGTGATATTTGCAGGCCGGTTTTATATTAGCCCTGTTCGGGAAGATGTCGCTAGCGACTATTCTAAACGACAACAAATAGACGGCAACAAAGCTAAAACCGGTGATGAATTAAAACAAAAATTGGTCGCTAGTGATTACTTTTGGTGTCATTAGTTTCAGAACACCATCGTTGGATTTTGCAGGGATTAAAACTTTGTCTTTACCATAAAAAGAAAACCAGTCGCAGCGATTAAATAAGAGAGGTGGTTCATTTTTTCTTTTGTTTTTTGCCCTCTAAAAATAGTCGCCAGCGACACGTCTCCGAACATGGCCAATAGTGGCTGATTAAATTTATTGATAGGAGAGTCACGCTCTTGTGTGGTAGTTTGAACTCAGACTTTTGTTTGTTTTGGTTAGATCTTTTGTTTTGAGCTAAGATCTTTTAAACAACATAATATACATTTTACTAGATGGGATACGATCAAATCAAACTATAACCTTTTGATTATCTTTATTGATTTACTTTGGAAGTTTTGTATGGGAGAGTAACTATTTTCAGTTATGGATTCTTGTATGTATTTTGTTAAATTATGAACTTACGTTAATCTACTTGTAAGTTATATCAAAGTGATATTTTCGTAAAACGGTCAGGAACAATCGTTCCACGCGCTTTCTCTCCTCTCTCTCCTCGAGTTTCCAATAGATCTAGATTTCCGTTTTTATTCTCTTTGCCTTAGAGTTCAATCGCCGGTGGAGAGTCAATTTATTGAAGTGGGGGTGAGACTTTCTTCCTCTCCGGCAGTGGTGTGGTGTGGCGGAACCGGTTCTCGATGCAATCGGCGGCTGATTTCCGGCGATTTGAGATGGGTCCATGTAGATTTAAGCTCTGGTCAAGGACGTTGGAGTAATCTATGTGGTTGCAGCGGAAGTTGAGAACTGGCTCGGAGGGTTTCATTGCTTGTCGCGGTGAGTTACGGTGGATCATCTTGGATATGTGATGGCTAATCTCGGATTTCTGCTGGTGATGGTTTTTTCTGAGCCAATGACCTTACCAGCTGCCATGATTAGTATTCGCCTGACCGGTTTTGAGGTTGTCTAGGTCTTGGGCGAGGTTCAAGGGCGAGGCATCATCGGAGGTGAGGGTTCATTTGTTTGCGTTCTTTCTTCTTGCTAGGTGCAGATCTTCTTTCTCCGAGAAGAACACTCTGGGTTCGGCTTGCTTTCAGTGTCAATGTGAGGCATAAACCTAACTCCTGTCAAATGTTCGATGTCGTCAATAGAATTGCAAAAGAGTCATCCTTGTTAACATCAGATCTGGTTGGGAGTTTCGTTTCTCCGGTGTACCACCCGATTCAGATCTAATTCCCGGCGGTCTCCGATTTGGGCTTTTTTTTTTTTTGTACCTATGTAATCACTTTGGCCCATAAGCCAAAGCCTGTGATATTAATAAAATTATTTTAGTTTTTTTTTTAATGGTTATATCAAAGTGTGCATTCACGAGTATTGTTTTATATCAAACTAAGTTTTTAGTATATTATTGGATGTTGGTTTACATAAAATACTAGCAACAGGGGATGGTTTAGCCGAAGACTTCTCTTTAGTTTCAAGCTAAATTAATTATCTTGTAAAAAGTATACTATCCTTATCTCGAAAAAAACTGTGAAGATTTTTTTCCTTAAAATCTTTAATTAATTAATTAATTTAACAAAATTAGACTATAAGAACACTTTTTATTTGGTATATTTTTTATATTTTCAAACTGATTTAGTATAGTGAAATGATTGCTTGATAACATTGATAATACAAATTTCGTGTAAAATTTTCTTCCAATATATATATATATATATATAATTTTATATATTATTTGAGAGACACACTTTTGCAATTAACCTTCTAATAGCGTGTTATATTACAGAGATGTCATGCTGACGTGTCATCATCACAACTATCATTACATGTGTTTTAAAACAAGCCAAACTTTACTAGACTAATTACAATATTTGCCATTAGACATAAATCATTTATCACATTGATATTTTTTAATTAATAATTATTATTTTTATTTCATTTTGATTTAAAATCACACACCATTAATAAACATATAGCTCCGATGGATTTATAATAATAGTTAAATGTATTACATAATTGTATCTATTCATATAACTCTTTTAAATACACTTATTTACGATATAAAATTTACATTTACAATATATAATATATATGATATTCATATATAATGATACAATTTAAATAATATTTTATATTATAGTATAATAGTATAACACTTAAAAATATGATTAGATATAAATTTAATACATCAAAATTATGTAAAATATATAATGTAAACAAAAACTAAACTAAAGAAAATTTGAACATATTTATCAGTTGATGTTTCCCATATAATATATAATGTACTAACCTAGTATATAAATTTGTTAAAAGTCTTCTAAAAATACCCATACCTGATTTTTTTTAAATAATTATATTTTACAAGATTTTCTAAAGATATTATGTAAATATATCCAATTAAAGGTTTGATTCAAAAAAGTTATCCATAATAAATAAGAAAAATTTATCCTAGTTGGTTATTAGATTCTCTCTGTCTCTGGTATGTTTGATTTTCTAAAAAACGTAATAGAAATTGCTCCTTCTTGTTTAAAATAAATGCTGCTTTTTCTAGTTGACAATAAAAAATAAAAACAAAAAACTGCTACTTTTCCTAAACAGCTAAACCAAACAGCCAACAGTCAGGAAATAATCAAATAAGTCTAGCAACTAGCAACTAGTTGAGAGAGACATCGAGAGTTGACTTTGAAATCTTAAATCCTTACAAATCAAAACCAAATTTGGACAATGTCACTCACGTTTGCTTCTCCTACTATTACACCAAACATTAGGTCTTTCACCTTCTCATCTCGCCGTTACAATAACATCGTGATGTCCGCCGTCCGACCAAACTCGGATTCGTTCTGTCCTATACTAACCAAGTTTCAGAAAGACTGTGCCACTCCTACACCGTATCTACGTAAGGTAGCCGACGCCATTGTCGATGGCATGCGAGCCGGTCTAGCTGAAGAAGGACGAGAACTTGATATGATCTTGACCTATGTCGACGCTTTGCCTTCTGGGTAATTTTTTTTTTTTTTTTCTTCAATGGACTATAATTAAAATATGTTTTGTGATCTAAAGCTGATCATAGTTTGAGTTCAAAAAAAAAAAAAAAAGTTTTGAGTTCTAAGGATGATTATTTCATTAATGGATATAGGAATGAGGAAGGGTTGTTCTATGCATTGGATTTAGGAGGTACGAATTTTCGAGTTCGTAGCGTGCAATTAGGAGGGAAGGAAGAGCGTGTTATAGCTACCGAATCTGAACAAATATCGATTCCTAAGAAGCTTATGATTGGTACAAGTGAGGTAAATGATTCAAAATCTTTAATTCATCAAGAAGCGTTAATTCGTTTTGATTGGATGGCTGTTTATTGAATGTTTTCAGGAGCTTTTCGGGTTCATTGCGACGAAGCTTGCAAGCTTTGTTGCAAAGGAGAAGCCAGGGAGGTTTCAGTTGGACCAAGGGAAAAAAAGGGAGATTGGATTTACTTTTTCATTCCCTGTGAAACAAACCTCCATTGATTCAGGGACATTAATTAAGTGGACTAAAGGCTTTAGTGTGTCTGGAATGGTGAGTTAAATATTGTTAACATATTTTTTGTCCCCAAGTTGTAAAGTCTAGTAACTCTTTAAATGTTGTTGTAGGAAGGGAAAAATGTGGTTGCTTGTTTAAATGAAGCTATGGAAGCACATGGACTCAATATGCGAGTTTCGGCTCTCGTATGTTTCTTTAACTCAAACATAGTTGATGGAAACTCTTGTCTTGTGCATATTTTAAGTTTGTTGATGTTTTGTGTGTTTAAAAGGTGAATGATGGAGTGGGAACATTGGCTGGAGCAAGGTATTGGGACGAGGATGTGATGGTTGGTGTGATTCTTGGCACTGGGACCAATGCTTGTTATGTAGAGCAGAAGCATAACATTCCTAAACTTCATAGCAAATCTTCTACTGGAACAACGGTATTATTGATTTATATATATGTATCGAGGTTCATCATTGTTCTCATGCTTAAAAGTGACTTGATTTGGAATCAGGTCATAAACACGGAGTGGGGAGGATACTCTAAGATTCTTCCGCGAACTGTTTTTGATCAAGAGATGGATGAGAAAAGCCTGAATCCTGGTGAACATGTAATCGAATTTTTATCCTTTCTTTTATAACATTATGGTTCTTTTTTTGTTACTATATGGTGTCACAAGTTTTAAAATTGTTTACTCTTTGTTTGTGGATGAAGTTATATGAGAAGATGATCTCAGGGATGTACCTTGGTGAAATTGTAAGGAGGGTTTTGCTCCAAATGTGTAAAACTAGTGACTTGTTTGGACAATTCGTTCCTGTCAAACTCTCCAAGCCTTTTGCACTCAGGTACTTCTCTTCATAAGTCCAGATTTGGTTTGTGCTTTTCAGAATAGTAGATTTAGTTAGGGATGTGTAGTGTACGGTTTGGTTTCAGTTCAATATTTTTGGATTTTGTAGAATGTAAAACCAAATGAAAACCACTTGGAATTCGGTTTCATTCAGTTTGAAATTTCTTCTCTTGGTTTTAGTCTTTTAGATAAAAGAAAATAACTGAAAAATATTAAACTTTAGTGTATTTCTGTTTATTCAGTTCAGTTGAATAAATTACACAAGAATCGGTTATGGTTAAGTTTCGATGTTGTTTCAGATATGATTTCGGTCTTTTCGATTTCTAAACCAGGAAAACCAATATGATCATAAACACATTTCGATACAAACATTTTGGTTCAGCTTTGGTTCGATTAGGTTCATATGCTCATTCCTAGATTCAGTATCCTAAAAATGTACTATATCTCAAAGTGGCTGTGGGTTTTAGGTAGGGCCTTTGAAACTTGATTAGCTAAGAAAATGTTATAAATTCCTAACTGACAGTTATATTTATTATATGTTGTATAGGACCGAGCATCTATGCAAAATGCAAGAGGACAATACAAATGATCTTCAAAATGTTGGATCAGTCCTGTACGAATTTTTAGACGTAAGTTATTAATATACATACAAAGAAAAGAATCACATCCATAGATTGAATAAACTGTACCAACCCGATCGATATATTGTTAACAGGTAGAGGCGAATCTAAATGCGAGAAGGAGAGTAGTGGAAGTTTGTGACACAGTAGTGAAACGCGGAGGGCGACTAGCAGGAGCTGGTATAGTGGCAGTTCTGGAGAAGATTGAAAAAGATACAAAAAGAATGAGTTCGGGTAAAAGAACTGTTGTGGCTATGGATGGTGCACTCTATGAGAAGTATCCGCAGTATCGAAGCTATATGCAAGACGCACTAGTGGAGCTTCTTGGCCCTAAGTTTGCAAGTGACGTTGTGATCAAACATACTAAAGATGTGTCTGGGATAGGTGCTGCTGTTTTGGCCGCTACTAACTCCATTTACTGTGCTTGAATTTGAACCTCTACTTCATGAGTATATTGCCTTGGTGCGATTTGTTTGTGTACATTATATAAGATTTGGTATCTAATTATATCATCTTAATTATTTTTAATCATTATACTTCACCTCTTATTTTTGTTTGATTCTATTTTTGTGAAAACTTTACATCATCAACATTAAAAAAAAACTAAACTGTTTTTCGCATGTTACAATTCGAGTTTTTACAATTTTTTAAACCACTACATTACATTACATATATAGTTTTCAAAACATATAAATGGAACTATATTAATTTTAAGTAATAATACCGTTCCATATTATTTAGTAATATATATATAAGAAGAGTTTGTTTTATTTTCCCGTCATAATAGAAAATAAGATCACATCTTGGTAGAAAATAAGAAATCAAACTTTTCTAAATGAAAATTTCTACACAAACTAATAATTTTGGATCAAAATGTAACACTTTTTTTTTTGTGATAAAGGATATGAATAAATCATAAATCATCACCTATTTGCTAAATGAAATATTCTAGATGAAATATTGACGTTACATCATGGGATTTCAAACTAAAAAAGTTTTAATTTATCAAATTTGTACAGAAAAGTTAAAATTTCATAAAACTTACTCGGGGCATCATTAGTCATAACATTAACATAAACTCGTTCATCTTAATTCGATTTTTGCTCAAGACAAAATCATTGGCGAGTGGGCTATCTTGAGCTGAGCTATGGCCCACTTTAAAACTCGGTAGACAGAGTTGGGCCCGGATTATATTGGTTAAAAAAGAGCTTAATTTCACAAATATTTTTACAGCATAAGCTTATTTTCTCTAGTTTTGTCCAAAATCATTTTCATAAAAACTCGAATTTTTGTCGCCTTGGCTTGAGAACCAAATTGGAAGGTCTTGTTTCGCCACCGTGAAAATTCAAAAGTAAGATCTGAAAGAAGAAAAATCGAAGAAATCTAACGTCTGAAATAGCTGCGAATTCTCAATTAGATTTCCCGAGAAAATGGTAATGATCCGTCTCTTTCCCATTTTGTTTTCTTCTTTTTTAATCTCTTGACTCTCAATTTTGATCCATCTTTCTCCACTTCCAGATCCGATTCATATTATTGCAGAACAGACAAGGCAAGACTCGTCTTGCTAAATACTATGTTCCTCTCGAAGAATCCGAGAAACACAAAGTCGAATACGAGGTTACTAAACTTTCATTCTATCTCTTCTTCTTTTCAATCTTTTATACTTAATCGTGTTTCTGATTCTTAATTTTTCATCATCAGGTTCATAGGTTAGTGGTGAATCGCGACGCAAAGTTCACAAACTTCGTTGAGGTTTTGTAATTCAATTTTCAGATTGTATTATTCCTAATTCAAATTAAGGCTCTTCATACACTATTTTGATCGATTTGGAAGAGCATTATTATCACAATTGAAGTATTAAGATTAGATAATTCGAATTGTAGACATTAAAGCTGAGTTTTGTTGCTTTGTTTATTTATTTTATGTTGTGGTCAGTATTGAGAACTCAATAACCTTAATGAGACATGAAAATGTGATTAAGAATTCGACATTGTGGAATGAATTATTATGAGTCTGTCAATCTATAAATGATGAATCTGTTATGTGACTGTTTCAGTTTAGAACACACAAGGTAATATACAGGCGTTACGCTGGATTGTTTTTCTCCGTGTGCGTGGATATAACCGATAATGAGTTGGCTTACTTGGAGAGTATCCATTTGTTTGTGGAGATATTGGACCATTTCTTCAGCAATGTCTGTGAGTTAGATTTGGTGTTTAATTTCCACAAGGTACTAAAATCTCTTTCTTTCTCTTATCCCTTTAGAATATCGTTGTTTCGCAAACTGCTTCTTCGGTTTCTTTAACCCTTAAGTTTAGCTTATGATGCTTTACAACCACTGGTTTGGAGAAACCTGGGATTTTGCTTTGTCTTTTTGTTGCTTAAACTAGTTTAGTGAATTCTCCCTGATGATTCTCATCCATGAAGCTTTTAATGGTCTATCAGATGAAGTTTGTGTTTGTTAAAAAAAACAAAATCCTGTTTTGTTCACTTGTCATTGTAGTTGTCCCAATTCTAAGATGAATATCGTGACCCATTAGATAAATATCTGTATGCAGCATTCCCCATTTGTCTTTATTTATGTTGATGTTACTGTGTTTTTTAGATTTGATTTGTGTTCACACTCTAATAATTGCTACTATGGCTTCAATTAAAAGGTGTATTTGATACTGGATGAGTTCATTCTTGCTGGAGAGCTCCAAGAAACAAGCAAAAGAGTCAGTGAAATTTTGCTTCAAGCTTTCATCTTTCGCTTAAATGTATCATACATGCTCTCTCGCTCTCTCAAAGTCCTAAACTTTTGATGGTTGGGGATAACTTTTAACTTGCAGGCGATCATAGAAAGGATGTCAGAACTCGAGAAGTTAGAGTGATTAAGGGTTTCTCAAGAATCATTCCTACTTGGTTAATGTGTGCTTGTCAATATGTATTGGTGATTCTTGGCGTGTTTTGAAGATTTGCAATGCTTTGTTGAGTTGAAGACAATGGTGGTGTTAAGATGGTGAAGGATTTAAAATGATTCTGCTGAGATCATTCATCCAAAATTTGTTTTATCTTTGAGATTTTCATTTCAAGTAGTGAGGTTACTTTTTATGTCCTAGACAATAAATTCTGTATAAAATTTGGTATTACACATTTAGAATCTCAGAGAATATTAAACTAAACTGATAGTAACTGTCGAATTATCAACAATAATAAAGGCAACTAGTGAGATAATGTGAACATATTCTAAGATTCTTTGGTGAATCAATTTCTCGGATTGTGTTTAAACCATTTGCTCCTATCTTAGCCAGTGACTGTGGCCTGTGCTAATCCATCTCTGTCTTCTATTGATATCTCACTCCCAAAAACAGGAACATGAGAACTTTTCTCACCACCCAACTCTTCGATTCAAGCAAGTTCGAGTTACTCAGCTGACACAGAACTTGACCGCGAGAGACTTTGCGAGATCCTGAACCAATATAGACAACCAGGGCTGATCAATCATGAATCTATAGCCCTAATATCATGGTTCTGTCAAGTCTATAGAGTCAAGCATTTTCCTCTGTAGTTCTCACAGTTTCACATGAAATTCTCAAAGCTCTTCAATAACTCAAATGGGAGCATTCAATGGTTTTGCTCTTGGCAAGCAAATGCAATTACCAACCTCCACTAAAAACTTCAGTAACACCATTTCTATATTCCAAAGGGATTAATACAAAAATTTTGAACATCTCTTAACCTAATAAGTTCTCATATTCAACAGAAGCATAAGCACAAAACTGTAACACAAACATCAAATTTAACAAAGGTTCAACATCACATAATCAGCTAACATATTGCAACATCCATGGAAAAAACAAAGACAGCAAATGGTAAATGAAAGGAAGTCAAATCTTTGTCTTCTTCGGTTTCACAGGACATACTACAGGTGAGACATCATCACCTTCTTCTTCTTCATCAGACAAGCTTTGGTCAGGAACATCATCATCTGGAACATTATGCTTTGTAATAAACTCTTTCAGTATCTTCATACTTTGTTCTTTCATTGAAACCAATTGGTCCAATACAGTATCGCCCTTGTTTAAATCAATGGTGTAGCTCTCTGTTCCAAGCTGGAACTTGACTTTAACCAGACTCTTCATAGGGACTGAATCATGACTCTCAATCTCCATAATCAAAGCCTGAAATTTGAATTATAGTATTCGATCTCAAATCAACACTAAAGAATTTTAAAACCCTAATGAATTTTAGATGAATTTAGGTTCGATACCTGAAGTCAGTCCCGGTGGAAGAAGAAGGAAACAAATGGTCGATGAAGCCGACAAATATGAGCGATTACAAATTTAGGGTGACCAAATATTTAACCTAGTTTTGAAATTAATGTTTAACTTAGATTATGACCCCCCCAGGTAGGTGCGGAAAAATATTTTTATAATTTATTTTCATAGATTTTTAAAATATAAAAAATTTAAGTAGTTAAATTCAATTCACAAATTCTCACTAATTTAGATAAAAGTAATATATTTCAGAAAATTATTGTATTTTTGAAAACTTTTAGAGTACTTTTAAAAAATATGATTAAAATTTGGATCATTTTCTTTAGTTTTGTAAAACTTAAATATCCAAACATAAAATACAGAAATATGGGTGTACCCGTCCGATTCTCTTACCGTTGGACTAAAAAAATATTCAAAAAGTAATTATTTAAAAGAAAAGCATTATATGACAGAAAATTTCCAACGGATACGGGACGAAACAGGTTTTCCATCTCGAAATAGACATTCCTATTAGGACATAATTTGGTTGTAAAAGTTAAGTGGTGTTATATGTATATTTTTCAAACTATTCAAAATATTTCTAACGGTTTGATTAGGAGTGTTAAATCTGCTTAGATCTGGTTTTCGTTTGAGTTATTTCGATGTATAGAATATGTAAAATATCAAATTGATTTAGTTAAATATTGATATTAGAGTAACCATAAGCAAAAGATATATTTACGGCTCAATATCGTGTAACTTGGCCACCAAATCCAACAATTGCATGTCATTCTTGTTAATTTCTCGTGAGAAAGGATCTCATGTAGTAAATTTCACCCAAAAAAATCCTTTTAATTTTTATTTATTGAAATTTTTTGTGTCATAAATAATTTTCTAAGAACTCATTATGGTAGCCATGTGTTGTATGCTTATATATATATATATATATATATGACCAACACACTCCATTCTTAGTAAATCATTTTGATAAAAATATTTTAAATAATTGAAAGAAAAGGATTTTATTTTATATTTCAAAATAATTTAAAATGTAAAATAATTTCCAAATGGAAAGTGAAAATTAAAATTTTAGAGTCAAAACTTTTGGTAATGAAAGCATATTACATAATGTGAATGTTTTTTAATCAATTTATATATTGAAAAGAACGCACACATGGACAATACTCCGTCCTTAGTAAGTTATTTACGATACAGAAATTTTCAATAAATTTAAAACTAATTTATTATATAAAAATAATTTAAAATGTAAACACAATCTCCAAAGGAAAAAGCATTAAAATTTAGAGTCAAAATTTAGACCCAAGTTTTCTATTATTGAAAACATATTAATGTGGAAGATTTTATACATATATATATATATGTGCATATATATATATATATACACATGGCCTACATATTCTGTTCTTCATAGATTATATTCATATAACAAACAAAAGCAAGGTAAATCGTGTTTTAAATAAGATTTTGTTGGTAATGTTATACGCTTTTATTTTAAAAGAAACCATTTTTCTATAAAACAGTGAAAATAAGTCATTGAGCAATTGTTCTAACATTGATTTGAACATAATTTTCTATAGGTAGCTTGGAATATATCTAGAAGAAGAGTTCTTGCATTCTCTAGAAACACAAGTAATGACAACAAAAAAATGTTTTCACCTTTTTTATTACTTTCGTTGATGATGTTTGCTCTAATCCTTGTGCCTATGATTTCAGGTAACATATTTATTTGTTTAAGTATGTATTGTGTAAAATGGAAAATGTTGATTTTTTAAGATTAAAATGGAAAATCATGAATATCATCCAATGTAAAATGGAAAGTCAATCAAATGATAAAATTATATGCATTAATTACTTTTATAGCCGAGTAGATGATCTAACTAGTACTCAATCCTCTTGAATACTTGGATTGTCAAACACAGAAAAAATACAAACATATACAGAAGTTAACATACAAAAAATAATTAAGAGTTTATAAAATTCTATGAAAGAGAACCAATTACTTACGTTTCTGATGCTTATCTAGCATTTCAACTTCTGCTACCATTTCTTCATTTGTGATCACTGTTGGATCATTAGATAGTGAGTTAGACAACTCCTATGTGGATTTAAGACTCTACCACTAGTGCTAAAAGCACTTTCTGATTCTGATGCCACAGATGACACTTGCATTGCAAGAAGATCCCTAGCCATTTCTGCTAAAACAAGAAACTTGCCCATGTTGATCTCCCACCAAGAGATAATATTATACTCAGTTCCTAATATCAGTTTAGGATTCTCAACAGGTTCCTTCAAATAAATCTCTAATCCATCCCTTGGATCCTCTACTCATGTTTCATCAACCAGCTCCTTATACACAAAATCCATCCTCTCATAAACGAAATCATCATAAATCAACTCCATTCTGTCCACTACGTGGTCTTGGCCACTCATAGACAATGTTTGATTGGACTGGGATGATAGCCCAGTAGACACTTTACCATAACGACCATTGTACTTTTTAAACATCCAACTAACAAGATCAAACACTGAATTATACATCTCTTTATAATCTTTAGTATCTTTCCCATACAACTTCTCAAAACACAACTTAGCAAAATTAAGCTTCTTCCTAGGATCAAATATAGAAGCTACAATCAAAAGCTTATCCAACATGGCAGTGGCCTTAGTATTCAAACTAGAATCTATGCTTTTAGTCAAAGAGTACAGATTTCTCTCTATTGTCACAATCTCACCATAGCACTTATAGGAATTAATTGTACTAGAACCAGATACAATCAAGGTGCTATTGTAAAAGATAACCAAAAACCTCACCAACCTTTCCACTTCACTCCAGTCATTATAATCAGGAGGTCCACACCTCTTAATCTCATTCTTCTCTACTACCAAGAAGTAGTCATTGTAGACCTTATCCTCTTGTTCCCTCTTGTTAAAAGCAACCTTGAACTGTATTGCTCTAGTCAACATCAGAAAAGTAGAGTTCCACCTAGTCGTACATCCATAGGCAAATTAGGGTTTTGATCAATGATGGAGCAACAAGAAGAAAAGAAAAGAAAAGTCTACAGAAAAAGAATTGAACACTATCAAAATCAGATTCTTCCTTTCCTCTGGATTTAACCTCAAAGATACTCTTAAGGCTACCTACAAAATCTGTTGTGAGGTTTCGTTGCTTGTCGAAGCTTTGGTTATCAACCACCACTGATTCATATTTCATCAACTCGTTGGAAACTCGGATCTCAACACTACAACTGAGTCTTCTAGTCTGCTTCAAAGAAGGTGAAAAGTTGTTTGTTTCCTCGATTCCACAACATCATCATAATTTGAACGGGCCTACTTCTTCTTCTGAGCCTATTTATCGTTATAGTATGAAATTCCCAGATATGAATTACTACAACTCCCCCCCCTACGGAATATGTACACGGCTTAATCGACTTTCAAGAATCAGCAACGCCTATTGTTTAGAACCCTATCAAGAAACAGTTCTTAACCTTACCCAAACCTAGAAACAGCTGGAATAATATAAGTATCTTTTTAGGATACGATCCAGTGGAAGGTAAACACAAAGTAATGTGCATACCTTTCAAAATAACTTGCGATGTGTGCCGAGTTTTAACATTGGGAACAGCTGAAGAATCATGGAGAATGGTCAAAACCAACCATAAGCATCGTTCTGGTATTCAAACTAATGGCCGATGTATTTAAGGGGTTAAATATTAACTAGCCTATATTTATCAGACGCGTGTTTGGGTTCTAATGAGCTTTGATGTCAGAAATGAAAAATTTGGTATGGCAGATTTAGGCCCTAAATCTTTGGATTTTTGTATTATATTCATTTTAATATCTTATGAGCTATCTTTGGATTGTATTTATGTTGTATAATATTTGTACTGATGTATTATTATGGATCCGGAAAAATCCCCAAAATCTTTCCACTCAAATCTCATCAATATAGATTTATCAAACAATTCACTCAAAGGCTCAATCCAGAACTCCATATATCATCTCCCAAACCCAAAGTCTCTAAATTTATCTCATAATCTATCTCTGGCCAAATACCAAACAAAATCGGGAACTTGATATTGCTAAAAAACTTGTCTTTAACTTCAAACAAATTCTCAGGAGCAATCTCTAATCCACTTTCATCGATTTTTCAACTCACATATTTGGATCTAAGTATGAATCAACTAAACGGCACTATGATAATTCCTTCAATGGAGTTTTGCCATTGAACGAAAGCTTTATCAGTATTTAAAAACAAAAAAAAAAAGCTTTTATCAGAAGTCTCAAAGTTTTCGAAATTGGAGGAACAGTGATCTATGTTACAACAATACTGTTATATCGTCAAGATTGAAGCTTGGTATTGCCTCGTGTGATAAATATGGTTTGGTGGTGAAAGAAGACTACGGCGATTACGACGGTGAATAAGGAAATAAGAAGAAGGAGACGAAGAAGACGAAGAAGAAGAAGAAGGAAGAACACAAAGCTTCAGATCTAGTTTCAGTGGAAAAAAAAATCATGTTATTTTGCCTAATAAAAAACATGTGTAGTCTATTCTTAAAACAACGTCGTTTTGAGCGTTATGTTAGTTTTCTAACAGAGTAAAATGGTGCCACGTCGACAATATAAGCGATGGCTATATTGCGGGTGACTTTCCAGGTGAATGGATTGACCTGCACAGTTTTCAGTTGAGAGTCGAGCTTACATTTTTTAGTAAGTTTGATAGTTTTTTAGCAGGAAACCCATAGATTTACCATCAGATGTTTATACGGATACGATGATAAACTATGAGAGTAAGTTAGCTTGTGTTGATAAAACCATGAGGAGCTCATTAATGTGGATTTTGGAATATGCAGAGAAGCATAAATGGTTAAATAAAGACTTTCTTGTATTTTTTGGTCACTTTGATGAAACTTTAAGAATCTATTCCCAAATAAAAGGTTTCACTCATGATGGTGAGCTTATTTATGCGCCATCCATCTTTCGAAAATCGTATTATATTTTATTTTGTGATCTGGTGAGAAAAAGCTTCAGAAGATTTTTGCTTGAACGAAGTGTGGACGACAAATCTAGGCCAAGTAAGGGAGTTGAAGACGGACTTATGTTTCAGTTCCATACTTTCCCAAATCACATTTGAGTGTCTCATGCCATAGTAACAACTTCTTGGGTTTTTTTTTTGGTTTTCTGTAAAAAAAACCATCAAACTTTATTTTTTTTTCAAGATCAACCTTTATCTGAAAGTTGTGTAGATCAACCCCATCACCTCAAAAGTTATTGCTAAATAATCCTTTTTTATATTATCAACGTGGCTCAGTTTGCTATTAGAAAAGTAACCTAAACTTCAAAACAATTTAGTTTTGGAACCAAAAATCTGCATGTTGTTTTGTTACATTTGATACAAATGTTGTTGTTTTTTACTGAGCCAAACAACATGATTTTCAAATCATATTGAATTAGGTTTAAAATTTGAAAAATGGATTGGGAAAAAAATATTTTAAAATTAAAATTAATGGAATGTTTCTTCACTCCATAAGATCTGCAATCTTATATCCTTAATTTTATAACATTAATAAGCGTTTGACATCTGGATTACATAAAGTTTGTCTCAATATGAGATCATACTTCAGAATTCAATTCATCTGACCAAATTTTCTTTCGAACCCATCAATTATAAAATTAGATCTTTTGATTAAGACTCAGAAATTGAAACGGACATTAAATAAAACCCAGAAATTGAAAGAATATTGACAATAAAAATTAGATCTTTTGATTAAAACCCATAAATTGAACCCAGAAATTGTAGAATGAACCTAGAATATTGCAGAAATTGAATCTAGAAATTGCAGAAACTGAACCTAGAATATTGCAGAAATTGAACCCAGAAATTGCAGAAACTGAACATAGAATATTGCAGAAATTGAATCTAGAAATTGCAGAAATTAAAACCCAGAAACTTAGATATTCAATGTCGCTTCCTTTGTGATTTTGTTCTTGTGTCTGCGTCGATAATCAAAGAGAGCTTCAGAGAGTCTTCGACTAGATCAATGAGAGGATGAGGAAGAGGGATCATGAAGGGATTCGTTCGATCCAACTGGGTTTTTGCAGTTACTCTGTGTCGTTGGTGTTGAAGAGGGAGGATGGCGTCATCATCTTCTTAAGCTCTTCGAAATTGACATTTCCATCTCCGTCACGGTGCAAATCTTCTTTCAGTTTCTTACTGAGTGATTTCTTCTATGAACAAAGTATAGAATATTGGTTTTAAAATCTCAGATTTGTGTTTATCAGTTTTGATTTTACCCAGAAAAAGTGATTTGATTTCAGTTCGATTTCGCTAATTCAAGACACATGCATTAGAGAATGTCATGAATTTTAATTCTAAAACAGCAACCTTTGTAACAAAACATCGTGTAGTGTTTTTTGTTTCAAAACTACGTCATTTTGAAATTTTAGTTAGTTTTCTAACAGCAGTAAACAAAGTCACGTGGATAATGTAGAGAAGAGTGATATAGTGGATGGTTTTTGAGATAATAAGGTTGATCTGTACAACTTTCAGACGAAAGTTGATCTTGCAAAAAAAATAAAATTTGATTTTTTTGCAGAAAACCCTTTTTCCTTAGAATGACACTTGATTTACGCAAGTTTATTATTGTTTTCTTATAATTTCTCATTCCTAACTTTGATTCTGTCCCATTCTATTACCAATTCTTTGTAATTTAAAACTAAAAAAGTTATAAATATGAACGGTTCATGTTTTTTTTTTTATTTTATTTTGAATTTCCATTGCTTTTCTAATATGAAAACATACAACAGGCCCAGCGGGTTACATAAACAAAAGTCCCGGCGGCTTAGCAATAGGAAACCAAAAAAACTCCACCTAACAATCAAACACAAAATATCATTAACCAATCAAACACAAGAACGGTTCATGTTAGCTCCTTCGAGGGACATTAAGAAGGAGAAGAGAAAGGATTTGACTAGAACTTTTTATTTTTATTTTTATCAATTGCTTTACTTTATTGAATAATAGAAGAGTAATCACAATGCAAAGCTTCAGAAGGATCGACGTAAAAGGATGAGTCATGGGGTGTTCGATGCTTTCCAGGAGTATCAGCCGGCTTATTTAGATCACACTTCCAGCGAGCCGATGAACTCTCCAGTTTAATGTCCGAGTCATGTTTTGAAACATTAATTGAGATTAAACAAGCCTTGTGTAAAATATATATCCTGGTTCAGGGTGGTTAATGTCAATACTAATCAACATTCTCTAGGTCACATGGTTAATGTTAATCCCAGCATAAAAACAAACCAATCCAAAGTCTACTAACATTACAAAACCACACACACAAGGAAGAGCATTACAATACAATAACAATAAGTGGTTAATGTAGAGATTACTTGATTTAGTAGAGAGACTAAGCAGACGTTTTCTGACAAACAGCAAAGCTTCCAGGGTTGATTGTAATGCTCTTTGTACAATTATCTGTTTTGTAGATTCCCACCAATCTATCTGCTAACTCAAACATGTTGTTCCTCAAACTGTACCATTTCACCAAATTTCATATATATATTAATTAGACCTCATGTGATTCTTCTTATGTCTATAAGAAATAATAAGCTAAGAGATTGGTTGAACTGACCTGATGATAATGAACTGAGCATCTTTAGTACGGTCCTTCACGTAATGTCCAACGATTGATACGTTTTTGAAGTCTGTTGTGAAACTTTTTAGTGATTAAAATGAAGTTTGGGAGATGAAAATGACAATGGAGGGAATGTGAAGAGTTATAGTTACCGAGAGCAGCATCAATTTCGTCCATGACGTAAAGCGGAGTAGGCTTGTAGTGATGGAGTGCAAAGACTAGTGCGAGTGAGCTAAGTGTCTGTAAGTAAAATAGATAGAGAAGTCTTTATAAGAGAGTTTCGTGACAGAGTTTGAGTGTGTAAAGATGTTTGGTTTTGTGAAAAGACCTTTTCACCACCAGACAAGTTTGCAATGTTCTTCCAGCTTTTCTTGGGAGGTCTCACACTGAAAACTACACCTTCTGAGAATGGGTCAAGTGAGTCTACTAGCTCGAGTTCTGCATCACCTCCGAGAGTTATCATCTGCAGCATCATATTGGTATCATTTATCAGGCAAACAGATTTGAAAACCAGCATTCAATTCATAGAAGTTCTTTGCCAAGCTTATGGAGTTGTAATCAATGTTCAAAAGTTAAAACTAACCTGATACATTTCTTTGAGCTTTAATGATATCGTGTTGAATCCTGCCATAAACTCATCCAACCTGAAATGAAGTTGTAGTCATACAAGTTCAGATTAGCTTCATGAGATAAAGGACAAAAAGGGAAACAGATCTAAATACGAAGAAAACTAGAAGTGTGGATTACCTTCTCTTTCTTAATTCATCATACTGCTTCCTTATGTCATCACGCTCTTGGGTCACAGTGTTAAGTTCGTCAACCCGTCCATTGTAAAGTTCGACTTTGCTCCGATACCTTTTAAGTAATTAGAGCAAACAATCAAGAAAGCTAAAGAAACATGTGTCAATTGGAGTAAGTAAGAAAGAAACAACAATAAGACTCTTACTCGGCGATTGAGTCAAGATTTGGATTCAACTCTTTTAGTTGAGCCTCTAGTAAGGCAACCATTTCAAGAGCCCTTTTCAGATCACAGGCTTCATTCAAATTATTATCCATCAATGTTGCTTGAAGCTTATCCGGATCAACAAGATCTTTCTGAATTCTGCAATGGAGCATGATGAATTTTAGATGTAACTGAGGTAAGTATCATGGAATGAAAGGGTTACCATACGTACTGTTCCATATGCTTTGTTAGTGCAATCTGCAGGTCGTTGAATTTCTTCTTGTAGCCCTTCTCTCTCATATCTAATTCATTGTATTTCTTTTTCATATCTTGAACTTTGAATTCTGCATCTACCTGTATTCGGGTTAAAGTTTAGATGATGAAAACCACATAAAGAAACACAGCAACCAGCAAGAAAGAAAAGGATTTAGTTGTTTGTTACCCCAGATGCCTTCAACTCATCCACAGACTTTTTCAGCCTCTCGAAATTGGACTTTGCTTCGGTCAGCACGTCTTTATGCTCATCAATCAACTAAACAACAAAAAAGGAAAGGACTGGCTCTAAGACTTTTAACCAAATAGTATCTAGATAACAGAAATAAGAACAGTTCAAACCTTCTGTGTTTCTTTATACTTCTCTTGGATCGCGAATGCTTTCTGTTCTATCGTTTTGAAAGTCATATGCAACTTTTCCTTCTCACTCTCTAGCCTTTCTTTCTCTCGATTCCCCTCTTCAATCCCCTTTGTCAACTTCTTTATCAGTTTCTGGTTTGTTTCTATTTGAACATTACACCGGTTGATCTCTGTATTACTTTTGTCGATATCCTAAACATGTTTAACATAAATTAGGGTACACTTAACTGTCAGTTCACTAACAGTATGCTAAGAGCAAAGGTAAACTTACAGTCTGAATCTTCTCAACCTTTGCCTTTTGTCCTTTCAATTTTTCCCCACCAGCGTTCTCTATGTTGGTTTGCAGCTCCAAAGTCTAAAATAAGAGATCCCCTCAGTTCTATATTACAGGATAAGAAAAAACAAAGGCACAACTCCGTAGAATATGCATTTACTGATCTAAGCTCCCAGGAAAAAGCAGTCAAGATTCTCATAAACACGGATGTGACACATTTCAAAATATAAAAAGAATTACTGATGTACGCACTTTATCCTTCAGCTGTTTAGAACCCTTCTCAAGTTTTTCAATCTCTTTTTCTTCATTGGAGATGATTGTCTTGAGCTCTTTAAGCCTGTCTACCTCATCTGTCTTTGGCTGAGATGCCGCTTCCAGGGAAGCTAGTTGTTTTTCAAGGTAAATATGCTCTGAATTGAGACTTTCGATCTAAAAGATGGAAGAAAGAAACGTCGGATTACATTTAAGGCAACTTGATCATATGTCTCAAGGGGAGGGTTTAATTTATAAAATCCCAGAAGACAGTACCTCTTTTTGGCTTTTTGCCAGTTCCATCTCCAAGCGAGAAACTTCGTTTTCTGCAGCTCGATATTGTCTCACAGCATTCCCAATCTTTTCACGGATGTTGCTTAACATGTCAACAATTTTGGAGAGCTCGTTTTCTACATTAGCAACAGCTTCGCCAGACACACCTGTGGCTCGAATGGAGGTTCCCATTCTTCCTCCACGTGGCTTGCCTCCTCCTCCACTCATTGTACCAGATTTTTCAAAGAGAGCGCCGTCAAGAGTCACGACTCTTCGAAATTCTCTGTTCCCACCATATGCAATACGTGTTGCCTAATAAGCAAGACAAATTGTATCTAACAGCTCAGTTTTGAATCCACAGAAACTTTGTGTCTTAAAGGTATTAGTAATCTTGGTTATAACTGGATTAGCTGAGCTTAAGTAAACTTTGTAACTCTAATCAGATCAAACATAATATACCTGATCAAGATCTTTTGCCACAACAGTGTTTCCCAAGGCTGCATAGAATGCCAGTTTCATCCTTTCATCCTTAACTCTGATCAGATCAAAGAGGCGCGGAACATCCTCAGGCGTTTTCACTTTCTCCTTCAGTCTATGTATATGATCTGTTTGTTTTTCCTGCAAAGGCAAATTTTGTACAAGTATTATTCTATTGTTGGACTCTGTCCCCTTGAGAATTTACTAAGAGTGCTACCAATTGCATTTGATAAGCTGATTCAAAATCCACCTTAACACGCTCCTAACTTCCTAATTATATATATTAATTTACTAAGACCAACTTAGTATCACAGATTAAATATCCCTGTATGACTATCAAATTTAATGAAAATGGCCAGTCTGGTGGTAAGATTCAAAGCATATAAACAGAAAGCGGTATACAATACCAATATCATAAATGTTGCAACACCAAGATTTCCCTTTCGCAGCAGCTCAACACAGGCTTGTGCTGCAGAAGTTGTTTCCACAACAATGTAATCAAGGCCAGCGCAAGCAGTTGATATGGCAACATCATATTTTGCTGCAAAGGATAGCCAATGTCAGAGATTGTTAGCTTTGCTGTATTAAGTTGAAATCATTTAGACAAGCAACTGCGGATTCACATCTAAATAACATTTGACATGAAAAATACTGTCTACTATAATTTCACACCTCATTCTACAAGGAGAAAATAACAGTTTGCAATATTAAAGGACAGAGCAATGTTTCTACTAGCTTATAGACAAATATACTTACCATCAATGGCACCTAAGTCCCCCATTCTTCCATATATTCCTTCAATTTGATTGTTCTCTTTCACTCGTAAAACTGCCTTCAAAACATCACCCTGACTCTTCTCAGAATTCATTGCTGATCTGAGCTCAGCAACTTTTTCTCTAGCTGCCTGCTCTTGTGGAATAAGTGTCTCTTGTTCTTTAAGTGATTCCTGCAGAAGTTAAGATGCATACTCTCAGTTTCACATCTAAGATACATGTATTCCAGGTGCTGTCCTGATACATGTATTAAAAGTACCTGTTCCACTTTCCGAGCTTCTATTGCTTCAAGTTTCTTCTTCTCTATATCAGCTTTCATTGAGGTAGTTGCTGCAGCTTTTTCTTCCTTTCTCATTGATATATCAGAGAGCTGTTTCTGAGCATCTGTGAAGGCTTTCAGAGCAGCTTCATGCTAGAATAACAAAGTGGTAATGTTCAAACAGACACATAAAAATAGTCGTCCAACAGTATTTTGAAATATTCAGAAAGCAGCTCCAGCAAGCATATGAAGATTTGAATATGACAAACGGATTCTTTAAGGAACAAGCTGGAGTAAACTAATAAAAACCTCTATGGAAATTTTTTTGAAGATGAGCCAATATACTTTGACAAGCAAAAGTTCTGGACTCCAAACAAATCGTTATAACTATATGAGGATGTACCTTCTTGCTCAAGAGTTCACTTTCGGATGATGCGACATCAAGCTTTCCCCTGTGCACAATTAGATCTTTTTCCCAAGGTTCTAATTCAGCACGAATTTTTGTAAGCTCAGTCCGGTAACCTTCAGTTTCAACTATAACAAAATTGACAGAAATTTTCAACTGAACGAGCTTACTCTTAACCAAGAAGCAAATCATTATATTAGTATGTTTAACAAGTTGCCAATTCCAAGTTCTTTTTATTAACAATGTTGTTAAAGAAGCTGTCAGGGTAACAAGGACATCCTAAAGCATAACATACCTTTAGCTTTCTCTTTGATTTCCTCCAATGCCTTCTCCTCCTCTAGCAAGACCTTCTGAAGCTTTGGTATATTTTCTTGAAGTTTAGGAATTAGATTTCTCGAGTCCTCACACTCCTTTGTCATATCACTGATTTTGGATGAATCCTGCATAAAAACAAAGGTAAAGTATATGCAAGCATAACAAGTTTAACTATCCTTATATAACTACCAACCTTTTCAAGTTTATCCTCGAGTTTCTTGATTTTTTGCTTCACATGCTTCAAATCCTCCCTATGCTTTACGTCCTGCCGTTCAAACTCTTTGAACTTCTCCTTACAGCCTCTAAGTTCATTATCAAGACCCTACTCATTGCAAAGGAAGACAAGGTGATTCACCATTTGTAGAAACTTAGGAGAGAAAAAAACTGAATTTAGGCACGTCAGCCATGAGCATGAGAGCAGAACACATTTGGATTTCAGGCATACCTCTTGTGTCTTCTTATGTTTTTCATGCACAGACTCAAGTTCTTTTAACTCCTTAGTACTCTCATCCATTTTCACTCTGAAACAGAAATGTTACTAATGAGTTCATAAAATTTCTTTGATATTTCAAGGAAAATTTAGAAGCACTTACCGCTCATCTTTAAGATTATTTTCCAAACTTTGCATGCTTTCTTTCTGTTCAGTAATTTTAGCTAAAGTATCTTCATATGCCATTTTTGTAGCCTTTTCTTGCCATTTTAGATATGATAGCTCTTTCAGCATGTAAGTCTCTGCCTCATCCTTCACACCCTGTTCAAAAAGCACATTAACAACAAAGAAGGTCACATACAAAGAAGGGAAACCGTCTACAAACCTCTAAATTGTCTCTTTCTTTCTCTGCTAATTTCACCATTTGTACAACTCCAGAACGCTTTTCATTGAGGGTTTCCAGCCTAAATTTCAGAGAGGAAACTATCATCCAACAAATCAAAATAGCAAATATGCATATGCAACTACAAGAAAGTACGTGAGTCTGCATTTTCTCTTCAAGAAATGCGCCTTAAACTCATTTCTTGGGCATTCTTCATATTAAAAGAAATCGTAGAACGTTAGGATCACTCACTGCTTATTTAGTTCATCTATCTTCTCGACATACTTATTCGTTCCTATAATATCCTCAAGATACTCAAGAAAACCTTCATCATGGGGACCTTGTGCTTTCGGCTTCATGAGTGATATCTGTTCTACCTCCCCCTGTCAAGATTCATTATACAATCTTAGTAGGGGAGACATGTAAATTCAACAATATATAGACCAACATCCCTCTGAAGTGAGAAACCTGAAGAATCAAGAAACGGTTGTTGTCAAGATCTACTCCTTTCCCCTTCAGTTTTTTGGTAACTTCAGTGAAATTGCTCGACCTTTCATTAATATAATACTTGGAAGAATTATCTCGAAATGCAACCCGAGTAATCATGAAATCACTTCCAGGAACAGTTTCATAGGTTCCATCTTCCTGTATTAGTTCAAAATAACAACTCAACATGACTAGAATAGAAAGCTTTTCCAAAGTCAATCCACATTACAATAAAAGTAAAGCAAACAACAGCTTTACCAAATCGATAATCTCTTCAAACTGTACAGAAACTCCAGCATTGTCCAAGTTTTGGTGATTAGTTGAGTTGTGAATTAGTTCAGACACTTTGTTAAGCCGCATCTGATAACAAAGAAACATAAGAATTACTCAAACACTAAGAGAAAATGCACTAAGAGTCACACACTTACTTGCTTAGCTCGTTTTCCAAATACAAACAACATTGCATCTATCACATTGCTCTTTCCACTTCCATTAGGTCCAACCACCGCAGAGAAACTCTGAAATTATCAAATTCAGAAAATCGAATTCTCCAATTCAGTGAAAACAATCACAGACATACAAATTCAGTTGAAATTTCATGAATTAAAGCTCAAATTCAACCTAATTAGCTTCCAATTCAAGGAAATGGAAAAAGAGGAAAGTGAAACCCTAACCTTGTGGAAAGGTCCGACGCGTTGTTCACCAGCGTATGATTTGAAGTTTCTCATCACAAGCTCTTTGATGTATAGTCTCGGAGTTCCAGATTTCTTCTGGTTAGGCTCAGACGCAGACTCGCCACGAAAGTCACCCATTGGCTCTTCTTCTTCCATCGCCATCACTCACTCCGGTCAACTCGGTGTTGACACCTGCTTCAGTCCCGTGAAATCTCTTCGGTTTTTACTTCTTCTCGTCGGTCACTTTCCGGTGACTCGCTCAATTTGATTTGCCGGAGGGAGGAGATAAAGAAATTAGCTTCCAAAAAAATAACGAAATTAATATTTGATTTTGTTTTCTTTTTTTCTATTCTTTTTTTTATTGTTTTTGAATTAAGGATATAGAGAAGGTAGATAGAGTTAGCGGGAAACGAAATAATTCGAATGGAAAGGGAACAGTGGTAAATGGGCCCCCAAAAGCCCATAGTTGTAGTTTCACGTATTTCATTTGTATAATCAATCTTCAAGCCGCTCTGTGTATAAGAATGGAAAATCTGTCATTTCATGTTTTAGTCATGTGTTGAATTTACATAAACTATACTCTATACATTTTTATACATAAATTAATAAATATTTTTAATTTAATACCTGAATGTAAATATGTACATTTTACGTAACACAATTAACTTGGTGTTAACTCTCGATGACATGGTGAAGACATGAAATTCACATAATTAAAGATGAAAAAAGATCATGCTGAAACAAATATTCAAACCCATAACCTTTAACACTCAAATCCAATGCTCAATACCAGTTGTGCTATACGATTATTGTTATTTCTGTCAACTAACATATATATATACAAAGCAACGAATGTGAAATTCGATATTCTCTCTTTCTTCTTTATATTGATTTCTCGGAAGAACTTGTTTCTGTATCGAATAGTGATGGTAATTGCTGAGACTACATAAGAAGGTCAGATCGCTAATTTGTGACTCATCCATACTTGTGAAAGTCTTAAATATATATATATATATATATATTTCGTTCTGGCTCCTCATATAATCATTGGCTTATGGATCTGGCCTGAGTTAGTGTTTTCAAATCTGAGCTGTCTTCTACCTTTCTTTTGACATTTTTGTTCTGAAATCTGAGCTCTTTGAAATGAAGTTTTCTCTGTGACTTGGTCTTCGCTGAAGATAAATAGGCCATGGGCTTTTGTTGTTTTTACGGATTTCTTACGGAGGTTGTTGCTTTTTTCATATCCCAAATTTCAATCAACATTTGAGAGACCCCAAAGCTCTTTCCTTTATAATAGTAAACCCATGGAAAAGTAAAATCACTTTAGGAAATATCGAAATTGAAGCAGATTTTACAATAGAAATGTAAGAGAGAACTATGGAATGAGTCCAGAAGCGAACGAAGAAGAAGAAGAAAGAGAATAATGAATTTTACCTTCGTTGCTATTGTATATATATTTTTTTGTTGAGCATTCGGTTTGAGTGTTTAAGATCATGGGTTTGAGTGTCTGTTTCAGCACAATTTTTTTCATCTATAATTAAATAGATTTCACATCATTTAGAGTTAACGCCAAGTTAACGGTATTAAGCAAAATGTATATATTCGCTCAATTTTGTAAATTCAGATTTTAAATTCAAAAAAATTATTAATTCATGTACAGGAATGTACGGGGGTATAGTTCAAGTATAAATTTAATACATGACTTTACTTCAGACATGAAATGACCGACTTTCCGTATAAAGAGTGATAATGTGGTTTATGTAATTACTACGGTAACCATTTACACATCCTTAGTAAGAGGTATTTACAGTTAGATAAAGATGATTAAGAAATATAAGGATGGATCATTAAGATTAAACAAATATTGTATTGTGTAAAAACATTAATGTGGAAGCGTTAAATAAATATTTATTTTATTATCAAAAAGTTAACTCATTTTATTTTTTAAAAATATATATTTTTGTAAATTATTATTAAATTTACGTGAAAGTATTTTAGGATTCAGAAAGAATAATTTTATATATTTTTAAGAAAGAGGGTATTTTTTTAATTTGTAAACATGAGTAGGGTACTTTTTCAAATGTCCTCTACATTTATTTTGTATTTAAACTTCTAAAGTTAAAATGTTAGTTTTAAAATATGATTAAGTATGTTGTCAGAAAAAAATATGATACAAGAAAATGACATAAAAAAGAAGAATAAATGGAATTCATAAAATGTAGAACAAGAAAGAAAAAAATGACAAATAATCTATAACTATGCGACAAAAAGAAAAGATAACACTTAAAACACAGAAAACCACAAATTTGAAATGTCTCTACTGAATAAACTCAACTCTCCCAATCATTTAATCTCTTCATTATTCTGCACCCAGCCTGATCTTATTGTTTTTTGGGTCATCTTGGTGCAAATAGACCATATCGATCAGAGAGGAATCTTATCACTAAAAAAAGGAGAAAGAACACTCTTCTCAACCACTAAGGCTTCAGAAGATTTGATACAAATAGGTGTCTTGTATTGAGATGCAGAAGCACCTTGGGATAGAAAAAACTCTAAAATGGTTCAGATTTCAAAACGATTCGTGCTTTGATTACCAAGACGAGATCATACATATATAGCCTCTATACGGCTATAATCAGAAATCTAGAAAAAATCTCTACTTAGTTACAACGATATTTGACTCTGCAACGTATCAAGCAGAATATGTTGTGCTGATCATAAACCGAGTAGACTAAAGTTAACCAAAGTCCAATACCTCCCCTCAAGTGGGAGCATACAGATTTCGTATACCAAGCTTGTACCAAAAGTCCCAAAACCCATCACGCTCAATAGTTTTTGTCAGGATGTCCGCTAGTTGTGACTTTGTGTTTACATGTGATAACTTTATATTGTGTGAGACCACTTCATCACGAACAAAATGTAGATCGATCTCTATGTGTTTCGTTCTTTCATGAAAAACAGGATTTGTAGCGATGTATATAGCAGACTTACTATCCCAGTGAACTAGCATAGGCTGACCATGTTTTACTCCAAGTGTGATGAGCATTCTTTTTAACCAAATCAGTTTCTGAACCAGCATTGCTATGGCTCGATATTCTACCTCTGCGGATGAACGACTAACCGTTTTCTGCTTTCTCGTTTTCCAAGATACTGGGAAATCTCCAAGTTGAACAAAATAACCGGTCACTGAACGTCGAGTTAACAGGCAGCTCCCCCAATCTGAATCGCACCATCCAGTTATTTGGAAATTAGCTGATGCCCATAGTAAAATTCCTTGGCCGGGATCAGATTTGAGGTATCTAACCACTCATAGGGCTGCATTCCAATGATCTAGTCGTGGCTTCTACATAAATTGAGCTAGAACATGTATTGAATACGCTAAATCTGGGCGTGTTACACCTAAGAATATCAAACGTCCCAACAGACGACGGTAGGGTGTTGGGTCTGTTAATAGCTCTGATTTCGAAACAGCAAGGTGATGGTTCTGTTCTAGAGGAAATTCAGCTGGCTTTGCCCCAAGAAGTCCTGATTCCATGATAATATCGAGTGCATATTTTTGCTGACACAGGTAAAAACCTGAAGCATTTCGCGCAACCTCTATGCCCAAGAAGTATTTCAAATCCCCTAGATCCTTCATGTGAAAGCATGTAGACAAATAGGCTTTGAATACTTCTGTTGCTTCGAAGTCACTTCCAGCAATTATCAAGTCATCGACATAGACGAGAATATGAATTCTAGTCTGCTTTTTTTCATATGTGAATAAAAAAAATCACCTAGCGACTGCTCAAACCCGTAATCAAGTAAAGCCGCAGAAAGTTTAGTGAACCAACATCTTGGTGCTTGCTTCAGTCTGCTGACTGAAAACCGGGAGGCATTTTCATGTAGACCTCTTCTTCGAGATTCCCATGTAGAAACGCATTGTGAACATCCATTTGATGCACTAATCATCCTTGTTTTGCCACTATATCAAGAAATAATGGAACTGTCCCCATCTTCGCAACATGTGAGAATGTTTTTCCATAATCTTTTCCTTCGATCTACTTGTTTCCCATTGCCACTAATCTGGCTTTATACCTCTCAATTGTTCTATCTTATTTGAATTTTACTTTAAAGACCCACTGGCTACCAATTGCTTTCTTCCCTGGTGGTAGATTTTCTACTGTCCAAGTATTATTTTATTCCAAAGCCCGTATTCTGACCCAACTGCAGTTCGCCATCGTCATCTTCCATTGCCTGTCTGAATGATTTTGGTTCAAGCGTAGAGATAATAGCAGCAACATATGCTATATGTTTTTCAGAAAAACAATGGACATCATCTTGATCTGCAATGGGATAGACAATATTCGGCGATGAATCAACACAATTACTGACCTCTCATTTTGTATTACGAGCTGGTTTCTTCACAACAAAATCCTTGAGTTTTATTGAAGTTGTTTTCTGTTGTTGTCCCTTTCCCATAAGTGGTTCATTAATTATTTGCTCAGTTGCTTCAGTTTCCGTGGACTACGCTTGCGAGGCTGTGGTATTTCTATTGGTTTCTGTTTCAGAACTTGAAGTTGTATCGTTTGATTCTGGGATTGGTGGTGATACAGGAACCGGTGGGGTTGGTGAAGAAAATTCACTCGTAGACCCAGTTTCAAAGATAGTGGGCCTATGAACTGGTGGCCCAATAATTGGTGGATCATCTAGAAGAATTCCTTCACTCATTGGGGCCCAAAGTCGTTGAGTCTCTTCTTCTTCATTTAACCCATGTAGGGATGGTAAAGAATCAGTGTAGGGAAAACTTTTCTCTGAGAATACCAAATCTCTGAAAACGAAAAACTATGATTTTTCAAGATCAAATAACCTCCAACCTTTCTTGCCATGTGGATATCCCAAGAAAACACACCGTCTGCTGCGTGATTCAAATTTATCACCCCCTCACGTTTGTTTGTTGTGAGCATAACATAAACTTTCAAAAACTCTTAGATGCTCATAATTTGGTTTCTTGTTAAAGAGCTTTTCAAACAGTGTGAGGTTATCCAGAACTGATGTCGGTGTTCTGTTGATTAGATAACCCGCCGTAAGAATACATTCACCCCAGAATTTGATTGGTAAATTCGCTTGAAACCGCAATGCCGTTGCTACATTTAAAATATGGTGATGTTTCCTCTCAGCACGACCGTTCTGCTGTGGCGTTCCGACGCATGAAGTTTCATGAAGTATTTCAGTCTTGTGAAAGAATTCCGTTAGACATAGAAATTTCGAGCCATTGTCACTTCATATCATCTTAACTTTGCTATTGAACTGCCTTTCGGTTAAAGCTAAACAAAATTTCAGCTGAACTAGAGCCTCAGTTTTCGTATTGAGTAAGTACAGCCACACCCCACGGGAAAAATCGTCCACTATAGTTAAAAATTATCGGGCGCCTGAATGTGTTTGCGTTCGATATGGTTCCCAAAGGTCCAAGCTCAAAAATTGTAGTGGTTTTATTCAAACTCAATGGAAAACACTCTCTTGTTTGTTTTGCTCGAAAGCATAAATCACAAGTCTTATTCTTAACAATAGAAGAAACCGAAGACAAAACACAAGGTAACATTCCTATCACTTTCGCAGCTGGGTGCCCCATCCTTTGATGCCATAAATTAAACGTTTGGTCCTCTTTTGTTGCAATATTGGCAGCGAGCTCCGTACTGCGGAAATGAAAAGTTCCTCCAACTCTCTTATCCGCTCCATTCACCATCTTCATAACACGGTCCTGAACCACGAGAAACTGATCAGCCATTTGAACTATACATTTGTTTTCATCCATAAGCTGTCCCATAGAGATTAAATTAGACTGTAGTGCTTCAACATAATAAACCGACTTCAAAACCAGACTATTACCAAGCCGTATAGAACCTTCTTTCAGCGATACTTTTTCTCTACCATCAGCCATAATGATCAATACAGGTCCCATATCTCTCACATTGATCAATGTATCGAATTTTCCCGTTAAGTGATGGGAGGCCCCTGAATCCATTATCCAAGAAGAGAAAGAGGACATACCAGAAGTTTTTCCAATTGAAGTTTCTTTGCTGGCGTTGAGAATGTTTTTGATGGTGCGCCATTGTTGTTCATTCAGACCAGCCACGCCGTCACGATCAGCATCTGTGAGGACGTGATTTGCTTATTCAGGTGCTGTGTTTTCAATGTTGGGTACGTAAACCCGGTTAGCATAGGTTGGTTGCCCATGTCTTCTACCTCCGTTCACAGGAACACTGCGCCCCTTTCCTTGTAATGTTCTTCCTTTAGGCCTGTCGTCCCACCATTTGGGATACCCGATAACCGCATAGCACCTCTCAGCTGTGTGCCCCGTTCGGTTGCACAGTTTGCAAAGCAGACATTTTTCCTTCTCGTTGCCGCGGACTGTGGGTTTAGCTTGAACTGCAAAAGCTGTCAATTGTGATGTCGGTTCTTCACAAAACGTGAGCATGTCCTCTTCTTGCCGCACTATATTGTAGACCTCTTCTAGTGATTGAACCGGTTTCTCGCAACCACGGAAGACCTCACAGCTCTGAAGTGATCATCAAGACCATAGAGAAATTGATACACATTATCCTCTTCTCTATCAGTTTCCTGAGCATCTCCGAGATTACATGTGCAGCGGCCACATTTGCAAACCCTTAGCAGTCTATGTGTAGCTAAGCTGTCCCAAATCTGATTCAATTTTCCAAAGTAGGCCTCAATTGCAAGACCCCTCTTTTTGCAGCAGGCGAGCTCGGCTTTAATAGTTGCAGTGGAGAGCCATTCATCACAGAAAACCTTTTCTTCAAGTGATGCCCTAGGTCTTTAGCTACATCTCTGTGTGAAATCGTCGAATGGAGAGTAGGTTCAATCGTCATCTTTATCCATGACACGAGAAGTGCCTGGATAGTGTGCCAGTCTTCAAAATCAGGAGAGTTCTCCGCCGGTTTCGCAATAGTCCCATCGAGAAACCCGAACTTCTTCTTTGAAATCAATGTTGTTCTTAACCCATAAGCCCACTCGTCATAGTTGTTACCCTTGACAAGTGGATGGGAGATTACAGCTCCAAGATTGTCTGCAGAAGACAAATCATACAGTAAGATAGATCTTCTCACATCAGTTGCAGTTGCGTTCGTCGCCGCCATTAGAGTCGAGAAAAAAATTTCAGTGTTTTTTTTCCTTAAAGGATCAGGCTCTCATACCATAAAATGGTTCAGATTTCAAAAAGATTCGTGCTTTGATTACCAAGACGAGATCATACATATATAGCCTCTATACAACTATAATCAGAAATTTAGGAAAATCTCTACTTAATTACAACGATATTTAACTCTGCAACGTATCAAGAAAAATATGCTGTACCGATCATAAACCAAGTAGACCAAAGTTAACCAAAGTCCAATAAACTCCATGAGAGAATCGAATGTTCCTTGTTGCACCACCCTTATCTCTAGAGCTCCAATAGATCCATCTCTTTTCCTAACCTTTCGATAAAGAGCATTAAACGACTCCTCCATTGCAGACAACATTTCACCAACTCTTTGTTATCAAGTTTAACAATGCCATTTGTGGCTTCGGCTTTGAGCTCCCAATATAAAACGTAGTGACCTGGAAGCAGGCCCGGTCCAACTATATTTGTTACCTAAAGCAAAAAGGTCCATCAAAAACTAGTTACACTGAAAACTAAAGATACTGGAATCGAACCCTGCACCTCTCAAGCTAAATGGATGGACCAAACCACTTCAATACAGCTACTTTACATGAAAATAATGCTCCTAAAATGTTAATATATTTTTAAAGCATCTGTTTGTTGGACTTTAACCCAGGCCGGGGCCTGGAAGAGTGGAGATATCAACATAGCATGTGAATCCCAGCAATATTAAATCTGACGATTTAAGAACGAGTGCCGCATGATTCAACGGCTTTAAATTTTCTTCTTCGGTTGTTGCTTCTACGCTGACGCTTAGAACCACATTTTTCCTGCGTACAAATCTAAATTGTGGTGCAATGTTGTGGAATCCAGACACTTGTAGAATATCTCCCATTCTATATCTGTGTAAGCCTAAGAACAACAATAATGCTAATGAATTAATTATTTATTAGTTGAGAGGAAAAAAAATAATATATATATATATATATATAATTATATCTCACCCGAATAATTTGTGACCAAGGGCTCTCATAGAAACACCCCAACTTGACCATCCACAAGATCAACAATTTCTTCATTGTTTCCTTCGTCAGCAGATATGAACTTGAAGTAGGAAAAATGGGGCATAAATGTGTAGGAGACATCTTGTGGTTTGCTAAGAGGATTCATGATTCAGAGGATCCGTAGCTCGGCGAGATCAGAGGCACTTTTTTGGAGTAAAACTCAAGAATTGGAATGTATTGAACATTTTGTCATGTAACAATACTTTGAATATATTTTGTTCTAGGCCAAAGACGTGTGATTATACCTTCCCAAGATTTTTCGCGACATTCTTCTTCAATTAGATCTGCTAATTCAGAATTAGGTCCTCCAAGGATGTTAGTAACAGAGTCTCTGCAACTAAGGTCGGTGATCCAGTCGCTAACATGGCCAGATCGGATATTACTACACAATTCCTTCCAATGATTTTCAAGAAAAGTGATTGCTCCAACCAAAGAAGAAGCAAAGGAAGCAACCATACTCATCACAACCGCCTCTCTCTGAACAAGACCACAAAGAAGATGACAGTAAATACTTTGTTTGTTGTCTGGACCACAAAGGAATGCAAAATGTTTTGATGACCAGTTCTTGAAATAATCACTCAATACAAAGCTCCTATATGCTGAAGAAACAGGCAAACCAGAAGGGGTTGTAGATTGAATGCTACCCGAAAAAAACGTCATTGCATTTCCTTGTTGAACACCCTTGATATGACTAGTAACCGGATTGAAAGAGATTAATATTCATGTTATAAGTATTAAATACACTAAAAGAAGAGAAATCTGAAGAATTACTTGGATATAATCTGTGAGCGTAGAGCAATCATGAATTTCGTATCCTCAAAGAACTTGTTGTTCATAGGGAAGATCTTTTGTTTCCCTCCAGAAGTTCCAGAGCTACACACACAAACAATACCACATTCGAGTATATATATAACTAGTTGATCTTTCGATCATATGATAAATTTGCTTTCTAGAATTTGACAATATATACCTCAAGAGAAATCTAGTAATGGGTTTTCCCAAAATAACATCTGAAGGCTCTCCATTCGCGACACGCTCGTTATAAGGCTTGACATCATCATAGCTTACCACTGATACGTTCTTCTTGAATAACTCTTTATCAGTGCTCCCATGGAGAGCGTTGGAGATACTCTGTGTTGGCATTAAGTGTGAGTATCTCTTCCAATACATTGTCTTGTATTTGTTTTGCATTGGAAGTTAACTCCTACAGATCCTTGAGATCGAAGCTTACATTACTCATATTTGATTTTATTTCTAGTTCACCACATTAATCTGGAGGTTCTTTATGTACTGGAAAGTCTCAAACGTGAAAAGAGATTTCAACTGTCCTTGTTTAATAAATTAGTTACAATGTGGATCAGAAAAAAAAAACTTATTATTTTTTTAATTTACTGTTTAAAATAAAGTTAGATTTGGTTATATTCAATTTTTGAGTTGATCCATCATGTTTGCTAGTGTCAATTAGGGTTAGAATCGAAAGCCATTTTTTTTGTCTATGGAAGAAAAGTAGGACCACGTACCAGCGTATGCTAACGTAACCACATACACTGAGTGATTGGGCGGTGTGACACGACAACTGAAACGAACAAGGCCGGCTTACTATGGACCGCCCGGGAGCCCAACTCCGGATCCAATAATAAGGGGGCCTCGATCTTTTTTTTTAATATATATTATTATGGGTTTGACTGTTTGAGTTTCGATAATGATACACAATTCTAAATCCAAATGCTAAAAGGTTTCCAATTTTTTGTCCAACATATATTATATAAAAATTGGATTTTGATAATATGACTAGGTCTAAACAATCAGGTATTCAGTTTGGTTTCGAATCTTTCGGACATAAGATGTTATGACCCATATAAATACCAAAATGATTTCAGTCATGTTCGGGATCGGATTCGGGTACATAGAATATCAAGGAAACAAGAAAATTGATTAAATTTGAATAATTTTTTTTTTGTAAATTTTCACAAATATAATTTAAAACTTTATGATACTTCGATTATTTTAGATATTTTGGTTGTTTCGATCGAAAAATAATTCTAATTGTAATTTTGGGTAATTAGATTATATTAAATCTAAATATAATTAATATTTTTGGGTATATAATTGTACTTCAAATATTTTAGATATCTATTCGGTTTTTGGTTTGGTTCGGATTTAGTTTTTAGTTTGGTTTGAAAAGATATTTGACTGTAGATAGAATTTAATTTATTATAAAGACACCTGTAAAAAAAATAATTTTTTAATTCACTTTTTTATTTACCTCTTTAAATTTAACCAATAAAAGTTTGCTAAGTAATATTACATTTAACCAAAAATAATAAATTAAAAGTGTAATAAAAAATAAAAAAATTAAATTATGTAATTACGGCTGGAGCATTGAGCTGTGATGATATTGGCTTTAGCGACGGTTGGGTCCTTCGCATTCTTCTGTTATATCAGATGTTAAATGGCCTCAAGTCTGAGCTCTCTTTTTTCCATCTTCAGAACCAATACAAAATATTTATTACTTACAATTCTGAATTAATATTGTCTCCTTGAGCCTAATCTCTTCTTAATGCATTACTTCCTTAATTAATCTTCTGAGACAACAGAGTAGAGAGAGTTTTACTCAAGCAGCATATTAGGGATCGTGAATTGAGTAGTCTCTGTTTCATTTAACTATCAATAAGTCATCTTCTTCCTCATTTTCCTCTGATGAAGATACTTTGTAATTTAGGTTTCCAATAAGTCGAATGTGGGGAAAATAAAGAGGTGCACGTGACTTAGGCATGGGTTTACTTTAAGTTTAAGGTCATCCTCATCGGATCACTTTTTGGGGGGAGGGGGGGGGGGTTTCTGTGTGGAGCCCACCATTTTGTATTTTCTCAGTGTCTTCCGCAAGACACTGAGTCTTCCCAAAAAGCGCCACGTGTCGCGATGTGATTCGTTGCGACAATAAAAATCAATTTTTTTTAATTTTTTTCTATCTTTTTTTTTAAATAAAAAAAATAATTAAAAAAAAAAAATCGGAAAGACCGCGTGTGTAGGGGTCTCTGATAAGGATGCCCTAAGGTGCCAATATCTTCACATGTCCCTTGGAGTATTTTACCCTAATTACAGATGGATGTTCGGGTGGTTTTTATGAACAAACTGGTTGCTTGATAACTTTGGGTTTCTTATTCAGCTGCTTGGAGTCTCTTGTAGAGATTCAACGTTCTGATATAGTATATGTATCTCAATACACATGTGTGAAGATATGTTACCCAATCTCTAGAGATAAGTTTATCCAAAACATTTAATATTGGGATATTTTACCCAAAAAAAAAAGAAGAAGTTTATCCAATACATGTCATGGAATTTTGGATGGTTTAGTTACGTTATATTAACACTAATATGTGGGTAAAAATAGTTTCAAGACTAAACCTAAACCAAATCTTATCCGGACACCAGCACTCATCTTTAACAAAACACAACATGAGTTCCTCAAATCCTCTTTCTGTATCTCCAATGGAATCACACACTACCGTACCGAGCCACCAGAAGACCAAGACCGAGCCAACAGGTTTTGAGAAGAATCAGAAACGGTACCAAGACCTGATTGCCACCTTTCCTCACGCAAAAGGCTGGAGACCGAAAGGTCCATTGATCGAATACAGTGGTTACTGGTTCGTACAGCCTCTTCTGGAAGGTTGCCTTCACGCGCAAGAGTTCTTCCAAGCACGATCCATTGACTTCCTTATTTGTAGCTCCGCAAAGACAGGTACCACCTGGCTCAAGGCTCTAACTTTCGCCATCGTCAATCGATCTCGCTTCGACGATTCCTCCAACCCTCTCCTAAAACGTAACCCTCATGAGCTTGTTCCTTTCATTGAGAGCGAATTTGCTTTCTTCCCTCAAGTTGATGTTATCAAAAACAAAGAAAACACTCTATTTTTGACTCATATCCCGTACGGGTTATTACCAAAATCTGTTGCGAAATCGGGTTGTAAGATGGTTTACATCTGGAGAGACCCAAAGGACACTTTCATCTCCATGTGGACTTTCTTCCAAAAGCAAAGGTCAGACTTTGGCCCTCTCATTACTCTTGAGGAGTCTTTTGATATGTTTTGTCGAGGTGTTTCTGTGTACGGTCCTTATCTAGATCATGTCTTGGGGTATTGGAAAGCTTACCAAGAGAACCCAGAACAGATTTTGTTCCTCAAGTACGAGACAATGAGAGCTAATCCTTTACAGTATGTGAAGAGATTGGCTCAGTTTATGGGTTATGGATTCACAGCTGAGGAAGATAATGAAGGGGTTGTTGATAAAGTTGTGAATCTTTGCAGTTTTGAGACGTTAAAGAGTCTCGAAGTCAATATAGGGGAGAAAATTAGAGAAGACATTCCTTGGGTTCATTGGTCTAATAGCGCGTATTTCAGGAAGGGAAAGGTCGGAGATTGGCACAGCTACCTGACTCCGAAGATGGCAGCTCGAATCGATGGACTGATGCATGAGAAATTTAAGGGATCTGGTTTGCTTGAACATAATAAATGACCGGGTCGTGTTCTGGGCGGTGACTGATCATTATATGCTTCTTTTTCTAAGTTTGATTCTATATGTGTTCAGAATAAATATTGTTTCTGTTTTGACCAAATGTACTGATTCTAGGAATTGGTTATGTAGCCATTCATCTTTGAATGTGTGTGCAAAGTCTTGATTCTTTGCAACTTGTTTCAATCTCGTTTCTATTCATATACACGTCGATGAGGTAGCTCAGTATACAATTTTTTTCCGGATAGGCAAATTATTGTAGCAATTAGGATTATAAATCAAATATCTTTCTCTTGTTATAAATAAATGATTCGCTTGGGGCGAAAAGGCTTTTGCTTAACCAAGTACCCCATTTAGTTCTCCATACTTTCTCTGGCAAATACAGCTTACGCAGAAGATATCAAAAGAAAAAAAAAAGAGACAACAATTTGGTTATAAAACGTATAAAGGTTTAAACCAAGGGGAAAATTCCTTCAACAGTTCGAGGGGTTCTCATTATTTCCAGTTCACTTCTTCCTCATGAAAACGTGAACTTTAGGAAAAATTGAAATTTTTTACTCACTTGAACACTACAATAATGTAGTAATTTAAATTTGTTTGTCAATAACTTGGAACTAGAATTTTAAAATGAAAAAAATTATTTTATATAAATGTTAAGAGAAACCAAATATATATATATATATATATATATATAATAGAACAAGTTTTAAATCTAATAGATAATACATATAAATTCATTAATTTTGGTTTTAGTTTAGTAGCTTTATTCCCGAATCAAAAATCCAAAAAAATGCATGCTAGATTGGATAGTAGCCTAAATCGGACATGATGATAAAGTAAGTTGATTAAATCAAAGGATCAATTGTGAAATCAGTAAAAAAAATCATCAATGTGTAGATTATCCTCCTCGTTCTTTAACAAACTTGCAGAAGCAGAAGTTTCGCCTTCAAATTCAACAATTCATTTAAAAAGTGATGCTAAGTCTGTATAAAGGTTAAGGTCAATTTATAAATGACGCTAACCTTCAATTTTTGCATCAATTCCAAACATTTCACTAACATTATTTTAAATTGACTCTAAACTATATATGAGGAAAATATTTTACTTTTAACTTATAATATATATTTATTTGAATATGCTATAATATATTTGAATACAATTGTCTTAAACTAAAAAAAATAAATTATTTGAATACAATTGTCTTAAACTAAAAAAATAAAATAAACTATTGTGATATAAATGCTCATCCTTTAACTATTTCTTCCATACACGTTAATGACTATCACTAAAACTAAAACCCAGTTTAAGATATTGTTACTATTGTTTGTTGTGCCACCTTCCTTGTTAGTTCATCTACACGATCAAGAGAGGAAAAAAACATATAAGTAACTCCAAATCAGCTCTACTTTATTAGATTTGATTGTAAATTACCTTGAGAGAGCTGTTTTCAGCAAGAAGCTCATCATAATGGCTTTTAAGCTTGTTAAGTTCTGCTCTAAGACTTGTGTTTTCTCCATTCAACACATCTGCTCGTTTTGCCAGTTCATCACATTCCGCCTGAAAACAGAAAAGAAAGGAAAAAGAAGGTAGCATTGAAACTGACCTCTGCATTTAGAAGATCTCATAATGTTAGTCATTTAAGTTGTGATAATGCATAAACATATACAACAATGAAATCTAAAAAAAACAGATTGTAAAACTAACATACTTACTAAACTCACAAGTTATCAACTAGTTCAACATCATCATCATCATCCATAATATCTCTAACTAAAAGCTAAAATCTCTGTCAAGGTGACCAGCACAGATGAGAGATCCAAGGAAAAGGACAGTAATAAGAGGACGACTGTTAACAAACAAGCACATTCCTGAGGATAGTATAAAATTAATGTCATCGGAAATGGAAGATGGGGAAAAGAAGTGCACATTGTTATTAACTAAACGTGACCTTTTTGCTTGATTTTTTGTGCTTGATCCTTCTTGTGTATTATTTCATAGGAGACAACAATAACATCTTTTAACGGCCTTAGAGTTTCTTCAACTTTTCCAGCAAGAAACATGCAGACAGTAGCAATCAGAACTTAGAGATCATGTTATATTAGCTTTCACAGTTAGAAAAATCAAAAGGGTGAGCTTCGTCGGGAGAGAAGGACGAGGTTTCGTGAAAGAAGGAGGAGTTTGTGGTGGGTCCATATTCAATTATTTTTAGTATACTGTATTTAGATTGTGTCAATTATAAATAAAATGATACAAAACTAATTACAATTTGCATCAAATAAAAATAAGTGATACTAAAATTGGTATTTAGTGTTAGTTATTTATAATTGATACAAATTTTAATATTTTCACATCACTAACTACAAATGATTCATTTGCTAAACAATCTTCTTTATTTTTAAATTTTAATTATTTTTATAAATGATGTTAAATAAGTAATACAAAAAAAATCATTTTCTAGTAGTGATCCTCGTATCATACGGCTATGTCTTTCAACCCGTCGACATTCGCCAACCTGTCAATGCCTTGGTCTTCCCACCAAAACCCTAACCCTGATCTGTTATCTTGATTTGTCGGAAGAGGAGGCTGATCATGAAGCATGATTGTTTCTCTAACTTTAATGTTGTTAATAGGGTATCAAAATGGTTTAAATGGTCAATCCAACCCATTATCCATTGAGTTAAAAATTAAATAGGTAATGGATTGGCTCAATCCAATTAGTCAAATGGGTTGGATCAACCCATTATCTATTTAATTTGATGGGTTAATGGTTAAAAAAGTTTATCTATTTAATTAAATAATTAATTGTTTAATTAATAAATACTATTAAGTCACCTAATAAATAATATCATAAAACAATAATATCATCATCATCATCACCATCATCATCATCATCATCATCACCATCATCATCATCATCATCATCATCATCAGCATCATCACCATCATCATCATTACCATCATCATCATCATTACCATCACCATCATCATCATCATCATCATCACCATCATCATCATCATCACCATCGTCATCATCACCATCACTATCACCATCAGCATCATCATCATATTTTGGTGGAAAAAATACAGAATCAATTTTTTTGCGGGAAAATGACGTAACTATTTTTTTGGCGGAAAAATTATATAGATGCATTTTGGTGAAAAAATAGTATATTCACATTTTGGCGGAAAAATTAAAAGATTGTAATAATTGGGTAAGTTGGTTTAATTTAATTTTTAAGAAATTGATGGGTCAAATGGTTAATCATCAATCTATTTGACCCATCAATCCATTTAACCATCAACCTATTTGATCCATTAGTCCATTATGGTCAAAATTTTTAACATATTAGGGTTAATGGATTGGGTTCGGTCATACCCATGATCCATTACCCATTTTCCATTTTGACACTCCTAGTTGTTAAGTATGACTATTATAATTTTTAATTTTTTTGAGAGAAAGATGTTTTATTGCACTTATGTATTAAAATCCACTCATGGGTAAGTCACTTATATTTTTAATAAAAAAAATAAATTTCCTAAATAACTAAAACTATTATGATAAGTTTTATAATTTTTAAATATTTTAAGATAAAGATATTTTAGTGATGTTTCAGAGATATTTCAGTAAATTTTAGAGATTTTTTCCAAATAAAATTAGTGTCCAGTATTTTTCTTTTCCAAATAAAATTAGTGTCCAGTATCTCCAATAAAATAATTTATTTTATTTTTAAATTTTTGATGTTTTCTAGAAAATATAATTAAGTGTTTAAGGTTATTTAAGCAAAAAAAATATCAGTTTCTATCTTAGTTTTAAAAAGCGTGTTTGTGGCACGCTATGGCACATGGCATACCATGGCAAGGGGAAGATCGCCATAGAGGGTGAAGGAATAACTTGATCTAGAAGGCGCGTGCCTTGATGCACCTTGTCTAAAGATGGCACACCATAGCGAGGGACATGTGGATTATGGCGCAACAAATTAAATATGTATGTTCTTTGTAATATATATTGGATGAGATTGATGACAGTAATGAGTGGCTAGTTGGAAAAATGGATGGAAACTCTTCAAATGATGAAAATGATGTTTTCATGTTTGATGATGATGAACCTAGTTATACAACTAAAGCAGTTGCGACTGGCTTTTGGTCGATTGTAAAAAGAAAAAGGTATTGCTAGGAGCTCTAATCCTCAAGCATCTCGTAGACCACAACCACTATGGCGTTGGTTGATGAAGAATATGATGATATGGAAGAGAAATTTGGTGGAGATAAAATTCAAAAGGATAATCTACGCGAGGATGATGATTATGAGTACGATTCGCTAGATTATCCTTATTAGTATTTCAAAAACTATTATATTTGCTTCTCTTTCAAAATTTTTTTTGGATTAAACTACTATGTGTTTTATTTTTTTTGTTTTTAGTATTTTATTTCAAATTTATAAGGTTTATTAGTTTTAAAGTATAAATGTTAATTTTATTTTATATAAAACTCTTGGCGCCTCATGTCCAAAAGACAATGTGCCATGTGCGCCATGGCGCATGGCGCACTTAAGGATACATAGTGCCACAGTGCGCTATTTGCTATTTAAAACCAATGTTTCTCTAATGAAAATAAAAAGAGAGTATTTTTCAAATTACAAAACTTAAATAAGGCATAAACCCAAAATTTCACTTATGTTATTGTGTAGATAATAAGAGAAACTGGTGATGAAGATCAATATAGTTGAATAACTTATATGTTATAACTGTATAATGTATGAAATATTCAGAAAGCAGCTCCAGCAAGCATATGGAGATTTGAATATGGCAAACGGATTCTTTGAGAAACCAGCTGGAGTAAACTAATAAAAACCTCTATGGAAATGTTTTTGAAGATGACCCAAGTAAACCTCTATAAATATCTCCCGGTTTAAATTGTTTAAAATAATTATTATATCGATATGGATTACCAAGTAAATTAATAAGTAAACGGAATGGATTCTAACGAATTGCAATTTTAATTTGTTATAGACATGTTGGCGAGAAAACAAGAAACACAGAGTCATGGTTTCATAAATCCAACCACTTAAAGCCCAGCCCAGCCCATCCCAGCCCAAATTATTGTTTTTTAAATACCATCTTCCTAGGTGAACTTGTCGGGTATCTTATAAATTGTTGCTGCTCTCAACTCTTTCCGGGAAATAAAACGCCGCTGTTTTCATCTTCTCCATGGCCAGTTCTAGCAATTTATTGGGTGGCTCTGTCTTGTCTAATGTTCTTAACTGAAGAGGTTGATTTGAACTTACGTTTTTGCTGCTCTTCTTTCAGGTAAGCGAAAGCCGTAAGATGATTTGGAGACCAAACCGATGATTCTGAAGAAACATAAGGAAAAAATCCGAGGAGAAGGTAATCTAAGATGGTCGGAATCCTCTTGTTCTTTGAGAACAATTTTATTTACACTTGTCTTCTAATCTCTACTTGTATCAGGCTGATAGTCTCCAGCAGATAAAAGGAAGTGTCGAGTTGTTGGAGACAAAGTCTGATCAGAGGCTAATTTAATCTCAGTGAAGGTTTATGTAAATTTTGAATATTTAAAATTTTGTACATGTTCAATTAAGCATCTTCTTCTTATTATCTCCAAAATGTCTAATTTTTTTGTTGTATTGTTTTCAGGATTAAGCATCTGAGTTACCATCTCCATACATTCCACGACCCAAGTAAATCGATTTTTCATTATTGCTAGAGTTTGATGCCATTAAAAAGACTAACCCTATTATTTTGTTAATCAGGTATTCGATATATCACAAGGTTTGGTAAGGGATTTAACTACTCGCATCTTGAGTTTATTATTCAAGAGCAAATTGGGTTAAGTTTTTGGTATACATGTAGTGAATCACATGGGTTTTTGATATTCCAGGAACAAAGAAGACTACCTTCCGATAGAAGATGATGAGACACCAAAATCGGTACATCTTCTTATTAACTCTTGCCACAAAGTCAAAAGATTACTTACTTTTGAGATGAATCTTCAAATGAGGCTTCTTTTTGTTGTTATGCAATTTAAGTCCTTTTTTCCTTTAAGAGTCATTCTAACTAACACACTTGGCTGTTAAATTCAGCGAGTAGTCTTTATTGCCAATCTCTCTCCCCAGACTAAAATTAAAAATGTGTAAGTAGCACCTTAAATTTTCACTTTGGCTCACGAAGCAAGTTTTTCATGACTGATATATTATCTTCCACTTTTACAGCTTCGTTTTCTTCAAATATGTTGGAGAAGTTGATAATATTCGACTTATTGTAAATCACAAGGGTAAGCATGTGGGTTATAGCTTTGTTGAGTTTGCTTCTTCTTACGAAGCAAAGAAGGTGAGAGTAGTTTTGTAGTAATAATGAAAAAAATATTAATCGTCTCCGGGAAATGCGATTGGATTTCTTCCCAAATATCTTGTTTCTCATGAAAAAAAATCAAGATGATGTCGAACTTGAAGTCCTTTCTTCCTCTTCAAACTTCATTGATGCGAAAATGATATCCACAGTTGGACGGATCCATTCACTAATATCACGTTTACAACGGTGCCATATTTGGAAAGTCGGCCATTTCATGTATAGAAATGCATATAGGTATAGTTCATGTATAAATTTAACATATGACTTTACTTGAGAAATGAAATGACTGAGTTTCCGCCAAGGTAATGCAACAAAGTAGCGGATAAGTTGACAAAAATAGGCCACAGTCAAGGTGTTACGTCTAATATTTATTTTTATCCTCCAAGAATGTTAAGGAGTTATTTGTTTAACGAATAAGTAAACACTTTCTAATCTTCTAATAAAAGCTGTTCAAAAAAATAAAATAAAGCCCATGTGCTTTATCTTACCATGGTTTATGGTGATCTGTCAAAAATTCCAAAATGATATTGCAAAATAAAGTTGAAATAGAAATTAAACATGCTTTTATAAATTTGTTGGAAATTCATAACTAGAAGTTGACCTTTTAATTATTTCTTTAAAAATCTTGAAATACATGTTTGTCGGATTTTTAACCGATTTTTTGATGGATTTGTTTTTGTTGGAAAAAAAATCGTAAAATTTTAATGTTTTTATGATGGTATTTGATTCCATCAAAATTTTCTGATGGGTTCTCGACATAATCCTGATGTAAAATTCTGTCAAAATTAGATCCATCAAAAATTCTGTCACAAATAACCATGTTTTTATGTGTCAGATTTAAAATTAGCATAAAAGAATTGTCTTTAAGAATTGAAGCCGTTTATCTTTAATCGTTTCCAGTATCCACTGATCTCATATTTTAAGGAGGTGCATTCCTACCAAATCTGCCACTTAAATAATACTCCCTCCGTTTCAAAATATAAGATATTTTAGAAGTTTTGTTGTGTTTCAAAATATAATGTGTTCTCATTTCGATGTAGGTTTTTACTTTATTGAATGTTGTGTGACCAATAATAATTTACAATTTTTTTATAATTGATTAAATTATTTTTTTTATATATTAAATAATATTTTTTAAAAGTAAAAGCAATTTCAATATGCCTGATTTAAGCCAAAACGTCTTATATTTTGAAATGGAAGGAGTATAGTTTAGTATTATAAAAATATATTTTTATATTTTAGGTGGTGCAGCTGTATCGGATCCCCATAATGTGGGTCGGGTCGACGGGTCTGGTTATACCTTCATGTTTGTTTGCATTTACATATATATTTACATTTACATTTAGTATATAACTTTTGCAGAGCACCCACAACATTAAGTATTGGGATGATTTTCTTCTCTTCTGGTTTATATGGTCTCCCAAAGACACTATATAGCAAAAGAGCTCTCCATATGGGTCTTTCTATATACAAATATTCATACCATTAACTGTTGACATGAATGTCACTTATTAAATGCATGCCATACTAAGTTACAAGCTACACTAAACCTACTTGTTCGAAAGGGAATTTTTTTTAATCATTTATGTGCATAAACACTAAGTAACATGCTTCACACATGCACATATTGATTGTCCCTTAGTTCGGCTCATGAAATTATGTGTATTGGTTTCTTCTGTTTCTACATTTTATAGATCAAGATATTTTAGTCAATCGATGCTGAAGCTCCACATTAGCTCTCCAATTTTTCAAACTGGTCTCGAAAGTATCATCTGTTATACAAAAACAGTGCTAATATCTCCAACTTTTGTTTTACCATCCTCAACAAGACAGCAACATGTAGCTTCATTTTTACTATTATCACTCAGTACTCTCATATGATTTTTTTTTTCTTTTCTTTTTTTTTTGATAAAGAATGAACATCCTTTCCTCTTTCTTATCCATTTTTTTTCCCTTTATGTTTCTTTTTATATTTAATAAAATGTAAGTAATCACTCTCATATGCTTTGCGCAAGCATATAAAAACTAACTGTATAAAATATTGTATTTTTAACAAAAATAATAATATAAGATTGTATATAAATTGCATTAGAAAACCTTTGATTTTATGATTCTTTGTTTTTACAAATATGAAAGTACAATTTAGGGGAAAAAAAGAAGAAGAAGTAGAATTAGGCTACCAGGGGCACACATATTTTAAATATTATGGAGAACTCCAATATTTTTAATTTTTATCAATATTAAAACTGTAACTACTGATGTAATATATATACAGTAGAAGAATGTAGCAGTTAAATGGTATTTGGAAACTTACCTGTTACTATATTAAATATGTTTTATTATATTGAAATATAGCATAAGTGTAAATATTTCTAACTTAAATGTTAACTTTAATACTCACCTCTATGAGGTAGGTCCTCTTCGAGGTTTCATTTACGTCATTTATATTTAATACTGGGTTCAAAGAATTTAGATTTAGATTTGATCATAATCAGAACGGTGGAATCAGAAGAGAAAACAAACAAGCTCAACAAAGTCAGGAGTCATGGTTACGAAAAGTACAACAAGATTTGCAAAAATTTCAACACTAGAAAAGTGGTACATACTCTATTTAACCCGTTCTTCTTCTTTTACTTCTTTTCTTTTTTCAAAATTTGATGTGAATTTGTTAATATGTGTTCATGTTCCTCTTTAAAGCGGATAGATTATGTTCATCAGGTTCCCTAATGTAATTTGTTTAACCAAAGAAATTGAATTTATGCTATTGCTTTAATCAAAGAGGATGACACATGATGTTTTGCTTAATCAGTATGTTTCTTGATGTTATAAGCTTTTGAATTTTTTGGTTATGAAATTTTGTTTTATAGCTATTGGTATAATGTTTAAGACCTTATCAAGACATGTTTTGAATGTGATCATATTATCATATTTATGAATTCTCTTCATGATCCTATTATCATATTTATGAATTCCTCTCACAATGTCTTGAAACTTGTTTGACATTCTTATGAGTTTTGTTTATGAATTCTTCTCCTAATGTCATGAAACTCTTTTAAGACACATTAGAATTATAACATTCATGAAATTGGGGGAACAGTTCATAAAAAAATATCATAAGAGCTTCAAATGAGTTTCAAATATTTCACACCAACTACTTGCAAAAGATCCAACAAAGTATCAACATCAAAGAGAAGGAGAACATGAACATGAACACGATCCAACAAACAACTTGTCATTCTTTTTTTTTTAAGGAGAGTAAGAGACTTGGTTGTGGGTGCCGAGTTTTGAACAAGTTGTTAAAACATGGACCGATGGTGATTGATAACCAAAGCTTCGACACACAACAAAACCTCACAACAGCTGTGGCCTTAAAAGTATCTCTGAGGTTAGATCTTGAAGCAAGGACAAAGCTGATTTTGATTGTTTTATTTTTCCTTTACAAACTTTTTTCTTATTCTCTTTTCGTTACACCAACTTTGGTCAAAATCCTAATACGATCAGGCTGCATTACTTTCGACCCATCCATAACACATATATACACGTCATATGCTTTATGATTTTTACAACTTATCAATTTTTACAATATGTAAATAATAAGAATAAATTCAATTAAAAAAAATAAAACGAAAAAAAACAGTGACGAATTATTTTGTGAGATTATAGAAACGAACGGCAATCAATACAATTTTCATTAAAATATTTTTTATATATCATTTTATTCAATTTTCTAAGAATATATTTTAAATTTAAAAGGTTTATTGGGCTATATTGTGTTTGGGCTTGTTGGGCCTATAGTTTTATGTAGTTAGTAGATTTAGGGTTAGAGATTGTTTGATAAAGTATTTAGGGTTCAACCTAACTAAGTATATAAATAATGTAGGTGTGTTAGAGAAAACAATTATACCCTAGCCGTCACCCTTTTTGTCTCTCTTGTTGGAGACCGACGGTTGGTGGCTCCTTTAGTCCCACTATCAGTATCCTTTTTTGGCCTTTCCTTTCAATTTTATGTTTTGAATATTTGGTTGTGTGGTTTGGTACTGTACCGGATCAGAAGGTCAATGGTGTGTTTCTGTCACTGGAGATGGTAAAATTACCTCTGTCTTTACAATGCTTTCTTTGGGTTTCTTTGTTATATTGGTTTGTCAATACAATATATGTTGCTCCAGTTGTGAGTTTCTACTTTTTTTTTCTTCTCTTTTTATCAGATCCATTCTAGATTTATTTTGTTCATTGGTTTGAGATCTATTCCGCACTTCGAGGTTTGTTGGGAATCTACTTGTGTTTTATATATTTGGATGGAAAATTTAGATATATGCTCTTCATTTTACAATCATTTGGTTGTTGAATTATATCATAACCCCTACTGGTGTGTGTGGTGTTTCCTTGTTAGGGACTTTCATAGCTAAATCGACTTATTAATGTCAAATCAAGCCGATTCTACATGACAATCTATGTCCAGATTTTTATTTGGTGGTTTCCCTTTTTGTAGAAGAGGTAAATTGTTTCTTCTAAACTCCATATGTTTTTGAGCTTTCATCTTAAGATACCTAATGAAATCATCTTTTGGTGGCTTGTTTCACAACCTTTGTATCATGTTCTCTATGATTAATGAGAAAATTTGCAGAAACAAAAATCTAGATCCATCATTGATGAAGTATTGTTTGATTTAGGGGAAGTGGCAGCGACAGGAGAAAGGCCGAGAAAGCTGCTTGTATTGTATGGTTCTCATACTGGAAACGCTCTTTATGCAGTATACCATATTGGCCGCGAAGCTGAACGTCGTGGATGTGCAGCATCTATTGTCTCCACCAGCAAAATTTTGATGTGGTATGAATTTAGTAAATCAATTGGATTTTTAAAGTTTTGTTTTCAAGATTGTCTCCTTCGTTTGTATGATGCTTGATATCTGAAGGAAACATTACAATTGCTCACCTAAAGTGTTTTCAAAATGAAATCTTAATTGTTATTAATTTTTGTTTTATTTCTCCTCTAACCCGAATAAAGTATTTCAATCCTAATTTCTAAGTTCGAATACAGAGAAAATATAACATTTTGCATAGAGTTTTGTAGATAAGTAGTTAGTCTAAGCTGAGTTGGGGTCTTTCAAAAAAGTCCCTAAGTTTACTGAATGTAAATCTTCTAAAGGATAGAAAGATGTAAAATCCTTAAAAGTGCCCATATACTATTAGTACCCATATAATCTAAATCCTTAATATATTTATGGGAATATATTTTTCCATTTGTGTAAGTTTTTTCTTAGTTTAATGATGGATTTTTTACGTGCATGAATTTACTTCAGAAATTGTTTAGGTAAAAGTTTTCCTATAAAATAAAAAAACTTAATATATATATATATATAAGTATATCTAATAATAAAGAAGTCAAACACATGGTAAGAAAATTTTAAAAGTGAAATGGTTTAATGCTAATTAAAATTTTTAAGACTAATGAATTCTTTCCGTCGGGACAAATAATCAAACCTCCCATTAATATCCTCCTTAAATGAAAGAATTCATTAGTATTGAATTTTTAATTAGCATTAAATCATTTCACTTTTAAAGTTTCCTTTCTATGTGTTTGACTTCTTTATATTATTAGATGTACTTATATATATAATATATATAATACTTATATATATATATAATATATATATAATACTTATATATATAATATATAAGTGTTTAATTTCTTTTATGGGAAAACATTTACCTAAACAATTCTGAAGTAAATTCATGCACAGAATAAATCCATCATCATCATGAATTAAGAAAACATTTACACACATGGTAAAATATATTTCCATAAATATATTTAGTAAATAGTATTAGAGTAATCTATAAAGTACTTTATATATATATTACATAAATAATATAAAGTACATAAATATTATATAAATATATATATGTATAACCAAAGAAGAAAATAAAACTTACCAACACAACAAAAGCTCAAAAGGATAAAATCTCAAATTTCATGACTCTAGAAAGAAGAAAAATACTCATTTTTCAACAAAACTTTCAAAAGCAAGTCATATATTACGGCAACTCTCCAACACCAACAAACCGACTCAAGAACATGAAGATTACATAGCACACTCAAACTCAAGACACATCTTTACCGTCAACCATGAATGTCAACCATGTCTTGTTTGCGATGGACCGTCGATCTTTACCGCCATTTTGTTCAATTTGTTGAACACTTCGGTGGCGATAGAAGTGAGCAATTTTATCTACCATATTGCAAAAGAACAAGAACAAAATTCATCTAAAAATACAGAAAAATAAAAATTTCTACCATCGAAATCAACAATCTCTTATTTTATTCAATAGACACCAACTTAGATAACATAGTTTATGAAACAATACATCTATGCATATATATTGATTAACATAGACTTATTTTATATCTAGCTGATAATGTGTGTGTGTACAAAAAACTTTGAGATGGCTTTTCACTTCTGATATTGTGAGTCCTCTCCTATCTATTAACCTCAATATCCTATTAGGATTTTTGCCTGCAATTTTAAAGAGAATAGTAAACTCAAAAACTGCAAACGCAATTTCTAAGAGAATTTTGAGGTTAGTGGATGGGAGAAGACTCACAATTGCACACATATCTAGATTTTCTTAAAACACACAAATTATCTGCTAGTTATACAAAATATTTCTATTAAATCAGTATAAATGCATAGATGTATTGTGTTATAAATTATATTATCTAAGTTGGTGTATATTTAATCAAATAAAAGATTGTTTATTTCCATGGCATAAATTTTATTCTTTTGATTTTTTTTCAAGAGAATTTTGTTCTTGTTCTTTTGCAATATGGGAAATAAAATCACTTACTTCTATCGCCACCAAAGTGTTCAACAACTTGAACCAAAAAATAGTGAAGATTGGTGATGCATCGCATATGCGACATTGTATGGGCTTCTGATGGAAAATGCACTATTGAGACGAATTATGTACAATTTGCTTCGAAAGCTTGGCAATCTATCCTTTTGAATATGATAATTTTTGATGTAGCGGAAGCTAGATAGATGCAAGGATCTTATTTAGTCGGAGAATATCTAAGATCAATGGCTTCTTGGATTCGTTGAGATCTCCTTGGGTATACCGAAACAAGGATTAGAGAATACTCTTCTCTGAAAAGCTCAAAGCTCTTTAATTTTATTAATCAATCAACTGTTTATCAAAGAAGACCTAAACGACTTATTTACAATAAAGCATAAAACCCTTTAAAAACTCTGGAATTTCTAGAAACCCTATCAGATAAACACTAAAATAAATAATATAATTAGAATACAAATAAATGATAATTATCCTAATTATGCGTTGCATCAGGTCTCGCCGGCCAAGAAAGATTCGTCCTTGAATCTTGCGTTTGCGCTGCATCAGCTCTCCCCGATCAAGAAAGATTCGACCTCGAATCTTCAATCTCGATCTTGGGGCCAAATTAATCTTTTCTTATACATCTTTAATTATATTATGAATCTGCACCAGAGTTTCACCAAACAAATATTTTGAGATATTCACACGAACTGAATTTTTGCACGAAATCCGCAGATAACAGATTTCACATGGATTTTGCACCGACTAAATTTTGTACAGATTTTGCATTGATCTTCAAGTCTGCAAAGATGTTGTTATGCACGAATTTTTCACAAAGCGGATTCTCGAAAATGAAATCAATAACTATGACATCATCTTCATAGATGTCATATATGGGATCACCATAGATTTCTCTATAGATCTCATGGCCTTTTTTCTTACCAAAAGGACTTTCATCCTCGAAAGGATAGATGCTGCTGCCTATCAACATGACATCCATAATCAGTCTTTGATTGAGAAACCAAAAAGACGCGGATCTAATACCAACTAACGTAGCGGAAGCTAGATAGATGCAAGAATCTTGTTTAGTCTGAGAATACCTAAGATTAATGCCCTCTTGGATTCGTTGAGATCTACCTGGATCTACCGAAAACAAGGGTTAGAGAATACTCTTCTCTGAAAAGCTCAAAACTCCTTAATTTTATTAATCAATCAACTGTCTACCAGAAAAGGCCTAAATGACTTATTTATAATAAAACATAAAACCCCTAGAAAAACTCTAGAATATTCTTGAAACCTTAAAAGATAAACACTAAAATATATAATATAATTAAAATACAAATAAATAATAATTATCCTAATTATGTGCTGCATCAATTTTAATTGCCCAAATTAATGCTTCCATCTCGTAGTGAAGTGATGAAGCACTTCTATAATGATACTTAGCCCTTGAGAGGTAGATTTGTGTAACACCCGTCCCACCATGCAGACCAAGAAATCGTGTTATTGCTTGATCTCACCTATTTTTTATATTTTTTTAAGTTTACCAACGATTAAAACTTGAAACTCCAACTCCTAGATACATACTAACCTGAGGAAAAAGGGAAAAAGGGTGAGTAAAACAATTTTTATCCAGTGAGAATATCTTTTCTAACCACTTAACATTCTATAAACACGTTTCAAATACATTCAACAATCATTACTTAACATAGAATCAGAACGATGTAAACTCAAACAATCAATACATTAACATCATAATCGTCATGCAATATTAACCTTTTCAACACATGCTAATGTATCTATCTGGTTAATTATCTTGAAATTCACACATCTCAACTATCATAATCCTGGCTTGAAAGCTTATCAATTTCATCTGGTCCCATTATCATGGTGTGAACCCTAGAGTCTGGCCATCCTGGCTCTAAACTTTAACATATGCTCTGGTTATCCTAGCTCAGAAATCATGTTACCCTTGCTTTTTTACTCTAGCTATCCTGACTCTATACTCTAGCCATCATGGCTCTTTACTTCACATATCATCTTAGCTCATGGCATCAAACATAATCACATAATCTTATTATCAACTATCACTACAAGTCAGGGGCGGACCCAGCATTTTTTTACTGGGGTCATAATGGGTTGGAGCCCAATTGAAAAATGAGAGAACAAATAATTTATGACAAATGGTGGAATCGAACATGGGACAAGCGGGTCAAAATACCTATTACTAACCAATTGAACTATCAACACATATCAATTAATAAGGGAAAATATCAAATTTATATATTTATGGGGTGTGTCAGATGACCCCCCTATTTTCAACATGGGTCCGCCCTTGACTACAACATGTCATCATGCGTTCTAACATATCATGCACTTTCAGAAACTAAGCAACCTAACTTTTTCATGCATTCACAAGCAATCATAGAAAATGTAACCATGTAGTGAATGTAAGAGAAAAACCTCAACGCAACAAGTACATACAAGGAAATGAGCCCTTGACCATTGGGTCAAGAGAATTTATTCGGACAATATTTTTAACATATTCCCTTTCATATATAGTATTAGTTTCTAAGAGAGTCTCTCATGATTGATAATAATAATAAAAAAAAAAAAAAGAGAGAGAGTGAGAAGGGGTTCTCAAATGAGAACCTTTGAGAACACCATGAGAATTTCTTCTAACATTTGTCTCTTATTAATTGGTTCAATTCTTTTTAAAAATTTAAAATTTAATTATATAATCAGTTTTTATTAAAATATTAATATATTTTTTTTTTTTGAGAGACTAAGAGAGTCTCTCACCAATGCTGATGCTCTTAGATTACTACTCATTTGCGATAAAATATGACGCAAAATTTATATTATTAAATTCTTAATGGAAAAATGATTTAGAAAACTATCAATGGTGTATTATTATTGGATAAATCTAGTACCTCTAGATTTTAATTATATATAAATAAAATATTTCATATGAATGTTTGACGCGTGAATTTTTATTTAAAGATTTTTTTATTAAGAATCTAGTGCCTCTAGTTTTTTTAAAATTTATCCAATAACAATACAACATTCATAGTTTTGCTAAAAAAAATTTTTAATTTAAGATAAACTCTACAAAATTTAATATTTTTAGTATACACTTTTCATCATATATTTCACCACAAATAAGTAGTTATAGAACTTGTCAAGAACTAGCACGTCTTCAATTTCCTCCCGATATGCGCTCAAAATTGAGATATCAAAGGTGTTTCATACTTTGCAATGAGAATATATTACCTTAGTGCTCATATTGATGGATTTATTGGAAAAAATGTGCATTTCAACAACGTCTTTCTCCGTCTCGGTTATATATTGGCGAGATTGAAGGTTTTTTCCCTAGTTCATGTGGGCTCATATAAGGTTGCTTATGCCGCATACTCAACATGGCTGATGAAAGAGGTGAAATATGATACCACTTAAGCTATGCGGATGGCATATTGGTCTTCACAAATGGCAAGGCTGATTCTATGTGTGATATGGCTAATGTGCTTAATGTCTTTGAGAAATTCTCTGAATTTTTTATTAATGTCTCCAAGTCAACAATATTTACTGTGGGTCGTGATTGTGTATTCCATAAGGTTATCTCATAATCCATTATTTGGGGCTCCCATTAACCATAAAGGCAATGACAAGACATGATTTTGAGCCCTTATTGGATAGAATTAGGTCTTGGATTCTTTCTTGGTTGGGCAAGAGTCTTTCCTTTTCGGGCCGTCTACGATTGATAAAATTAGTTATTGTGATTTGTGAGCATCACCAACTTTTAGTGTTCTATTTTTTTATTAGCTAAACATTTTTTATGCAACAGATAGCCTCTGTATTGCGTTCCTCTGATCCGGTAATCCAACTACTACTACTAAGGAAATGGTTTGTAGACTGTACGATGAGGGATGGTTAGGTATTCGTCGATTGAAAAGACTAAACACGAGTTTATGCTCTGAGTTTAATGTGGTGCTTATTTACATCATCATGATCTCTCTGGGTAGCCTGGGCACGTCAAAATCTTCTCCATAACTGTACTTTCTAGGACTATTAAGAAACAACTAAACGGTATTGGATTTGGCTTAGGCTACTAAAATCTCATGACCTTGAAGCTAATTTCATTCATTTTAAGGTACGTAATGGAGTAACCAATCTGTTATGGTTAGATAAGTAAACAATGGGTAGTCGGCTTCTCAACATTTTAGGTGACATAAAATCCTAAGTTTTGGGGATCGGTAAATACTCAAAAATAAACGAGGTGATTTCCCTTAATTCTTGGAGATTGAGGCGTGTTCGTGGAGCATCTTAGCGTGGTATAGTTGAAGTTTTTGGTGCCTCTATCGTTCCCTCGCCTGATGCAGGTATCGACTTTCATCTCCGGAAACACGGGCAAAATGTCTACAAACCTTGCTTCTGCCTGAGCATTAATTGGAATCAAATCTGACAACCATACCCGAAAGTTTCTCTATCTTGTATTGATGTTCCAACAAGCAACTCGTCATCATGCGTTTATTGTTTGGCTTGCTATCAAGAACTGCTTATCTACATAATCTCGGACTCAAAGCTGAGGCAACCGCATGCATACCTCTTTTCTGGTGAACTCGATGAAAAAAGGGACCACTTATTCTTCGCATATCCGTACTCATACACGGTTTGGACAGATTTGGTGGAAACCTCTTTGGTTTGCACATCACGTCATATTTGGATGATACCATTCTTTATCTCCACTCGGTTACTTGCTTTAAAAATGATCGGACCCTCCAACGTCTATCATTACACTCAACAATTTTTCATCTTGGAGGGAGAAAAATGGGAGAAGACATCTTCAAGGATCTTATCCTTCAACCCATCTCGTCCGTTCCATCGACAAAGTCTTCCGTAGTCGCTTCGCTTCTTTTCGTTACATTGATGCAAATAAATATGCATATCTTCTCACAAATTGGTTCACGCTCACAGGTCATAGGGGTTTGATTGGAAGGTGCTTTAGGATCTCACACAAAACCAAAAAAATGTCTACAGCCTAATTTTAACCAATTATTCTATGGCTTTGAGACCTTGTTAACACATGTTTAAGACCTTGTTAAGACATGTTTTGAATGTTTAAGACCTTGTTAAGACATGTTTTGAATGTGATCATATTATCATATTTATAAATTCTCTTCACGATCCTATTATCATATTTATGAATTCCTCTCACAATGTATTGAAACTCGTTTGACATTCTTATGAATTTTCTTTATGAATTCTTCTCCTAATGTCATGAAACTCTTTTAAGACACATTAGCATTATAGCATTCATGAAATTGGGAAAATAATTCGTAAAAATATATCATAAGAGCTTCAAATGAGTTTCAAATATTTCACACCAATTACTTGCAAAAGATCCAAGAAAGTATCAACTTCGAAGAGAAGGAGAACATGAACATGAACATGATCCAACCAAAAACTTGTCATTCATTTTTTTAAGGAGAGTAAGAGACTTGGTCGTGGGTGACGAGTTTCGAACAAGTTATTAAAACATTGATCGATGGTGATTGATATCCAAAGCTTCGACACACAACAAAACCTCACAACAGCTTTCTCAGGTGGCCTTAAAAGTATGTCTGAGGTTAATTCAATTTTCTAAGAATATATTTTAAATTTAAAAGATTTATTGGGCCATATTGTGTTTGGGCTTGTTGGGCCTTTTTTTATTTAGTTAGTAGATTTAGGGTTAGAGATTGTTTGTTGAAGTATTTAGGGTTCAAGCTAACTGAGTATATAAATAATGTAGAGGTGTCAGAGAAAAAAATTAAACCATAGCCGTCACCTTTTTTTCTCTCTTGTTGGAGATCGACAGTTGGTGGCTCCTTTAGTCCCACCATCGGTATCAAATTTTTGCTTTTGCTTTCAGTTTTACGTTTCAAATATTTGGTTGTGTGATTTGGTATGGTACTGGATCAGAAGGTCAATGGTATTGTGTGATTTGGTTTGGTACCGGATCAGAAGGTCAACAATGTATTTGTGTCAGTGGAGATGGCATAATCCCTCTATCTTTACAACACTTTCTTTTGGGTTTCTTTGTTATATTGGTTCGTCAATACAATATATGTTACTCCAGTTGTGAGTTTCTATATTGTTTTTTTCTCTTTTTATCAGATCTGTTCTAGATTTATTTTGTTCATTGTTTTGAGATCTATTCCGCACTTCGAGGTTTGTTGGGAATCTACTGGTGTTTTCTATATTTGGATGGAAAATTTAGATATATGCTCTTCATTATACAATCCTTTGGTTGTTGAATTATATCATAACCCCTATTGGTGTGGTGTTTTTTTGTTAGGGACTTTCATAGCTAAATCAACTTATTAATGTCGAATCAAGTGGATTCTACATGACAATCTATGTCCAGATTTTTTATTTGGTGGTTTCCCTTTTTGTAGAAGAGGTAAATTGTTTCTTCCAAGCTCCATATGTTTTTAAGCTTTCATCTTAAGATACTCTAGAATTTAAAGAAGATTGTTTTAAGAACTCAACGATTAACAAACAATAACTCTCTTTATTATGCTTTAGAAAATTACTCAAAACTAAAACTCTTTAGTTCTCTCAATCTCAAAACTCTCTTAAGTTATGTCACACCTTGACATCTCCTTATATATTGAAAGACTTAGACACAACCTAGTTCTATTAGGAACACAATTATATTTAGATAACTCCTAAATATATTTCCTAATCCTAGATGATTTTGAATAGCTTGACTCAAGCTATCTTCAAGCTTATCCAACAGATACCTAATGAAATCATCTTTTGGTGGCTTGTTTCACAACCTTTGTATCATGTTCTCTTTGATTAATGAGAAAATTTGCAGAAACAAAAATCTAGATCCATCATTGATGAAGTATTTTTTGATTGAGGGGAAGTGGCAGCGACGGGAGAAAGGCCGAGAAAGCTGCTTGTATTGTATGGTTCTCATACTGGAAACACTCTTTATGCAGCATACCATATTGGCCGCGAAGCTGGACGTCGTGGATGTGCAGCATCTATTTCTCCACCGACAAACTTTTGACGTGGTGTGTATTTAGTAAATCAATTGGATTTTTAAAGTTTTGTTTTCAAGATTGTCTCCTTCGTTTTGAATATCTGAAGGAAACCTTACAATTGCTCACCTAAAGTGTTTTGGATGGCAAAAACTGATGATTCCTTCGTACCAATAATCAACTGTTAGATTTGAGTGGTTATATTGACTGAATTTTTAGTAAACATTGGGATTTCATAAACTCTCTAGTGGTGACATAAAGTAATTTTATTTATAAGATTTTGATCAAGTTACCATGCATAACTTGCAGTTTTTTGCAATCAGCTGTGAATACAAGTGTTTTTTTTTTCTTGAAATTTATGTGAATACAAGTTGGGTCGGCATGTTTCATATGTCTTTGGAGTCTTAACAAGAGGCCAGTGCCGAGTGAAAACAAGTTAATACCTCTAGATCAATATTTTAAAAATATTCCCTTTAACATACATTATTTTAGATAAATTCTCATTTATGAAAAATATATGACGCAAAATTTATATTAAAATTTTCAGTATTTTTCTTTAAGTTAAAAAACAGTTAGGAAAACATTATGAATTTTGTGTTATTATTGGATAAATCTAGTACCTCTAGATTTTATTATATATAAATAAAATATATCTTTAAATAAAATCTCACGTTCGTCAAACATACCTATGATACCTGAATAAATATTTTTCAAAATAAGTTAAAATAAAACATCTATAAATATTACGATATAGCTTTTCATAAGAAAAAAACTACTTCTTTAGTTTTTAAAATGAAATCTTAATTGTTATTAAATTTTGTTTTATTTCTAATAAATATATTTATACTATCAAGAATGTAAATTATAAATAAAGACAAAAACAGAAGATAAAAACACAAATAATTAGTTTCGGAAAAAACAAAAGGAGTAATCGTAGTACGCGCTCTAAAAGAACTGAAAAAGTTATAAAAATAACTGTAAAATATTATTTTTATTCTCAAAATCAAACATTTATTTGTATTAAAAGGGTTCTAAAATAAAAAATTTAAATTATTTTGAAATATTTTTTGACCTGCAACCCGATGGACCGGTTGAACCAGCCGGATGATGGGTTCATAGCGATTTTTCTGTTTTTTCCGGTTCTAATATTGGCAGATTTTTGTACTAAATCCGAACCGGAGTAGTGTCCGGGTCCAGGGTTAAATGGTCGGACCTCTGCTTGGATAATTTATGGGTCAATGGTTGCCCACTACGGATCGAATTTCATGCGTCTAAATTGAACATCATTCTATCACATATATGTAGGTGTGTGTGAATATATATGTTACACCAATCAAGGTAATCTAAAGTACCTTGTTTATTTATTTTAACTTTTTAAGCCATGAATGTCAACCATGTCTTGTTTGCGATGGACCATCGATCTTTACCGCTTTTTTGTTCAAGTTGTTGAACACTTCCGTGGCGATAGAAGTGAGCAATTTTATTTCCCATACTGCAAAAGAACAAGAACAAAATTCATCTAAAAATACAGAAAAATGAAAATTTCTACTATCGAAATCAACAATCTCTTATTTTATTCAATAGACACCAACTTAAATAATATAGCTTAAGAACAATACATCTATGCATATATATTGATTAACATAGACATATTTTGTATCTAGCTGATAATGTGTGTGTATAGAAAACTTGGAGATGACTTTTTACTTGGGATTTTGTGAGTCTTCTCCCATCTATTATCCTCAATATCCTCTTAGGATTTTTGCCTGCAATTTTAAAGAAAATAGGAAACTCAAAAATTGCAGACGCAATTCCTAAGAGAAATTTGAGGTTAGTGGATGGGAGAAGGCTCATAATGTCACAAGTGAAAAGCCATATCTAGATTTTCTATAAACACACACATTATCTGCTAGCTATACAAAATATGTCTACTAAATCAGTATAAATGCATAGATGTATTGTGTTATAAATTATAGTATCAACTTGGTGTATATTTAATCAAATAAGAGATTGTTTATTTCGATGGCATAAATTTTATTCTTTTGATTTTTTTTCAAAGGAATTTTGTTCTTGTTCTTTTTGAGTATTGGAAATAAAATCGCTTACTTCTATCGCTACCGAAGTATTGAACAAATTGAACCAAAAAATAGTGAAGATTGGTAATGCATCGCATATGCGACATTGTATGGGCTTCTAATGAAAAAGTGTATTGGCTTCGGCCCAAAACATTTCAATTAACAAAAAAAATCTCATTTATATCTTAAAAACAACATATCTAACACACCAACAGCTTAACTCGGTGAAGACCTTGCTCATTGACATCGTAAGCAGAAGCCTTACAAGTGTTTTGTTTTCCCAACCACAGTAATTAGAATTTGACGTATTGATTGGTTACTTAAACAGGAGGAGAAATGTTTACAGAAAAAAATCGACCAAAATAAATGTTAGAGATCCGAGCTAAATAGTCAGCCTTTCAATCAGAAGTATGATCAATGAGAGAAAGAGAATAAATAGGTAGGAAATTTGAAGTAGACAAATCTCATATAGAATATTGGAGAAGCGAACCACTCATTAGGAGAATCCACTATTGAGACGAATTATGTACAATATGATTTGAAAGCTTGGCAATCTATCCTTCTGGCTATGATAATTTTCATTGCCCAAATTAATGCTTCCATCTTCAAGTGAAGATGAAGTGGTTCTACAATGACACTTAGCACTTGAGAGCTAGATCTGTGTAACACCTGTCCTGCCACACAGACCAAGACATTGTGTTACTGCTTGGTCTCACTAAATTGTTGTTTAAAAGTTTTCCAACAATCAAAACTTGAAACTCCAACTCTAACTACGTACTAACCTAAAGAAAAGGGGGGGGGAAATGGATGAGTAAAACATACAATACACGTTTCAAGCTCATTCAACAATCATTACTTAGTATAGAATCATAACGCCATAAACTCAAACAATCAATACACGAACATCATAAACATCATGCAAATCTTAACTTTTTCAACACAATGTCATCTATCTATCTGGTTAATTATCTTGAAATTCACACATCTCAACTATCATAATTCTGGCTTGTAAGCTTATCAATTTTATGTGGTCCCACCATCCTTGTGTGAACCATAGAGTCCGGCCATCCTGGCTCTAAACTCTAACATATGCTCTGGTCATCCTGTCTCAGAAATCATGTCATCCTGGCTCAGAAATCATGTCATCCTGGTTTTTTATTCTAAGTATCCTGGCTCTATACTCTAGCCATCACGGCTCTTTACTTCACATATCATCTCAGCTCATGTCATCAAACACAATCACATAATCTTATTATTAACTATCACTTCAACATGTCATCATGCATTCTAACATATCATGCCACTTTCAGAAACTAAGCAACCTAACTTTTTCATGCAATCATAGAAAACAATAACATTCAACAAACAAACAATTCTAAGTCTATACTTAGCAATTCTCGAAGAATAAGAAAGGAAATATATATCAGTACATATCTACAAATCACACCCTCATCTTAGCCACTAGATGACGGAGAAAACTCATTATTTATTCTTTTCCTTTCCTTGTAATTGTTTCACTACGCCTAAAAGGTTCACAATTGCATGACGAGAAAGGAGATTTTGAACTTCCCCAAAATAGAAACTTTCTCTAGATATAATCTTTCTCAAAATAGAATTTTTTTAAGAATAGGAACTTTCCCAAATAAGTAGTAGAATTTCTAGGTCTAGTGTTTTCTTAAACTATGTTAGGATAGCCATCAACTTCAAACACAGATTGTGGGTTAAGCGTACCTTTGATTGCGGATCTGAAAAAGCTCTAGAGACAGGTAAATCGGCTTCAACCTCCATTTGGTTCGACGGGAAACTACTTCTAAAGTCGGATCGTGGCGGAATCTGATATAAAGAATTCTGTCATGGAAGAATAGTCGTAACTTTCCAACCGTAACTCTGATTTTTCGGATCTGCTTTAGGCTATGACTAGATCTAGGTGTCGTGCATATCTCCACCAAAGTAATCTTTTTCCTCCTCTACTTGTCTGTTCTCCTAGAATTAGTCAGAACAGTCTTCGAGAGAATCTCCGTCCTTCTCTTTTTCTCTCATGATTTCTTTCTATCTTTACCCTATCAGAGAGGCACGCAAATCATTGCCTTGAACCCTAGGATTCACTTATATATGTATCCTTATTAGATTATGATTTGGGCTTATTGAGCTTTTAAAAAACCTTTATTATATGATCCAAAACTGTGGGATTGGGGTGTTACAATCTATCTCTCTCCTTGTAAACAAATCCAACCTAAGCTTGAAGTGGGATCATTATCTTTCCATGAACCGTCAGGCTAACACCTTATAGAATATGATTCGATCCAAGGTTTTTATTTCTCAAGTACCTTATATTGTAGACGAGAAGGTGAACATAGAACCATGTAGTGGATGGAAGAGAGAAATCTCAACGCAACAAGTACATCCAAGGGAATGAGCCCTTGACCACTAGGTAAAGAGAATTTATCCGGACCATATTCTTAACATATTCCCTTTCACATATAGTATTAGCTTAGAGCATCTTTAGTGGGAGTTTTTAAGAGAGTCTTTCATGATTAAAAAATTAAATAAAAAAAAAGAAGATAAAGAGTGAGAAGAGGTTCTCAATGAGAACATTTGAGAACCCCATGAGAATATCTTCAAACATTTGTCTCTCATTAATTTGTTCATTTTTTATAAAAAAATAAAATTTAATTATATAATCATTTTTATTAAATTATTAATTTGTTTTTTGAGAAACTTGGAGAGTCTCTCACCAATGCTGATGCTCTTAGATTACTACTAATTTGCGACAAAATATGACACAAAAATTAATATAACATATTAAATTTTTAGTATTAATCTTAAATGGAAATATATTTTTAAAACTATGAATGGTGTATTATTATTGGATAAATTTAGTATCTATAGATTTTAATTATATATAAATAAAATCTTTCATATGAATGTTTCATCAATGTCGCCAATTCAACAATATTTACCGTGGATCGTGATTGTGTATGAATTGAAATTGAAGCAACAAGGCTGGGTATTCCATAAGGTTATCTCCTAATCCGTTATTTGGGGCTCCCATTAACCATAAAGGCAATGACAAGACAAGATTTTAAGCCCTTATTAGACAGAGTTAGGTCTTGGAGTCTTCCCTTAATGCGTTCCTCTCGTCGGGTAACCCAACTAATACTACTAAGGCAAAGGTTTGTAGACCCTACGATGAGGGATTGTTAGGTATTCGTCGATTGAAAAACTACAGACGGGTCTATGCTAAATAAATACACATAACACAAACTAAATAACTAAAATATATATATATATATATATATATAACCAGAATATTTTACACACATACTTATATTACACATAAATGTCACCTATTCACGTCACCAATGTATATAATATATATATATATATATATGTTACATATGTTATATATGTTATCTATATAAGTTATTTGTTTAAATAGAATATTATAAGTGTAACATCCCTAATTCAATTTTGGGGTTGAAATTGAATAATTAATAGTTGAGGGTTAAACTTGTGTAAATCATTTTGTTTCGGGTGGATTTAATTGATAAAATCAGAAGTTGTGGGTCAATTGATAATTCCCAAAATTAAGGACTAAATTGATCATTTGGAAAGTTGCTGGCGCTGGGTTAAATTGATAATTTCAAAAATTGTGGGGTCAATTCAGAAATTTGGAAAACATGGAAGACCGATCGCTGTAATTGGGAAACGTTGAAAAACGTATATATATATATATATATATATATCGTGTAAACATCTTCTTCTTTGGATGAGAAAAGTTAACCTACCCGCCTCAAAGGAGATCGGACTGAAAAGGAGAGAGTGAAGCTCGGTTTTTGGCGTGGCGAATCAAAGGTATTAACTCCCTTCCCTTTTTCTTGTTGTCTGTGGGGTGCATGGGCTGATGGTGGTTCAGCGAGCCATGGTGGGAGGAGGGCTGCGGTGGGTGTGCGTTCGGGGGTGGGACGTGGTGAGCCACAGCGAGGGTGAAGAGCGCGGCGTGTCCGGAGAAGGAACAGACGGCGAATGGCTGTCGTGGGGTGAGGAGCGCGAGGGAGATCGGCACAGGAAGTAAGTTCTGTGGCCGAAGGTCATCGGCGGAGGGGGGACGTCCGGTGTTGACAGTGGTTGTGGAGGGAGAACGCCAGGAAGAGAGGAGGCCTGGAGGAGACGCGCGTACCGGCGGAAGTCGAGGTGCAGCGGCGTTAATGGAGGAGAAAGGAGGTTTCTTGCACAGCAAGACATGAGAGATGGAAAAGAAGAAGGGAACGTGGGGGAAGAGGGATGTGGGTCCCACTTGGTTTAAATTAGTTTAATCCGGTTTAATTCAATTTAAATTAATTTAATAATTAATATTAAATTATAATATATTTATATATTATATTTAATATTATTTTAATATTTTATGTCCCGGGGTTTTTAGAAAAATAGGTCAAACAGATTTTCGAAAGTTTCAGGAGTCGTCAAATTTGACACTGGACATACCTCAGAGATTTCGAGGTGAGTGCTTGCCTGTTAGTTGTAGTATATGAGGACTTGGAGTGGTTCTCATGTAAGTGTTGCTTGTGTAGTTCATTAGAAGTATGAATGTGTGTTGTTGTTTTGTGTTATGCGTTGCTTGTTGGTGTGTTGTGTGGTTGTGGCTGATATTGATGAATTTTAGCTGTTGTGTAGTTTTGTACCTCATTCAGTATCTTTTATACTGAGGCATCTCCTTATGTGTTGCAGGTAAAGATTGAGTCTAGCTGGAGCTCGTGGGACCAAGGCTGTGGAGTGGGTGACATGACTAGTTTGTTGGTTTATTTATTATTTTAGTTATTGGTTGGTTTGAATATTATTTGTTTCTGCTAAATTGTTTGTTTGATGTTGACTGGTGTTTGGAATAAATTAATTGGAGTTTAATCTATTCGGTTAAGTTGTTAGAAAATTTTTAAAATAGTTTGTTTATTTGTTGTTGAACCGTTCCAGTTTAGTAGATTCCGGGACGGGTTGTTTCAATAAGTGTTTATAATATGAGATACTTATGTCTTACAAATTACAATTATTTTTATATATTTTTTCAATATATTATCTATATTGTTTTTTAAACTATAGTACAAAATTAATCTACAACATACAAAATATATTTACTAAACATAATTTATTTCAATTTTTTATAATAATAAATATCTACTATTAGTTAACAAACCTACAACAACAACAAAAATCAGCAATAAAATCTACATCCACAGCTAATAAACTTACATTAAAAATTCTACAGCAATAAATCTACACCACAACCAAAAGATCTACAGCCTAATTTTTAAAAACCTAAAGCTACAGCTGTAACCAATCAGGGTCATAGTCAACTCTTTTTTGCTCTGTGTATTACCAGTTTTTCCCTACCGAGTTCTTTATATTTGTTTCTTTGTATGTAAATCTTTTTTTAGTTGGGAAATACAAATAACATTTAAAAAAAATGTAACATTTTCCTTTTATGTAAATCTTTTTTATGTTTATAGGAATGAGATCTAGAGGTATTAAATATGTCCAGTTATAATACTTCTTCAAACATATTTTTTTCTAAAACATTTAAATTTAAGATAAGTACTATAAAATTTAATAGGAAATTTTTAAAAATTTTAATACAAATTTGGCACCATATATTTCATCACAAATTAGTAGTTATCTAAATTAATACATATGAAAGGTAAATTCAGATATTTTAGTGAAAAAAAATATATCAATAAAGATAGAATTTTATAATGGGTTTAACCAATGTGACCCATCCATCTATAAAATGGAATAGACTAGTAACAAGAACAACAACAAAATCAAAAAGAGAGGAAAAAGTTGACATGGGTTCTAGAAAAGGTATCTGATCATACGTGCATCGTAGTCCATACTGCTACGATGTGGTTAACTGTATCCAAGATCACAAGAGTCAAATCGAAATCGGTCGTCTCACATAAGAACTGGAGCAAAGCAAACAACATGAGAAGGTATTTGTCCCAATTTTAATATTCTTTATATATTTTTTTCTGGTTAAAATAATTTCTATTTTAATAAGAAATCATTTACATGATAGAATTCCAAAATAAAATACAAATGAAACATCTATTTTTAGCCAAACCGTAGATCCAGATATACCACTTTATCTATTGTTTAGTTTCTTTTTGTTTTAAGAACAGGATTATTAATTTCTGTTATATATTACTTTTCTTTTGTTTTATGTCTACAAACATTAAATTTTCATCAATTTTAGATTTACTTTTAGAATTGGATTTAAACCTGCGAGACAAGTTTCCGCACAAACTTCCAGATCTCAATTCTAAGATAAAACGTAATATTTATGAAAAATAATGAAACAAACAAAAATAATATATAAAAGAAATTAATAATATTTTTTTTACAACAAAATAAACTCGACAATAGATAAAGTCATATATGTGGGTTCAAGATCTACTGCTAGGGTTTGGTTAAAAGTAGTTTTCAAATGTAGTTTATCTTGGAACCCTATTAAAGTTGTAAACAGTTTCTTATTCAAAAAAAAAAAATCAACCAAATATATATGATCGGTAAATTGTCTAGGACCCATGTCTAGTTTTTGCCCTCTCTTTATATTTTTGTTGTTGTTTTTGTTACTACTCCATTCCATTTTATAGATGGATTAGGTCACGTAGGTTAAACACATTACAAATTTTCTATCTTTATTGATATTTTTTTTTTCACTAAGATATCTTAATTCCCCTTTTAACTAATTCCATTAATGTTTTTATTAAAAAACTCTTACTCAGAAAATTTTAACAAAACACCTAGCAAAGAGAAGTTACTCGAATAATCTTCTCAAAATATTTTATTTAACATAGATTAGTTCAGATAACAACTAATCTTTGATGAAATATATGACGCCAAATGTGTATTAAAATATTATATTTTATAGTACTTAACTTAAGATTAAAATATTTTAGAAACAAATATGAATGAAGAAGTATTATAATTAGACATATTTAGTACCTCTAGATTTCATTCCTATTAACATAAAAAAAAGGATTTACATACAGGAAAATGTTACCCTTTTTTGAAATATTGATATAATTATTGATAAAATTATTAAATATGTAAAAACAAATAAAAGTATATTTATAAATATTGATATAATTATTTTCATAACTATTAATATATATATATTATTGATATAACTGTTTTCATAATTATATATATAAATATTGATATACTATTCTTATAAACTTTATAAACGTATTTGACATTAACTTTGCTGATATAGTTTTTCCGCCAAAATTTGTAATTTTACGGTTTTGGCAGAAAAAATGCAATTCTGCAATTTTGCTATTTTAGCCGAAAAACATCATTTCACGATTTTTTCACAAAAGGTTTATGATTTTGGCAAAAAATTTAATTTCAAAATTTTGCGGTTTTGACAGAAAAATGCTATTTTGCGAATTTTTTTCCAAAATTTTGATTTCATGGTTTTGGCAGGAAAATGTAATTCCGAGATTTTGCGGTTTTTACGAGAAAATCCATTTTGCGGTATACTTTTACCAAAATTGTGATTTCATGGTTTTGGCAGAAAATTATCATTTAACAATTATCCGTCAGAATTGCGACTTCATGGTTTTGGCAGAAGAACGCAATTCCGTAATTTTATGGTTTTATCGCAAAACCATAATTCTGTGATTTTGCATTTTTAGTGGAAAATCGTCATTTCATGATTTTCTGTAAAAGAACTTGATTTCACGATTTGAAAAAATGCAAGTCCTAGACTTTGCTGTTTTGCCGGGAAAACACCATTTTGCGAGTTTTTGGATTTTAATTTATGTTTTACTAGGATTTAATCCCAGTACACCAAAATTAATTTATAAATATTAAAAATCATAATTTGAAAATAAAAAATTAATATGGTTAGGACTAAGATTAAAAATAGAATTACATTAAAGTATTGACATTTTAGTCATTTTTTTAGTAAAAACATCTAGATGGAGATGTAGATTTACAAAAACTAACTAAACAAATAAAAGTTTATTGAGATGGATCATCCAGATGAATAACCCAAAATGGAAATAAACAATGTTCAGATGGATTATTCAGATGGAGTATTTAGATGAATCATTCGGATGGAAATGATAGATAATGATAAATGAGCAAACGAAGGGGACCTAGTACAAGACTATGTTAAGAATGATGAGATAGATCGAACTTTTGTTTGTTTGTTTGTTTAGTTTTTGTAAATCTACATCTTCATCTAGATGTTTTTACTAAGAAAATGACTAAAATATGCTCCAGCAAGTAATATGTCTAATCGCTGGATATGTCAGCCAAAACATTTTGTCCAAGAAAAACTACTCTCTTTCGAGCATATGATTTTGATGAGTTTTGAAGTTTATGAAAGACTAGATCTATATATATCTTCATCATTGTCGTATTTTTTATTATTTTGTTTCTTTTCTCTTTTATTTTTGTTTGAATAATTCTTTGATCTTCTATTTTATGGGTTTAATTCATGGGTCAATAATTTTAATGGATGATTGAAAAATTAAAAATCTGGTACTGGTTTATTATTAATTAGTTCTCTTTCTTCTGATAATAATTTTTGACCAAAATACCCCTATTACAATTTTATCGGTTAAATATTTTGTTAACGTCAAATATTTGAGGGAGATCACATCTAGTTTTAATGGGTAATTATTTTGTTAACATGATATACATCATAGTTCTGATGTAGAAAAAGACGAGATGAATTCCAACAATAATTCCAATGAAATATCCGACAAAAATCAATTGCAGTTTTAGATAGTAATTGTTTTCTTAGCGTGATATATATTCTTGTATATCGATAATAATATCAAAATACAGTAAGTTGTTATGTATAATTTTAAATAAAATTTTACCCTATATAAAACATGATTATTGTTTTTAATTTGTTTAGTATGTCATCATAATGAAAATGGTTGATATATTATTTACATTCAATAGGATATAATTTTTAAAAAGCATGTTATATAAAAAATTAGCGAGATACAAAATTACTAAGAAGTTAAAGTTTTTTTGTAACGAGTTATACATTTTAGAAACATGATAATATATTAATAAACATGCAAAAAACATTAACATCCTTACACCATTCCGACCAAAACAAATATCCGATGTCCTTGTAAAACTTGTTAACTTTTCACTTCACCGCCATAAGTTGTATGTTAGGTCGCTAAGTTGTTTACCTTCTTAATAATCTATTATCCCAGTAATAAACATTTTCTACAATGTACTGGATCATATGATTTAACATGCTATGAACAATGTTAACATGCTATTAACTTTACATCCGTTACAAAATGAGTTACCTTACATCTAATCTAAGAAGGATGTGCTGCATTCTATAAAAGTATGGGTAATAATGTCAATAAAATGAACAGTAAACTACAAACAGTATCTGGTGAGAGAACTAATTAATCAGTTTTCTATAGCTATTCTTTGCAATTTCCCTTAATTCATTTGTGATTAAGTTTCAGAAAAAAATCTTCTCAAGAATGAAAGTCTCCTGTGATACTTAAAATCGAATTGAAGATGAAGAAAAAACCAATTAAGTTATGAAAATTGATCGGCGGACATAAGCACTCTTATAACAAAAAGTTACACGTATTTCAAACTTAATCCACATACATGGTTGAGAATTATAGTAACAAACTAACAATCAAATTTACTATGACTTTGATAATTATACTTTTTGTATGTTTTCATTATATTAGTTTTTTTTTTTTTGATAAAGGGCATTCTATTGAAAACAAAAGGTTATATAATTATTCATTATACTAGTTTAAAAAGTTTTTTTTAATCTATATTTTAGAGTTTTTGGTTTTGTCGGACTCATAATTTGTATTTATTTCTGGACTATAGATTTTTTTTTCTTTCAAATCTTCTGGACTATAGTTCTAGTAAAATCTTGCAAGAAAAAAAACAGTGAATCAAAATTGATGTAATAAATCCGACGAAAATCCACATCGTCCACCATGGCCGCAATTAATGTAAACCGGTTCGGCACGCAAACCAATTAATCAAAATTGATTTTGGTTTATCTGTATTCTTCATCTTCTTCTTTGCGTGCCGTGAAGAATAATAAAATTTTTCCCAAAGCTCATCTCCATGGCTGCAAAAGCTACAGAGAAAAAAAACAACAGAGATTTTCTAAATCATCTCGAAACATATCTCTCCAAAAGAGATGGCGTAGACAAGCTCTTAAAGATCTCTCGTTACGCAACCAAAATCATCATCGCATCATCTCTAATCCCAGAAACCACCGGATCCCTAATTCCCCGACTCAAAAGCTTCGAATCAAGCGTCGGAGTCAGTCGCAAAGCCTTCCGTCTCGGAAAATTCGTACAAGACATCAACGCGTTAAGAGATTCACGATGGGATTCAAATCACGAACTCATATTACTTGTAATCGCATACGGTGGCGAAGGATTATACTATTTCGTTGAACAATTCATCTGGTTAACGAAATCTGGATTGATCGATGCGAAACATGCGAAATTGCTTCAAACGATCAGTGCTTGGGCTGAATTGATTGGTTATGTTGGAAGTGTTTCATTGAAAATTAGGGATTTGAGGAAATTGAAAGATGAAGAGAATTGTGTAGCTTCGACAATTGAGATCTCTGTTTCTAGAGGGATGTCTTATGAAGAAGAAGATGAGAAGATGAAGAAGATAAAGGAGAAGAAGACATTGAAGGTTTTATCGATTTTGCAAGATCTTGCTGATGGAATGATGACGATTGCAGATATTCGAGATGGTAAGGGATTGTTATTGGCTCCGAATGTGATTTCTTCTGCAGGTTTGTTTTCAGCTATTGTTAGTACTCATAAGAACTGGATCTCTTGTTGATGATGATGATGATGATCATCATCATCAAATACTTTTCGTATTCGAATTTTGAATCAAATAAAGGTTTTGTTATCGTCTTTGATTCGATGTTTTACTTGGATTTTGAATAGCCAAGAGTATGATTTAATCAGGCAATACATAGATTCAAATTTGGAAGCAATACAAACAGAAGAAACAAGAATGGCTTAAGCCTGTTAAAAGAAAGGTTTTCGAACTCGCTTACAAAGATATATTCCGTAGGCATGATGGTGCTAAGAAAACGAATGAGAAATTTCGGAATGTTGGGTTTTGTCTACCTTTCTTTCATGGAACTGCTGTTAGATTTCGTTCGTTTTAGTTGCCATGGAGGTAAGCAGCCTCTGAGAGGTGATTGTAGAAGTAACGATGATGTGGAAAGCTGTTTTTGTCTCATGGAGATTGAGGATAAACAGCTGAATGAGCTTCTAAGACTTTTCTTTTCGTTTTCTTCCTCTGGGATTTGCCCGTCTGGATCGTGGCAAACCGCTGTAATCTTGAGTGACTTGGGAAGTATGCAGCTGCACATAGAACCTGTAGCATAAAAAGCAAATTTGTCTTCAGAAGACAGAATTCTTGAACGATTTGCAAATGCAGCAAACCCCGTCTTACCTATTTGCGCAAGTCGATTCACCCATTTTGGGATCTTTTTGCCGGTAAGCTTGTAGCAAACGTCTTGACAGAAATGATTGCAGTTCTTAGCAATTAAGTGATACATATTCCCATAGTAGCTGCAAGCCGTGTCCTCCATAAACTCCCTAACTTGTGTTGGGTTTAAATTTGTAGTTCCAATGAATATCGATTTCTTGAATTTGAAGCCTGGGCATTGCCTTGGTTCAACCTCAAAAACACCACTGGTTGCATAATCATGGGCACCGAAAGCATATTCTACTCCATGAACTGTGAATTCAACACCAAATTTTCATCGTTAGCTACCGGTAACTATAAGACCATATCAACAAGAAAACACAATCCTTAGGGCTTACCTTCTACACCAGAGTGAAATATACCAAGACCTGCCCAATAGATATATCCATTAATAGGAGTCAAGTCATAAACATTGAGATAGACTGGTGTACGGCCTGGACCATGGTTGCCTGACTTCAATTTCGAAAAGAAGCAAAACCGTGCAACTGATTTGCTTTTCAGATGAAGTGGTCCAAGAGATTTCCAACGTTTCTTCGACACGAATTTCATCTTTTCCCCAAACCCTGACCGAAATTCTAGCAGCGACTCTGACCAACCTGCTCATTCATGTTCAAACATTAGACTCGCTATACAAAACTAGTCACGCTAAGACAGAAAGAGGAATAGACGAAAAGTCCAAAACATTTTGATCTATCAAACAAACTTCAAAATGAAAACTTTACCTTTCTTTTGCTTAGGCTCTGCTTCTCCCTTCAACATTGGATGCCTCAGTAGAGGTTATCCTGTATGTAAGCATTAATCAATAAAAGATTCTGAAAGGTCCACAAACAAAGAGCTTTGTACCACATTATGTTTTCATAGAACTTAAGAGACTGAAATGGAAAAAAAATGTACTTTTTTTTATTAATTATCAACTTATGCTAGTTGGCTGAAATACACAAACAGCTCATTTAAAAGCCAGCACCCAATCCCTCTTGGCCGGCTTCAATCAGTTAGCATAAATATAATAGAGCATGTATCTTAAAATAAGCAAAGATTGGTCTCATTTTATTCATCTCAAAACAAGACTGAGTCATCTAAATATCTGTTTTATCATCCAAGAAAAAGTGTAGTCAAATCACAAATCCATAAAAGTTACTTCCCAAAATATACAGAGATCAAAAGATATAATATCAAGTCTTGTTCCTAAAGAGTTGCTACCATGTCAGAAGCAATCATGAAGACAAAAATGTAGTTGGGTTAGTGTATTAAATTAATAAAGAAGAAGACAAGAGAAGATGATACAGATAGATTAAGTAAGGAGCTTAGGAGACAAGTCAAAGGTTCAACAACCCATTCCAACTAATTAGGCTAACAAAAAAAGCAAAATAATTTCCAACAAACAACATTGAATCAGTGGTTTAGCTGATGTAAGAGTCAAAAATCTAATTAAAACTACAAACCAAAACTTTTAACTAACATAATTAGTTCCTCAAAATGGTAAATCTTGAAAAGTGTAGCTCAAACCCAACTTGTGATCTTTACTGCAAATCAAATGTGACCCATTTTGCACAGTCAATTAAGAAACACATTTAAGGGTTCAGACAATGATATGGTCTGTTTTAGGGTTTATGTTTCAGATCTGTCAAAATTAGCTTAGGGAAAGCAAAAAAGATAAGAAATTTAACAAACCCTCACTCAAAGATCTATGCCTTTTCAATTTCTCCGACAAAACTAAGAACTATTCGGACAACGAAAAAAAACCCTAAATTAGAGAACTTTAGAGCGGAATCTTCACATAAGTTAGATAATGTAGGAATTGAAACACAAAATTTCAATTTTCAGAAGAGTTTGTGGGAATATAACTTACGGAATTGGGATAGATTCACCATTGATAAGCAACACTGAGCATTAACTGAGAACCACCTGAGACTGAAACTTGCAAGATTTTTATGTTTTCTTATTTCTCATAAGTTAAGAGCATTTATCTTTTAAGGAATCATAAGAAGAAGATGAGAGAGTGAGAAAGAGAGAGAATGGGAAAAAGAACGAATTTGGTCGCTCTCTCTCTCGTGTCTTTGTCTCTTCTTTTGTTTTTTTTTCTAGCATGTTTGTTTGTTTTGTATTTTATCCTCTATACTTGTATACAGTACCAAAAAGGCGTTTGGATGGTTAAAATTGTGTTTCGCTACAAAACGCTTTAAGTGAATTTTGTATCACCAAAAAGAAAAGAAAAAAAGAGGAAATTTGTAGGGATAAAAACATAAAAATACACGAATTAGACTATCTAAATCTAAAAAATACACGAACTAAAAAAATACTACAAAAATTTTAATTTATTCAAATTAATGCACAAACTTATAAACCATTCTAATAAATTCACAAACTAATATTTTTTTCCTTTCAACAAATAAATTCTTAACGGAGAATTAAATAATTATGTTAAGAACATGTTAATAAGAGAAAATAAAAAACTGAATTAAATATTAGAAAATGAAATTCTCAACATTAAATCATATAATGTAACACGATTCTGTCTCTTTTCGATAACAAAACAACAAAAAAAGTTATGAGAAGAGAGAAAGATCAAAGTCACGTAACAAACATAGTAGCATCGATTCAATATCTTATCAAAAAAATTTTCACCTCAAAAATTCATACTTCAAATAATTTGAAACAAAAGAAGAAGATCAATTACTGCTTGATTGATTGAGATGTTACTTTTTTGCGACTCCCAAGTATACGTGAAATATTTGTTTGAGTTGACTGAGATAATGATAATGTTTGAGTAGAAGCTTCATCCTGAAGTGAAGCCAGCACAGCTTGTGATGAAGAACTTGAGTTCAGATCCTAAAAGGTTATTAACAAACCAAGTGAATGTTATTATGATATGTGAAATTGAGAGTAGAGTGTAGATGTTACCATTGATTTTCTCGGCCTACCCCTTCGGTTAGGTGGACCGTATTGTATTAGGAGCATTTATACACTTGTTAGCTCTGTGTCTTTCTTGTCGACATAAAGAACACGTCATGACCCGCCCCTCTCGAGTTAGATGATATTTCTTGGATAGAGACTCATGTGGATTTTTTATTCTATTATATTTCTTACGTCTTCCTAGCATATTCCTAACTGGAGGTGCAAAAATGAAAGGTTTACCACTTCTTCTCCACAACTTCGTTCCCTTTTATACAAAAATATAAAAATAAGGGTTTCTATAAACCATAACATTTAGAGTTGATTGAATTTTCAAATTTAGTTTGATAATAAATGTTTATTCTTCACAGAAATATTTTACTCCGTTAAAACAAATTTTTGTTAAAGATAACAAATTTCTAGTTTGCGTATTTTATATAATGTATTATATAAATTGCGTATTTTAGTTTGTGTATTTTTTGGATTTAGGTAGCTCAGTTCATGTATTTTTAGGCTTTTATCCCAATTTTGTATAATCAAAGATAAGTTTACTCCGTATGCAATTTTTTAACCGTGTCAAATAAAAATTATTTTGCACATATTGATGTTGTTGATTAACATATGCTACCTGCTTTTGTTAAAGAGCTTAATGCCACCTTGATAAGTTACAAATGAATTTGAACCTTTTCTCTCATTTCTTGAAATCTTTCTCCCCACATAACTTAATCGGTTGTGCTTACATCTTTATTTTTGGACCAGCGTTGGTGGCTTCTTTAGCATCAACGTCGGTCCCATTTTCTTCCCTTACACAGCTTTTGTGTCTTTCCTTTTTTTGGCGAGTTGTGAAGAGATTTCGGCAGCACATATATTTTTTTAAAGATGGACTTGGTGGTGGCTCATATCTGGGGAGCTCCAGCATTTGAGGATGATGCATGTTTCCTCCATGTGCCTCTGTCTTGTCTCCTTCTTCCATCCAGATGTGTTGTTGCGTTTGTCTTCTCTTCATTACGGTGACAATGAATCTCCACTTCTATCATGGGTAACAAGGGTTAGGTGTTGGCGTCCAGTAGTGAAGTTGTTCTCCTCTCTTGGTGGTGGCTCTTCTTAATAGTTCGTGATGCTGGTTCTTCCGGCGAAGCTGCGGTGGTATGTCGTAACTCTACACTGTGACAGGTCTGATGTGGTTTTTCGTAAATCTGCTCCTCGGCAACTCAAGTTGGCTTCTTTTCGAGCAAGGTTTCCTCCTTTGCTCCTCCGGCTCTCTCGTCAAACTCATTGGTATGGATTTGCTAAGTGTGACGATGGCACAGTGCGACGATGGCACAGTGCGACGATGTCTAAGGCGGTGATTGCAACAACCTGAGTTTTTGGCGTGTAGATCTCCTTTCTTCCATTTTTGGTGGTGCGACCATTGATTGTTGAAGGGATCTCCTTCTTTAATTGTTCTTTTGCAGGTCTCAAGCGTGAATGGCTCGGTGAAGCTTTAGGCACTTTTCGGTCTGAAGCACCGAGGGCTGGTTTCGGATCACGGTCGCTCGTGGCAACATCGACGACGAGATTGAGTTAGGGAGCTGCATTTGGTAATCGAGTTGTCTGGTTTTTTGTTCTTTTGTAGTGTTGTTTCTCATCTTGTTATTTATGTTTGTTTCCTTATCAGTTTTGTTGTTTGCAGTTTTGGATCTTTTTAATTTCTTTGTATTGCCTTTGTATTCTGTCAAAAATTTTGAAAATGGTATAAAATTTTAATATTTAACCCAAAAAAGAAAAGAAAACAATGACCAAAAAATATTCTCTTTTTTGTCAGTGTTTTCTTTTCTTTTTTTGGTTAAATGTTAAAATTTTATAACATTTTCATATTTTTGACAGAAGAAAATGACAATATAAACAAATTACAAAAGACCAACAACTATAGAAAATTAAATCGATAAAGAAATTAAATAAAAACGAGATAAAAAATGACACCACAGAAAAACATAGAACTAGGTAGCTTGATACCATAATACTTCTTTAAGCATTTCAAACTTTTTTTAGATTCTTCGAGTCTACACCAACTAAAATTTATTATCGCTTTTTTCTCCTAATATTAACATCAAACATGTCAAATCAAGTATTAACATCATTTTAGTTTACGTAAGTGAGTTATAAATATACCAGTGGATGCATATTGTACCAAGAGTCCAAGACATTGATCTTTAGGGAAATAGTGTAAGATCGTTCAAGCAAGAGAAATCTGTCACTTTTGTGAAAGTGCAATGAAGAGCTAATATTGTCATCCTAAAGGTTTTGGTGGAGAGACTTCCTTCCTTGACGAATCCAAAAGAAGTTGAGGTGCTAAAGGAAGTCTGAGTTGTATGGTATAGGAAAATGATAGAACTAGAGATTTTATTAAGTAAGTTCATTTTACATGCTTTAAATTTCAATTGGACAAATTTTTAAAAATTATATATATTTTTACATAACATTTTATATACATTAATTAATATATTTAAACATCTGAACATTTTTAACCACATCATTTGAATATATCTAATAACTATGTTCTTAAGAAAAAAGGTGAATCTCCAGTTGGAGGAACACCATATAAATAGAAGTTTTGAAATGAATTGAATATACTAAAATAAAATCTCAAGTTCTCTACCATAGCATATAACTAATATTTCTTTAGACATCTCAACTTTTTTTGGATTCTTCAAGTCTACATCCACATAAACTAAGCACTAACATTATTTTAGTTTACCTAAAGGAGTTGTAATAAAAAAAAACTCAGTGCACATGCTATGCCAAGATTTTGATCTACATGGAGATGGTGTAAGAGAATTGAAGGCCGATAGGTTTGCCAATAGTGTGAAAAGTGCATCGTGGAGCTCATATCTTCATCCGAAAGGTTTAGGTAGAGGAAGAAAGAGGGAGATGTTATTTCTACTCAATTTTTTTTTTGTATTTCAATAGACTCTCAATTAGATTTGAAATATCAACAATAACTTATATTCTCATAATAAACCTCAAAATCTTATAAATAATAAAGCTAAAATTCAAATTATTAATATTTTTTACTAGATAACGTCCGCAAAAGTTTGACCTTTGTGGTTTTGAATAGGTTTTTATGGCAAAACGATTAAGGGATTCAATGTAATATTTGAAATATCTTTGACTAGGAACGTCCGCATAAATTTGACCTCCAAACATAAATTACTTTCCATCATCGTTTGTGTAAGACGATTTATTTGATCCTTTTATGAGATTCAAAGTAGAATTTAATATACGTTTTTGCAACTTAAAAAAATTGCCTCTAATACTTTATTTGTTTGGGATTTTTCATTGACTGTGGACACGGAAAATTGGCCAATGCATACTCTGAAAATTCCATTAACTCGAAATCATACATAAACTCAAGTGTTGTACAAATACATACTTAAACAACATGCATAATTCATATACCAACTCTAAAATTATGGTTTATTCACAAATATTACATGTCAAAATGTTGGAGGAATGACACAACATAGTTAAACCGATGACGTGGATGACACATCATAAACACATATTTTTATCTTTAACAAAATCTTGAAGTGAAGATCTAGCTCCAGAGGATGAAATGGTGACTGCTTGTAAAATTGGTCGTATCTATATTTAATTGAATCATGACCACCATTGGTTCTTCCCATTTCAACTAATCATCATGTAATCGAAGAAAAACTTATTTTCTCTTCCCTTTTCCCTAATCTCCCTTCTTGCAAAAGAGACCAAGACAAACACGTTAGTGGTTAGATCGTCTAGTTCTTGGTATCCGATGAAGACGTTGGGGGAAAATAATTCGGAGACAATGTTGATTTTAATAAATACGGTAAGTTAGGGTACAAGACGATGGTTTAAATTGCAACCATTATGAAATTGGAGTATGAATTGGGCGACTTCTCCTATTAATATACATCATTTTGTCAACCAAACATATACATAAACATAAGAACTCAATTCCAAATGTAGAATTATATGGGCTCACATCGTTAGAAATCGTGGTGCATAACATCAGGATGAACATGGATCATGTTGTACTCCTAAGTCCTTTACCAATCAAAACATTGGCTACCCAACTACTCAAACAATTATATGATGGTGTGTGGTTCTCCGAATAGTCCTAGAGTGTGGATAGTATATTGAAATTTGAACCCACTAGTGCTTAATTAGTTACCATTTTGTGAGCCAATTCATGAATCTAATTGGGTTCAAAAAATAATGGGCCTACAATAATAAATATTCCAATCAAAACCCGAAAACAAGAAAACCAAAGAGCCAACTTCTCCAAACTACTAATCTCCTATATTCTCCACCAATCTCAAAACCCACATCAACTTTAATGAAATATGTGAAGAAGAAAATGCCTTTATCCAATTATCTCAAATATTAATTTTAAACAAATGAAAAAATTAAACAAAATAAAGAAAAAAAAGAAAACTAGCAAAAAAAACCGAGAAAACTCACCGTGAAGCCTCGACGTGCTCCGACGACAACCTCGAGCTTTCTATGGCGCCTTCAAGCTCAGTGGTGCAGCTCTACATTTCTGTGAAGGTCTGCATCGCCTTCCTTGAGCTTCAAAATCTATGTTCTTTGTGGTATTAGATTTGCAAATTGAGGATTTGATTCCATGTACATTGGGTGTTTTACCATGATTTCTGAGTCGATTAGGACTTTAAATTGGTAGCAAATGGATTTCAGTGGTTGAATCAAAGTGTATTGTAGTGTAGAAACCGAAACGATCCAATCTGAGTTCTTGCGATAGGAGACCTGGGTAAAATTTGTATTACTGATAAATGTAGTATAACTAGTAATACTAGTATTACTAATTGAGTTTTTATTATTGTTTTCGTAGGATACAATGAGCAACAACGTCAGGATATATTTTAAATACCAAGGTCGCATGTATAGTTTAATCTTGAAGACATCAGTGGATGAGATAACTTTGTCGAGGATATACAAGAAGCTTGTGTTACATGAAAGTAAGGTTAAATTGCAATTGAGTTACTATCCACTGCTGGTGGGATGTGAGGAATAATTCATTATTTGTTCTGATGAGGATGTGTGTGTTTATCTAATGTCTATTGATAAAGAGAACCGTAGGTGTATTTTATTTGTGGAGGTCATCACTATAGCAGAACTGTCCGAACTATGACGAGTTGCATTCAAATGATTGTGAAATCGGAGGTAATGCCATTACTATGTACATAGAAAATGAACAAGCAAAACAACAAGATGAGGCGATAGTGGATGATGATGATAAAACTAAAGAGGATGAAATTGTATCACGTGATGAAGGTATGGATGACAGTATGGATAGATGAGATAAAGGTGATGATTATCTTAAGCTTCCACTTTTTGTAGAAAGTAGTAAGTTTATAGAGGCATGGGAAGACGGTTTGGGTGTGAGTTTACTTCAAGAATTTTCAAATAGGAAGGCATTGCAAAATAGGGTGGATAGAGCATCATTTCTAAACCGGGACGGTTAGTGCTAAAATCTAATCAAGAAAGCTGTACATGGTATTTACGAGATACAGATATTTTCTCGATTAGAATGTACAACAAAATGCACACTTGCTCGCGGGCTAGTCAGAGCGAGAGCAATATGAAGAGGCATGGCACACTAGAATTAGTTGCAACTATTTTGCAGGAGGATTATCCAAGACGTTTGAAAACTGCAACTCCTCAAGAAATCGTGGATCTTATGAAGACAAAATTAGGTGTGACTATATCATACTCCACAGCGTTGAGAGGGAAAAATCTAGATGTTGGTGATTTGCATGGTACCCCAGAAGAAAGTTACAAGATATTGTATTGCTATTTGCACATGTTAGAGAAACGCAATGATGGTACAATAACACGTGTGAAATTGGATTAGAAGGTAAAATTCAAGTACCTATTCATAGTTTTGGGAGCTAGCATTGAAGTGTTTCAAGTCATGAGAAAAGTTATAATTGTGGATGCAACTTTTCTCAAGAACGGATTTAGTGGTGTACTAATTTTTGCTAATGCTCAAGATCCTAATCGTCACCATTATCCCATAGCGTTTGGTGTAATCGATGGTGAGAATGATGCAAGTTGGACGTGGTTTATGGAGATGCTGAAAACCGTTATACTGGACTCTTCTAAATTGGTATTTATGAGTGACAGAAATGCAAGGCTCATAAGCGCCATAGGTACTGTGTATCCCCAGGCTCATCATGGGTATTGTGTATGGCATTTGTCCCAAAATGTGAAAGGTCATGCTTCTAACGCCGACAAAGACGTAGTCACATGGAGATTCATGAAGTGCAGTAGGTATTACACTGTGGCTGAGTTCAACTGTGCTTATACTTCATTTAAGATGAGATATCCTTCTGCGGCCAAGTATGTGGAGGAGAGTACTGTGAAAGAAAAATGGGCAAGGTATTGTTTTCCAGGAGAAAGATACAACTTAGACACAAGCAATAGTGTGGGATCGATGAACAGTATATTTAAGGAAGCAAAGAAGTACTCTTTAATACCCATACTTGATACGATCATTAAAAAAATTACGTACTGGTTTAATGAGCATCGGAAAGAGGCCGTGTCTGGATCGATTTCAAATAAACTGGTGCCTTTAGTGGAGAATTTCATGTAGATCTATGGCTTGATGCTGAGAAATTGATTGTGATAGAGCTAAACAATTTCAATCTTGAATACAATGTCATCGGTAATAATGGAAAGGCTTATATGGTGAACTTGCTCTTGAAAATTTGCTCTTACAGGGTGTTAGATATTGAAAAGTATGCTTGTGTGCATGTACTAGCTGCTTACAGTGAATTCTCAAGGCATAACGACAGAGCTCGTGATATCCAATTACATGATTTGTATTCAAAATATTATTGGACTAAGCTGTGAGCAATGGTATATTACAGGACAATCTATTCAGTACCAGATATGTCTTAGTGAGATGTTTCAAATGAAATCAAAAGCAAACAAATTATACCTCCGGAAAGAAAATTAAAAAATGGAAGAAAGAAAGTAAAAAAGTTTCCATCAGCTGGGGAAAAGCGTTCAAGGAAACAAAATAAAAGATGGTCAAGGCAAGGACTCCAATGGTTGTTATTTGGAAATAGTTTTAGTGTTTGATTATCACTTTTTGTTTTGTAATACTATATATTGGTTTGGACAACTACGTAAAATTAGTTTTCCGTGATTCTATGCAATTGTTATGTGAGTTATAGTGTTATTGGTATTAATAATTATGTTATATTGTTGTTTGAATGTTACAATTGTTACAATGTTACAATGCGGTAATATTATAACTCTAGGTGTTGTTAGAATGTTAGGTTTGAGCATTTTCGGGTTAGATTTGATTAGTTTTTGGGTGGGTGGGTCAAATCCATGTTTTCATTGTAACTATTCAATTTTTTATAGGGTTACAAAGTAAAATACTCAGTTTCTAATTTAAAATTAATTCGAAAAAAAATTCAGTTTAGAAGACGGTGTTTTGAGATAATTTCTCAAACGAGAGAAACCTCCTCTGTCTCCCACTAATCGAATCGATCGAATCGGCCCAAGTTAACCCTAAATTCGTATCTCCACTAGTTCGTATTTTCCAGTAGATGAGCACGTTCAAACTCGGAAGCTTAATCCGACGAACTCTTTCCCAAATTTCTTCATCTATTCCTAAATCTCGTTTCTTCTCCGATGGCGAAAGTGCGGTTTATCACCACGCTCGTTTATTCAAAAAACCTCTAACTACCAAATTAAAATCCAATCTTTCCAACTCTGTGACCCTTATGGGTTTCGTCGATCGACCCATCAGAGTCATCGACACCGAACCTGATAGGTTCGGTGTTTTCACTTCGCTTAGAGTTAAAGACCCACTCAATTCGAACCGGAGCTTTAGGTCAGGTTTGTTCAATTTTTGACTATGTAGTTTTAGTTTGTTTAGAGTATGTGCTTAATCGAAGATTAGGGTTCTTGATTTTGGGATTAAGAAATCTAATTCTTGGATTAGTTGGCCTTAATGGTGAATTGTGCAATGGTTAATAAGATTGATTCCTGTATTGTTCCTGAATCTTTGTGATTGTCAAATTCTTAGATTACAAATAGATTCATTTGAGGATTGATGAAAGTTTCAATTGTGATAGCATATGTTAATGTGTTGTAATTTAATTTCAGGATATTTCTTAGCATGTGGGACGCGATGGCACGGAAGTGCATTGAGCATTTGAAGCCAAATGATCATATACTTGTCTCAGGCCGCTTGATATCTTACAACAAGAGCTCCGGCGATGAAAATAGCGGTTTAAGTTTCGATTACCAGGTTTGTGTCTCTTTTTTAACCATTAATCATTATCTCAAACTCTAAACTAGATTATGTCAAGTCCTGCTTCCACTAGCTTCTCCTGATGAATGGTGTATACTATTTGTGTAGTCAAGATCCGTTTATATATATGTTATAGCTTAAGATTTTGATCAGGCTTGTTAATTAGTGTAGGTTAAAGTAACAGAGGTGAATTATATGACGGCTCCACCAATTCAAGTTTTAGATTCGCAGATATCCGAAAAACCATTATCTGAAGCAGGTTTATCATCTCTTCTACTCATCATCCTCTCTATTTAGTGAATATGAAACTGAAATAGTCCATATTGATGAAAAGAACCTGGCACCAAGCATAATCCACATTGAAGCGGTCTATATAGTCTTGTTTTGGTACCTGGGTTTATAAAAAATTCCATTCGTTAGATTCGTTGATAAAAATGAACTCGTGTGTTTTGGTGTTTTCTTTAGAAGATGATGTAGAAGAATCCAAGAATGATGATAAGATTTACTTGTGGCAAGTCTTCTTTACAAATCCATACGAGTGGTGGGACAACAGGAAAAATAAGACGAACCCTAGGAAACCTGACTTCAAGCATAAAAGTACAGGTGAGGCTCTCTGGCTTCATTCAGATATACCGGATTGGATTACCAGACAACTTGAATTGTTAGACCAGAGAAAGCGCTGCTATGATGAGGGAAAAACACACCGTGACCGTCTTTCTGATTGGATTTAGGACGAAATCTTGGGATTTTACAAGTGTGTTGCATCACTTTATGTTTATCATCCTGAGAATAACCATCTTAAATTTATATAGAAAAAGGATATGTTTTTGCCAACATTATACTTCATCACTCACAAAATCCATAGAGAGAGTCGCAATTGTTACTGTATATATTGAAAAATAAATAAGTTGGTAAAATCCATTAATTTTGATGTTGATAGATTTTACTGCATTCTTTTGGCCTCAAAATTGCTATCAATAAGTGACCAATCTGTCTACGTCCCTCCAAAGTTCACCTATTCGAAACTTCGCGCAATCGGAGCTAGTTTCCGAAGTATTGGCGATTGGGATGGATTTGTTTTCAACTTCGGACAAATACCTCATTCATATCCGTACAAGTCAAAGGATATTTCATCTGCTTCTATCTTGTTATTATCTCTTCTAAGTTTTAACGTTGTTGTTGCTATCTACTTTTCAATTTCAACCTTTTCGGTTTGGAACATTTCCTCCTATATGGAGTGTAACCACGGTTAAATTTATAAAAGTAATCGTTCGACCAAAAAGAAAAAGTGACCAATATGTCTTTTCCTAAAGAAAGGAAGATAAATGTAATTGGTATATATTCCCATGGGAAAACGACCAATTTCTCCAAAGGACAAGTCATTATATACACAAATTCAGGTGTCATGTTTAATAACTATATGAACTAACTTAGAATTTTGAATATGGTCAAAACCAACATTTACACTACTGTCGTTAGTTGTTAGAATCCCACATCAGAAGTTTAAAAGAACTAGCACTAATATATAAGGGATATGGGTCAATTCATTCATTGTCAATTAGTTTTGAGTTAGAACCCATAGAACTTAACACTAGTTGGACCGTAAGAGGTTGCTAACCAAGATGCCAAGTGGAGGACTATGTTTGACTAAAACGAGTTTCAATGCCGTAGAACGATATTGATTCATTCGTAATTCAGACTTTAATTATTTTAGAAATCTGAGGATCAAAACAACGTCGTTTGATGGAACTTAAGAATATGTCTTTTGATGGAACATACATGGTTGCATATATTCATCTGATTCAGTGGTTGGGTAATGCATGGGTCAATGGTTGCCCATCACGGATCGAATAGCATGCATCCAAAAGTAAGCCGATTTTATCACATATATCTATGCGTATATATATATATATATACGTGACACCAATCAAGGTATTCTAAAATACCTTTTAAAAAAAACTTTTCACCTAAGAATATATATTTATTGGGGGGAGAGGGAGGGGTGGGGCTGAGGAAAAAAACCGATGCAATGTCTCTTCAGCTTGGTTCCACCCCATGTAACCATGGATATTATCTTGCCGTCTTTACCCTCCCAGCTATGTTCACGTCTTTTCTAACTCTCTCATATCAAAATCTAACTTTGTGTGGTTATACTTTAGCCAAAAGAATTGTGGGTCTCCCTAAGTTGCATTTGTTTCCCCTCCAACTCGTCCAATTGTGTCCAAGCCTAATCTTCGCTTCCCTAGTTGTATGTGCCCAAGCCTAATCCGTTGGAGGCGTTATGTCAGCATTTATGTGTTCTCCTTTCGTTGGTCGGCGTAGGCCGCTTTTTATTGGTTATGGGTCCTTAGAATCTGGAGACTCACCCTACATAAACATTTACCTCGAACATAGTCAACTCTGCTTCTTGTTCTCTGTATTCTCTGTTTGGTAAGGCATGGTTTGCTCAAAAATTTATTTTATGTGGTTCTATGAGATCTGAATTGTTGGGGTTTAGTTATGATTTTTTTCTTTATGGAGACTTCTTTACCTTCATTTTCTTCCTAGATATAGAGATCCTTACCTTCAATTTCCTCCTTTATATATAGATATCCTTACCTTCAATTTTCTCCTATATGGAGGAATGCTACTTTGTGTCAAATTTCTCTTTTATGGAGAGATCTTTATGGCAGGGCCGGCCCTGAGCACAAGCAGCTCATGTCCATACTTGCGGCCCCTTAAAGTATAAGAATATTTTGTGGCCTTTAAGTACTATAATTCTTCTTTAGCCTAGTGGTAACTCTATATTTTAGTTTCCTTCCTCAAAAGTTTATTCATTGGGCTATGCTATGAATCACTACGACATCCTTTTCAGTTCAAGTTAATGGAGAACTTTCGGGTTATTTTCAGAGTGAAAGAGTATTACACTAAGGTTGTTCGCTCTCACCGTATCTATTTGTGCTTAGTATGAATGTTTTAACGAAAATGTTTGACAAAGCAGCCAAGGAAAAGATAGTGGGATATCATCCATATTGTCAAAATGTTAAGCTTACACATTTGTGTTTCACTAATGATATATTGGTTTTTACGAATGGAAAGAAGCGGTCTATTGAAGCTATTCTATGATTTTTCTCAGATATTGCAAAATTTCTGGGGCTAGGCATTAGTATAGAGAATTCAACTCTATTCATGGGTGGGGTGTCGGATAGTGATAAGGAGGTCATACTTGATCAATTCCCTTTTGATTCAGGTACATTACCAGTAAGGTACTTGGGGCTACCTTTATTGAATAAGAGGATGAGAGTGGCATACTATAGTCCGCTATTAGAGAAGATTCAAGGGAAAATCAAAAGTTGGACAGCGAGATACTTATCTTTTGATGGAAAGTTACAGATGATCACCTCTATGATAAATAGTTTGACGAATTTTTGGATGTCAACATTAGACTCCCAAAGGCATGTATTAAAGAGATTGATAAGCTTTGTTCGTCTTTCCTTTGGTCTGGTCCAGAACTAAATGCAAAAAGGCAAAGATTTCATGGACAAAAGTTTGTAAACCCAAGGAAGGAGGTTTGGGTATGCGGTCATTGGAGCATACAAATAAAGTTTGTTGTCTTAAGTTGATTTGGAGAATATTTTTAGCACATTCCTCTCTTTGGGTTAATTGGATTCGAATGCATCTAATCCATAAGGGTTCCTTTTTGGACAGTAAGTGAACCATCTTTATTAGGTTCATGGATGTGGCAGAAATTGTTAAAATACCAGGAGTTAGCGAAAGCATTTCTCAAAATGGACGTAAGCAATGGAAATTACACTTTCTTTTGGTACGATCATTGGTCTTCATTGGGTAGGCTGATTGATAAAACATGAGAAAGAGGTTTCATTGACATGGGAATACCAAAATTATATACGGTAGAGTCGGTGCTCTGTATTCATAGAAGGAAGAGACATAGAGTGGAAATATTGAACAGAGTGGAAACACTTATTGAAACCCAAAGAAGCACCAGGAGAATGGACAACGAAAGCACATTCTTGTGGCGAAGTAAACAAGATAAATTCACAAAGAAATTCAACACATATTCCTCATGGAACCTAGTGTTCAAGTTAACCAAGTGAAAGTATGGTGGAAGGGTATATAGTTTGCTTTTGCTACACCAAAGTATGCTTTTCACTCATGGCTTGCTGTTCTTAAGCGCCTATCTACATGTGATCGCATACAGCAATGGAATGTTGGGGCAAATATTTCTTGCATCTTCTGCCAGCATTACTTGGAAACTCGAAATCAACTTTTCTTCTCTTGCAGCTACTCAGAGGAAATATGGAAAAGTCTGTTTACAAATCTGCTACAATCCGGATATACAAGAGATTGAGATCAAATCATAATGTTGCTAGTGAATACATCGCAGGATAAAGTTCATCTCTTTCTCTTGTGCTGTACTTTCCAGGCTGCTTTACAATTTATATGGCGAGAAATAAACAATCTTAGACATGGTGAGCCCCCAAAGCGAGCATCACAGTTAATCCAAGCCATTGACAAGCAAGTTCAAAACATGTTATCTTCTATTCAACAAATGGGAGATCAATAATATGAAAAGGGTATGGAGACATGGTTTGCCACACGATAAAACCATCGGCGAAGTTCAAATCTTTGTTTTGATTTTCTTCAATATCAGTTTTTTTTTAATTCTAGAAACGGTTAAAAGCTCAAAAATGTGGAGCACGCAGTTGTAAAAATGTATTTTCGAGTTGAATAAATTTAACATTCCTCTTTAACGGAGATAAATTTACCAACAAATTCCTCCTTAATGGAGTGGTAATTTATATCAATTTCCTCTTTCAAGAGATTTTTCAATCTATTTCAGTATCTAGTTTTGACTAACGTTGATCCAACTAGTGAGCAAAAAGACATGAAAAGAGTATTGGGAATTGGCTGGCTCAACATAAAATATTGATGGCGATTATGATTCAGGGAGAACTCACATTAGACACAACGGTATCACTTTTAATGATTGATGCCATGACAAGCCTCCTAAATGTAAGTTAGAGTCTTCGGTTCCAAAAATCTTCTAGTCGTCTTGAATTCAAACTAACTAGTATGTTTTGGACCTAGAGAGGCTAGTCAGCTATTTGAACTATGTGTTGTTATGTGATATAAGATTGGAATTACTCAAACTTAAGATCACTCAATGATCGAGAGATTCCAAACTAACCCCACAGAAGGTGGACGATATAGAGATGGGATGGAGATAAATGCTTGGGTCTTGAAACTTGGGCACAAAGGAGTGGTGTCTTGGGATGTTCAGGTTCATTTAGAAAGTGCTCAGAGCGTAACAACAAGGATATAGCCATTGGAGAGTTAAGGCGCTAGGTGTGAACGTGTTGAATAGCTTGGGTCCAAATATGGCAAGTGGATTTTCGAGTGATCCCCACTTATCGTGTGCATTTTGGTGGAACTAATTACATCTTTTAGAGCCTATACTTCATGGAGAATGTCTTATGTTTGCCATAGATCTGAAGTCTCCCAAACCCGGAAGGTTCAAAATAAGGCAAGTCTAAGATCCACTAGTTTAGAAACTTAATAACTGTCACGTCTGAACCAGTATTGACATGAATCCAATTTGATGCATGTCTCTGCTGAGTCAAGATTTTTTTTACCAAGTTGATTCATAGCTCAATTCCTTATGGTCTGATCGAAATCCTTCATTGAGGGCGCATAGATCCAAATCGGGTAAGTTTGGGTTCACCCAATTTGGAGAGATCTTTACTGCAGGGCCGGCACTGATCACAAGTGGCTCATGCCCATATTTCCGGCCGCTTAAAGTATAAGAGTATTTTTCGGCTTTTAAAATATTACTTCTTCTGTTCCTTATTAGGGTGTCTGCAGTGAGAGATTCTCAGAAAATCTGTCAAAAGTATAAAAAATAAAATTAATAAAAAGTAGGAGAGAGAAGAGAAACTTGGTTCTCAAATAAGAACCCTTCTATAGACTCCTTTCACACATGTCAATATGTGATTGATTTTATTATTTTAATAATTTTAATTTTTTTTTAAATAATTAAATTATAAAGAATATATTAAAATAATATAATTGAGAGACTCATTGAGTCTCTACCAATGATGATGCTCTTAATCCTATTTCTAGGATTTTCACTTATATTAAGAAAATATATTAAAAGTTTATTATAAATGCATAGTTTTTGGTGAATAATTTTCTATAATCCTAAACCAATAGTATTCAATTTATTTTCTTAAAGTTTACAATTCATCTTTAATAACTAATAAAATATGCATAAAAAAACTTAAAATTTTGATACTTTTGAAACATATTTTTTTATGGAACTCAATGTATATATTTTTTGATGGAACATATATGTCTGCAGCTATTCATCCAGTCCAATGGTTGGATAATTCATGGGATATGATTGCCCACCACGGACGAATAGCATGCATCTAGATATGTGACACCAATCAAGGTATTCTAAAATACCTTTTTTATTTTTTTTAGCTTTTTAAGCTATGAACATAATTAATGTGTCAGAAGTATCTAATATAATATTGTTGTGCGGTTGGCCAAAGGGGGTATAGGGAAAAAACTGAGCATCTCTTCAGCTTGGTCCTAGCTTCCATGCAGCCATCGATGTTGTCTTGCCTTCAAAGCTTCCGGATTCAGCTTTTCCCTCCACGCATTCCTAACTTTTTCTGACCCAAATCTAACTATGTGCGGTTATGAGATATAAGATTGGAATCACTCAAACTTAAGCTCACTCAATGATTGAGAGATTCCAAGCTTAACCCTGCGGAAGGTGGACAATATAGAGATTGGATGGAGATAAATGATTGAGTTTTGAAACTTGGGCACAAAGGAGTGGTGTCTAGGGATGTTCAGGTTCATTGAGAAAGTGCTCAAAATGTAACAAGGATATAGCCATTGGAGAGTTAAGGTGCTAAGTGTGAACATGTTGAATAGCTTGGGTTCAAATAAGGCACGTGGATCTTCGAGTGATCCCAACTGATCTTGTGAATTTTGGTGGAACTAATTACATTTTAGAGCCTATAGTTGATGGAGAATGTCTTATGTTCGCTATAGATCTGAAATCTCCCAAACCCGGAATGTTCCAAATAAGGCAAGTCTAAGATCCTTCAGTTTAGAAACTTAATAACTTTCACGTCTGAACCGGTACTGGCATGAATCCAATTTGATGCATGCCTCTGCTGAGTCAAGATTTTTTTATCAAGTTGATTCATAGCTTAATTCCTTATGGTCTGATCAAAATCCTCCATTGAGTGCGCGTAGATCCAAATCAGGCAAGTTCAGGTTCACCCAATTTGAAAACTCGATATCTCCTTTATGTGAACTGATATTGGGCTGGTTCCACTTTGAGGTGTGCTCTAGATGAGCTGGAATGCTTCAAAAAAATTCATGAGGTTTGTGTCGGTTTTACCAGCCAATGAGTCTTAAACCACATGTTAGTAAATTTAACTCCAGTTTGGTCCGAGCTTCTATGAACCCAATTCCACTTTATCGAGAGACTCTGATCATGAGTTTAACTTTTTGTACAAGTTGGTTTGTTGCTTACCTCCTTCTGTTTGGTTTGGTATGCTCCATATGAAAGGCACATGTTTCTTTGTTGGATCCTATATGGTTTGAGAAGTGAATCTGATTAAACTCCGGTTCAGCTACTGGTCTGATGACCTCACCATTAGGCTCCGCCATCCCAGAATCTAGCCAAGATAATTCTGGTTTTCACTAATTTGCCAATATTATGCTCATAATGCTATACTCCACACACATAAAATCCTTAGAGAGAATTGCATGTCACAATTTGGACTATATATATTGCAAAGTATCTCAGTTGGTAAAACAAACATTTAATTTGAATTTATTACATGAACTACCAAATTATTATCGAAACCATCATTTGACAAATGTCTTTAGTTGAACTGTCAGAGGCTTCAAACTAGGATACTAAGTGGAGGAACAAAACAATTGTATTTTACTAAAATGGGTCTAAACGCAATGTTGTTTCATTCTTAGTTTGGAATTTAATAATTTATTTATTTTAAATAAGAATATCAAAACAACGTCGTTTAATCGAACTTAATGTATATATTTTTTGATGGAATATACATGGTTGCATCTATTCATCTGGTTCAATGATTGGATAATTCATGGGTCAGTGATTACCCACCACGGATCGAATTGCATGCACCATAATGAGAATAATGAGCATGCCACTAATCAAGGTATTCTAAAATACCTTTTTATTTTAACTTTTTTAAGCTATGAATATATTTACTTATGGGGCCAGGGGGTAGGAGTGAGAGAAAAAAATCACCACATCATTTTTTTAGCTTGGTTTCAGCCGCCGATGTTGTCTTGTCGTCAAAGCTTTCGGATCTAGATTTACCATCCCAGCAATGTTCACGCATTTTCTAACTCTCTCAGATTCAAATCTATTTTTTTCTGGTTATGATTTAGCCAAGAGAGTTTTGGCTTTCACTAATTTTCCTTTTTTTTCCCCTCCAACTGGTCTAACTATGTCAATCATTTTTCTTCGGTTGTCGGTGTCCAAAATATATCTGTTGGGAGGTGGTATTTCAGCAGCTATGTTTCCTCCATTTGTTGGTCGAAACATTCCGCCTTTTAATGTTCTGTTCCTTTACTTCGGAGAGTAAACCTATAAAACCAATAACCTCGAAAAATTCAACTCTGCTTCTTGTTCTCCACCTTCTCTGCTTCAGTAAGTCACGGATTGCTCAAAGTTTTGTTATGTGTGGTTCTATGAGATCTGAATTTTTTGAGGTTTAGTCATGATTTCTCCTCTATGGAGACTTCTTTACCTTCACATATCCTTTATACATTGATCATTACATTTAATTTATTTGATATGGAGACATGCTACTTTTGTCAAATTCCTCATTTATGGAGAAATCCTTATCATTTATTTCATCTTTTATGAAGAGAATTTTACCATCAAATAATTTATTTATGGAATGGTACTATATATTATTTTTTCCTTTCAAGAGATCCTTCACTTTGTTTCACTATCTAGTTTTGACTAGAGTTGATGCAAGTAGTGACTAAGAAGTCATGAAAAGATTTAAGGGACTTGGCTGGCTCAACATCAAAAAATGATGTTTAAATGTGATGATGTTTCATTTGTAGTGTAGAATTTAATAAGTTAATAAATTTTTTAATTTGAGGATCAAAACAATGTCGTTGGATAGATCTTTATGTATATATCTTTTAATGGAACAACATGGTTGCATCTATTCATCTGGTTTAGTGGTTGGATAATTCATGGGTTAGTGATTGTCCACCACAAATCAAATAGCATGCACCATAATGGACATCGGTATTACACACACACACACACATATATGCGAGTATATATGTGACACTAATCAAGGTATTCTAAAATATATTTAATCGTAGGAAAAGAGGGCAGGGGTAAGAGTGAGGGGAAAAAACTTGCCATATTGTTTTTAGCTTGATTTTAGCGCCAATATTGTCTTGCATCAAAACTTTCGAATCTAGCTTTACCCTCCTAGCTACGATCACATTTTTTCTTACTGTCTCACATTTACCTCTAAGTTTGTGTGGTTATGCTTTAGCCAAGATAATTTTGGCTTTCATTAATTTGCTTTTCTTTTCCCCTCTGATTAGTCTAATTGTGTCAATTGTCGCTTCTCCGCCTTCATAATTTTTTTTGATGAAATTTTAAATTTATTAAATCATCAAACTTTGTACCAATGTAGGAATACAAAATTAGAAGTTCGAAAAAAAATTTTAAAAAGCTTACATAGACAGGGAAAAAAAAAACCCAAAGATGAGTTTCTTTCAACGCTTCTCCACCTTCTCTGCTTTGGTAAGTCACATATTGCTCAAATTTTGTTGTGTGGTTCTATGGGATCTAAATTTGTTGGGCTTTAGTCATGATTTATCCTCTGTGGAGACTTCTTTACCTTCATTTCTCCTTTATACATCGATCAACATAGAAATCAAGTATTCCAAAATATAGCTTTCCTTATTATTTTAAGCTATGAATTTTCTCTATCATTTTATTCTCTATAGGGATGTCGTACATGCAGAACCGTCTGTCGAATATATGGGTGTTGTGAAGAGAGCTTATCCATCATAAGGATTTCATACATGCAGAACTGCATAGCAAAGAGAATTTGCGTCGTGGAAGCATTGTTTGGAGATGTTATTCATCGTACTCGCATATAATACTGTAGTCGATTATCATTATAATAGTATTAGATCAATTATCTCTAATAATATGATATAATATACAAAAAAAAAATATTTGTTTTATAAGTTTAACTAAATTTTATTCATTTTAAAATAATGTTTAAACAATATACATTTATCCAAATTTAAATAATTGTGATATTATACATATATATATATATATTTATATTTAATCCATCTAGGCTCTGCCTATACGGTTAGGAGCTAGGCGTTCATCCACCATCTAGCTAGCGTCTAACGCGTTTTAGAATACTGGTCTAAGATAAATCTTATTGGTAAATAGTGTCATTATTTCGTAAGTTTTTTCCAATTTTAAGATCGATTTCTATACACCTTTTTATGGATAACTATGTCTGCAGCTATTCATCTGGTTCAGTGGTTTGATAATGTAAGGGTCATTGGTTGCCCCACCACGGATCGAATAGTGTGCATTCAAACTAAAGCTCGCTCTTTCACATATCTATGTATGTTTGTGTGTGTGTGTGTGTATGTATATATTTACATATATGTGTCACCATTCACCAATCAAGGTATTCTAAAATACCTTTTTTCAATTACTTAGAGCTATGAATATCCTTCTTTTTAGGTTAGATAGGATTAGAGCTATAAATATCCTTCTTTTTAGGTTAGATAGGAACCGGTGATTATGCGTCTAGACGTAGGAATCCTACTATTCAACTGCTTCTTCAATGCTTACCACAAGTTATACAATTTGTGGACTCAGATGTAGATGATGTTTATTTATGGAAGATAGGCTATGCGGCTCTAGCTGATTCCTTCTCATATGTGGATACATGATCAGAGCTACATCCTATTACAGATCAGGTTGCATGGTCAGAGTCTATATATTTCAAAGGAAGGATAACTAAGCATGCCTTTATTGCTTGGGTTTTGGCCAAGAACAGACTTCTTACTCAGGATAGGCTTAGAAGTTGGGAATGCATGTCCCTTCGACTTGTTTGCTTTGTAACTCACAGGATAAATTGAGGCAACATTTATTTTTTTATTGTCCTTTCAGTTTTGAGATTTGGTCTTTCTTCACACCTAGAGCATATCTTTCACCATCTTTGGGTTCTGAGGATCTTCTTAGATGGATGAAAGACCCCTCACGGAACAGCAACATTGCTCTAATCATGAAGCTTCTCTTTCAAGCTTTGCTCTACTCGATTTGGAAGGAGAGAAACAACTGAATTCATTCTTCCTCTTCGTGACCAGCTTCAGTCATCATCAAGGAGATACAGCAGATTGTTCGATACCGCTTGTAAACATTAAAAGGAAACAAGAAATGGGCCTTATCACCTAACAACAAATGAAACCCAATAAGCTTACTTCCTAGTCAAAGCAAGCAATGGTCATATTGACTCCAGCTCAACACATCCAGCTCACAAACAGATTTAATATCCTCTCTAATCTTCAAGCATGAGCTGTCAATATTAGTTGTGACATCACCTGTATCAATTCTAGATCCTTCCTCTGCTCTCTATAAAAACATCAAAAACTTATAATCGAGATAAGCAAGAAAATAATAAAGATTTGAGTTATCTTCTTCAAACTAACATTTGTTTCATTTCTGCTCACATGAGAGCCATGGAAGGCAACTCCGATCCTTCACCTATAGTGACCATTTCTCAATGTGTCACTCTCAAATTAAATGACAAAAACTACCTTCTTTGGAAACTTTAGTTCAAACAGTTTCTTTCAAGTCAGTCATTACTGGATTTTGTAACTGGTGCAGCTCAGAGACCAGCTCCAACCATCTCAATTCGCAATGGAGTCAAATCACAGAAACAAGTAATCATGAGTTTGTGAAATGGATGAAATCATATCAACTTGTGATGGCGTGGCTGTTTGGATCTCTATCAGAGAATGCTCTCAAAGCAGCCTATAGTCTTAACTCGTCCCAAGAGGTATGGTTCTCTCTTGCCAAAAAGTAAAATAGGGTTTATGCAACTAGGAGGCTAGATCTTCAAAGGAAATTTCAGGCTAGCACTAAAAGAAACAAAACCCTAGCCGAGTATGTTTCTGAAATAAAAACTCTATATGATCAACTAGATTCTATTGGTGCTCATATTACTAAATAAGAAAATATCTATGGAGTATTAAATGGTCTAGGAAGAGAATCTGAAGCTATTAGTACTGTGATTGAGAACTCGATGGATACTTCTCCAATTTGCTTGGAAGATGCTATATTTAAGCTTACATGGTTTGATGATAAGCTTCAAGCCTATGATATCTTCGCTGAAGTCACACTACATCAAGCCTTTTACACAGAAAAAGGAGGCTACTCTAATTGTGGTCGAGGTCAGAATAGAGGTGGCTACAGAGGTATAGGATCCTACTCCACTCAAGGTCATGGTTTTCATCAAAAAATAAGTCACAGTTCTGGACGTAGTTCCTTCTCCAACGATTCTCGACCAACATGTCAAATTTGCGAAAAATATGGTCATACTGCCTTCAAATGTTACAAACGGTTTGATCATGCTTTCTATCTGGAGGAAGTTCAACAAGCTATTGCTGCAATGAGGATATCTAACAACAATAATAACTCAGAAAATGAATGGTATCCAGACATTGGTGCTACACATCATGTCACAAACTCACCACATAACCTTCAGACTTCTAAGCCTTATGATGGATCTAATATGGTCATGTTAGAAATGGAGACTTTCTGCCCATCACACACGTTGGATCAATGCCTCTTCCTACGATAACAGGTATCTTATCTCTTAATGATGTGTTGGTTTGCCCAGATATTGCTAAATCTCTGTTGTTTGTCTCTAAGCTAACAGATGACTATCCTTGCTCATTTATGTTTGACTCTCACACTGTGTGTATAAAGGACAAACAGACAAACTAGCTTCTCAATCAGGGAAGCAAGCGTGAAGGGCTTTATCGATTAGAGAACCCACTATTTTTGGCCTTTTACTCCTCAAGACAATAAGTGGAGAGTGATGAAGTTTGGCACAAGAGATTGGGGCATCCTCATCATCAAGTCCTCAGGTCTCTTTCTTCTATCAAAGCAATCACATTCAATAAGACAACATTCTCCATGTGTGTCATGTCAGTTAGGGAAGAGCTGTAAACTTCTTTCTTTAGTTCAGATTTTCAAGCCACCAGACCTCTTGAGAGAATACATAGTGATGTTTGGGGTCTTGCTCCTGTAGTTTCAGTTTAAGGTTTTCGATAATATGTTGTATTCATCGATAATTTCTCAAGATTTAGTTGGTTTTTTCCACTTAAGTTAAAATCAGATGTGTTTTTGATATTTAAAAGGTTCCAACAACTAGTACAGACTCAGTTCAATCAAAAAATCAGCATTTTTCAAAGTGATGGGGATGGAGAATTTGTTAACAACCAGTTTCAACAACATTTTGCAAGCCGTGGAATTAAAAAATATATTTCTTGCCCTCATACGCCTCAGCAAAATGGGCTTACTGAGAGAAAACACAGGCACTTGACTAAATTAGGAATGTCGATGCTTTTTCAACGTCATACTCCTCACATTCTATGGATTAAAGCTTTATTTATTGCAAAATTTTCTCAGTAACCTGTTGCCAACATCAGTTCATCCGAATATGGTCAATCCTTTTTAAAAACTTCATGGCTATGCTGCTGAGTACTCAGCTCTCAGAGTATTTGGATGCTCTTGTTATCCATATCTTAGACCTTATCAACAGAATATATTTGATCCTAAGTCTCTTCATTGTGTGTTCTTAGGATATAATAAAAATTTCAAAGGATACAAATGCTTTCATCCACCATTGGGTCATGTTTACATCAGTAGACATGCCTTGTTTGAAGAAAATCGGTTTTCTTTTATAGATAAATACAAAGATTTCATACATCAAGTAGTAACCTCTTTGTTATCGGCATGGCAGAAGGAAAAACTAGAAGGACTTTCAGACAAAGAACAAGAATCAACTATTCAAATTGAGGAGATTGCTATACAACCAATACAAACTTTTACAACTCCTGTAACTGAACAAGTTGTGACATCACCAAGAACAAGTTGATTGCATATACTGTTTTGCTGCTTGCATACCACCCTACTAAAAGTGTACCGATTCATGTTTTTCTAACTCTGAGGGTTTAAGCAGAAATGGTGTCTCAGAAACAGAAGATGATTCCCCTAAACACGTATCTGCTTCAACAAAGTCTCTGAATACTTATCCAATGACCACAAGATCTCAATCAGGTATTCACAAATCAAATTCTCGGTATGCACTTATTACAATTAAAGGCATTCCTCAGGAAACTACAACGGTTGGTGCTGCTTTAAAACATTCGGGTTGGAATACTGCAATGGGAGAAGAAATAGGGATGTGTCATGAAACCAAGACATGGAGTCTAGTCCCACCACCTGAAAACATTCATCTGTTAGGGTATAGATGGGTGTTTAGAATAAAATTAAATGTAAATGGTACTCTGGATAAACTCAAAGCAAGGATTGGTTGCTAAAGGATATGAACAAGAAAAAGAAGTGGATTTCTCAGAAACTTACAGTCATGTTGTGAGAACAGCCATGGTAAGGACAGTACTTTATCTTGCTGTAGTTGAAAGATGGGATATCAAACAACTTGATGTGAAAAATGTTTTTTTTCATGGAGAATTACAAGAAACTGTGTAAATGAGACAACCTCCAGGCTTTGAAGATAAAGCTCACCCAGATTATGTCTGCAAACTTTACAAAGCAATATATGGTTTAAAGCAAGCGCCAAAAGCATGGTTTGACAAATTTAGCTCTTACCTTTTGGAATTTGGATTTATCTGCAACACTAGTGATCCTTCTCTCTTCATCCATCAAAATTGAAAGAGCATAATGCTGCTATTGATGTCTGTTGATGACATGGTCCTAAAGGGAATGATCAAGAGTTAGTAGCAAAGTTGCTCTCATCTCTTGGTGAAATATTTATGATGAAAGACATGGCACCGCTCAGGTACTTCTTAGGAATTCATGCACAATTTACACTAATAGGTCTATTTTAAAATCAAGAAAAGTATGCAATGGATCTGTTACAAGCGGCTGGAATGCTAGATTGTGCTCCCATGCCTAGACCATTGCCATCCAACTTGATCAGATACCACATCATGATAAAGTTCTCTCAGATCCAACTTACTTCCAAAGTCTAGCAGGAAAGTTGCAATATCTCACTTTTACTAGACCAGACTTGCAGTTTGCAGTGCACTTTGTATATCAAAAAAATGCATCAGCCCTCTATGTCTGACTTTTCTCTAATCAAGAGGGTTCTTAGATATCTTAAAGGAACTGTCAAGATGGGTCTCTATTTTACGGCAAATTCAGACTCTACACTAAGAGCATATAGTGATAGCGATTGGGCTGGATGCAGAGATACTAGAAGATCTATAGTTGGATTCTGCACCTTTCTAAGTTCAAATATCATTTCTTGTTCGGTAAAAAGGCAACCTACAGTGTCTAGATCATCAACTGAAGCTGAGTATAGAGCCTTATCAGATACAGCTGTTGAGTTATCCAGCTTATGCAATCTCCTTCGAGCTTTTGGTCTTACTCAAGACAAACCTGCAGAGTTATATTGTGATAACCTCTCAGCAGTCTATCTCACAGCAAATCATGTCCTGCACGCAAGATCGAAACACTTTGAGACTCACTATCATTATGCAAAGGAAAAGGTAGCACTCGGCTCTCTTATAATTAAACATGTTCCCTCTACTCTACAGCTAGCAGACATATTCACCAAGTCATTGCCTCAAAAGAGCTTCTTCTCATTGAGATTCAAACTCGGAGTTGATCATCCGCCCAACTCGAGTTTGCGGGGGGATATAAACATTAAAGGGAAACAAGAAATGGGCCTTATCACCCAACAACAAATGAAACCCTTTAAGCCTACTTCCCAGTCAAAGCAAGCAACGATCATGTTGACTCCAGCTCACTAGATCCAGCTCACAAACAGATTTAATATCCTCTCTATTACTATAACGAAGTCCATTCTAGTATATAATTGAAAATAGCTAAAGTCGATGGATTTAATGGATAGTTTTGATTTTAAATCTACTGTCAATAAGTGAGATAAGAGTCGTAAGCTAAATATGTTCGGTAAAAAAATCCCATAATTCCCCAAAATTCAGTATAATCGCTATTTTTCGTGTGTATATATATTTTAATGGAACATAGGCGTCCGCAGCTATTCATTCGGTTCAGTGGTGGCACAACTAAATTTGGATAGTTATTGCCCACCACCGTTCGAGTAGCATGCATCGAGTCTGAGACGACGTTGATCGATCACAATATGCAATGCCATATATGTGACCCCATTCAAGGTATTCAAAAATACCTTTTCGTTTTTAAATTTACTTTAACCTATGAACATATAAATATCAACGAGTTCAAAGATTCAAAATACAGTAAAAATGTATAAACTAGTGAGTTATAATTATTATTATTATTACACACATTCAAGTCCACAAAATATGTCGCAGAAAGATGAGTAGTGCTCAAATCACTCATCTATTGAAAACACAAAAGCTCAAGATTAGTTTAATGTGACGGATCAAGAACTTGGCCGATGAACAAAACCACTCCGGTAATGTTTTCTGCAACCACCAACAGAAATGGATGGTCCGCCACAAAATTTATCTCATCTTCCTCCATAGGTATACCTCTTAGCGTTATAACTCCAGCTGATGCAGCTGCAGCTTCTGTTCCTTCTTCATTAACTTCGATACACGCTTTATGGAAAATGCTCGATACGCATAGATTCTTCCCCATTTCCGGTGATTCAACCATCTCAGTCAGACCATCTTCACCACTAAACGGCGAAGTCAACCCCAATCCTTTCAAAACATCTGAAGCTTCGAACCCGAAAGAGAATTTAATCTTCGGAATCTTGAATTCGCCGATTTTAACATTTCGACGTGGAATGTGGCTGTCCAAGAACCCAGGAGTAGAAACTATCTTCTCCAATAGATCAGACAAACCGTTGTTTACATCGGGAAGATAAAAGTACATGGAGAATTGTCGCTTATCCTCTCCTTGTAAGTAAGGAAGTCCCAATACTTTGAAGCCATCGTAAGCGCTAACATACTGTTTCTTCTTGCTAGTCATGAACTGTGCAGTCACTTGGGAACCATCAAGAAGATGAAACTCGCCTTCTTTCGTTAACGATTCATCGAATTTCTCGTTCCATGTACCTTTGAAGTACAATGCATTTGCAAATATCAGTTTAGTCATACTATCAGCTGATCCTTCTGGAAGAACCTCATTGATCAAACCATTAGTTTCCTTCTCAGCCCATGAATTCACTTCAGCAATCACTTCCACAGCCTTCAAAAACAAGAATCATACAATTTCACACAAATCAAAGATGCATAAGAAACAATGGATCATATGAATCAATCACAACCTAAAGATCATTCAATGAAGAACCAACAAATCCATATTGTAGCCTTTGATTATGTCTACTACAGTTCACTTTTATCAGATACTTCAAAACCCTAGAAAACATAATCGGAACGTAATAATCAAATTCAAATCAAGAAATCAAAATTCACCTTCGTTTGAAAATCAGCTTGATTCGAAGTAGCTTTGTAAGAATCTTCCAGAAGCTTCTCAAAGGAAGGTTTAAAGGAAAGAGACTTATCGATCCAAACGCCATTAGCAGCAGAGAGCTTAGGACCACCATTAACGCTACCGTCAGCGAGGACAGCGGAGACGATATCAGAGGAGAATGCGTTGAGTTGATCAGTGGAAGAGAATTTGAGAAAAGAGAGGATCTGATCTTTGGTGGCGCCGGTGGATCCAGAGGCGATTATACTGAGGATGACGTTGATTGAAGCTGGGGAGAAGATGACGTTGGAGCCTTTAGAGACGGTGGTGATTACTTGCTTGGCGAGGCTCATGGAGACTTCGTTTTGCATCGAGATTGATTCTCGCACGTCCATTTTCGCCGGAGGTGGTGGTGATGACTGGTCGACGGATTTGCTGGGTATAAGAGAAGAACTGAGATATTTATTTAGAATGATATATTATATAGTATAGGAAACGAATATTTATTTGAGAATGATATATTATATAGTTTAATAAGATTTAAATGACATGTCAGTCGGTTAATTTTTTTTTTTTTTTTTTTTGCTGTACCACATGTCGGTCAATGGTAATAGCGATTTTAAACAATATGATTGTTTTAAATAGTGATGTCGGTTAATGTTTTTAAAAACATTATATGTACCCGTGAAATATTAGAAAGCGGGTTACATAACATAACATAACATGAATGATTTAATGTCGACAAAAAAGAAAAAGATTTATAATATATAAGAAAATCCCATAAAAAACCTCAAACTATTAACATTTTTTCAACTAAAACCTTCAACTTTTTCTGTTTCCATATTAAACCTTTAAATCAATAATTTTGCTAGAATAAACCTTTAAGTCAATAAAATTGAGCATAATGGAGAGTTGATTAAAAGTCAACGAAAAAATCATTTAACACCGTTAACTTCTGTTAATTATTTGCTACCTCTATTTATTTTTTTATTTTTTTATTTACATATAAGAAAATAGATTTTACTTTTTTTTTAAAAATTATTTTATCTTTAAAAACTGGTAAATAAAAATAAAAATAAAAAGTATTTTATCTTTAAAAAATTATTTTATCTACTATTTTTATTTACATATAAGAAAACACTTTTATTTATCATTTTTTATTTACATATAAGAAAATACTTTTTATCCTTAAAAAAGTATTTTATCCTTTAAAAGTATTTTATTTACCATTTTTTATTTACATATAAGAAAATACTTTTTATTTTTATTTTTATTTACCAGTTTTTAAGGATAAAATACTTTTTTAAAAAGATAAAATCTATTTTCTTATATGTAAATAAAAATTATAAAAAATAAACAGAGTTAGCAAATAATTAACAGAAGTTAATGGTGTTAAATAAATTTTTGTTGATTTTTAGTCAACTCTCCATTGTGCTCAGTTTTATTGATTTGAAAGTTTATTCTAGCAAAATTATTGACTTGGAGGTTTAATATGGAAACAGAAAAAGTTAAAGATTTTAGTTGAAAAAATATTAATAGTTTGAAGTTTTTTATGGGATTTTCCCTAATATATAACATATGAAAGAGAATACGCGCACCGCACGCGTCGAAGCGCCAAGCGAAGAAGATTGCACATCGGCGAAAAGGAAAAAACCAAACAGTTGACAATATGTTTTGAATTTTGAATTTGATGATGAACTTCGAATTTATACCAATACTAAAGTGTGAATCTGTGCTTTGCTTATCGACGACTTGTTGTCTTTACCTCTCCGTGCAAGCAATGATTTAAAAAGAAAACAAAATGATATGTCCAACTAAATATAATTATTTGGAAATGGTCTTTTAATATCGACGAATTGGTCGATTATTTTATAAAATATATGTCAACCTCAACAGAACTGATTTCTAACAACTCCTTTCACCAAGTTCGTGATAAACATTGATTTACCTTGAACCAGAAGTACATATATACATAGAAGGGCAACTAAATACAATCCATTAAACTCATGGTTTCTGGAAGATTATCAAAACGTAAAGAGAAACAAAAAAAACACAAGGGCTTTAAACAAAGTTACTTACAAAAGTGTTTGTGTCTACCATTTGACATCAAGTGTTAAAGCTTCTTGAGGAACAAGTATTGATGGAAACTTGGTAAATGACATATTTGACATCAAACTGCTCCATGCTTCTGTATCCACTTCAATAAAAGGCACCACTTTTCTCATCCCCACTGCTTTCAACTTATCTCCTTCGACTTTCGCCGTTACTTCAAACCAAACCCGTTCGATTTTCGGTTTTGTTCTCCACTCTACTGTCTTAGTAACCGCACTCTCATTGCTCCCAATTCTTCTCTCGATCTCTAACTGAAACCGTAGCATCCCTGACGCCTTTAGTTTTGCTGTCAAAGAGCTTACTGTTTTTCGGTTGTTTCCATTCCCTAAAGAGCTCAGAAATTTTTCCAACTTGTCGATCCTTAAGCCAAGAAGATCAGTTGGGAAACGATGCTGGCTGTACGTGTGAGTTTTATAATAACATTTTTCTGGAAGTAACTGGATTGTTTCGTCGGTTAAGTAAGCAATCTTGATTTGTGAATCCGCCTTTGAAGTCCTAAAGGCAACCAATGAAGCTGATCCTATGATTTGTATAGGTGGCAGCGGCACGCACACCGAGCCCAAAAACGACCATAAACAACTTGGTTCTTTCATATCTACAGTAGAAGCATATCTTCGATAGGATGAATGGAAAAGAGAGACTGCTTGAGCTTCCCTTATTTCTACAGAGATCCCCTCACTGACAAGGACTCGTTTTAACCCACTATGTGATATGTTCATCTGAAAACAAATCATCAGTGACAAGCTACTGAAGCAAAAAAAAAGATCTTCAAAACAAGGAACTTTTAGTCTTAAGAACATTGCAGAGGTTTTTTGGAACTTTTAGAATTAAGAACATAGCAGAGGTTTTGGGTTTTAGGTTTGGACACACAGAAACCAAGTCCTCCTTACAAAATCCAGAACTTTCTTTACTTTTTGAACTTAAAGGAGAAGCACAATAAAAGAGTTTAATGTAAAATCCAATGGAACAGGAAGAATGCTACATACTCTCACTTGAGCATTCATCTTCTCGAGACTAGGAATGAAGAACATCAGAAATTCACTAAACAAGACCTAAGTTTCTAATTCCTCTGATAATCCAAGCAATGAATAGATCATTACCATCAATAATAGCAAATCTCATGAACAAAGCAGAGGTTTATAGGAGTTCCAATACTAAAAAAGGTTCGATAACATTTTGGTTCACAACTATTGATACTATTTGGGTTTTAGGTCTGAAAACACACAAAAGCCAAGTCCTCCTTCAAAGTTTTTGAAACACAATAACAGAGTTTACTGTAAAAATCCAATGGAACATCAATTTAGTCATCTGCTCAAGAACAAGGATGAAGAAACACAAGAAAATTCAATAAAACAAGACCTAAATTTCTAATTTTTCTAATAGTCCAAACAATGAATAGATCACTACCATCAATCAAAGCAGTAAGAGATGAAGAAAATAACATTACCGGCAACAAAAGTGAGAGTTGATCATCGCCAGCGACTCGTATCTCAAATGGACCTTTCAATACAAGCGGATCAAGAACTTTACTCGAATTAACTTCTCGAACCACCTCCAGTAACTTCACATCTCTTCCTCCACCGCTTCTTCTCCAATCACTTACTTCATCAGGGAAGATGAAAACGAATCGGCTCTTCCCTAATCGGATCCGGATTTCAAAGCTCCGACCAATACCTACACGAAGCTTCTTCACTTCCAATTTCGAAAATCTAACTTCCTCTAGATTCCATTTCTGCTTCACCGATATCTCCTTCAACACATCCTAAGTGGTGAAAGCCAATTGTTCAGACGATTGAAACCGGAGACGAAGATTGATTTGATTGATTTACCTGTAAAATTGGTGTTGCGGTGATGTTGGAATCGTCGGTCTGTGAAGGATCGAGAGCTATGGCTAGAGTAAGAGCTTGGAAGAAGAGAGATAGTAAGACGGAGAAAAGCGAACGGCGCATCGTCATTAGTTCCGATAGATTTACGCCGCCGTAACTGTCACCGTCGTCAACGACCGTTTCGTGGCTTTGTGTAGGGAAATGACGATGAAGCCCATTGAAGGTTTCCGATATCGATTATTTTAGTAATGTGGCAAGCCAGCCTCACATGACATGAGCCTTGCCTGGCTCTAAAGTCTAAAGACTCTAAAACCAATTATTTAGTTATTTATTCAAAAACAAACTTTTAATCGTCATTTTTTCCTTTTTTTTTTTGTTTATAAAGAAAATGCAAGTTAATTCTGCAAAATAAAAAGCAATCTACATATTTCCGAACAATGATCATAGTACATTAGTACTGAATCCCTAAAATCATCTCCAATAGATGACACTAAAATGGTGTCAAAATTAATTTTTGCACTAAAAGTTTCTTCATCTCCAACCATAATACTAAATATCACATTAAAAATATTCTTTATTATTATATTTATAAATTTTATTGTGTAATATTAATTCAGTTTATATATTAATTTGATATTTTTACATATTAATATTCAGTTTACTAAGTTTAAAAATACAAAAATAATAATAATATATTTATATTTAGTTTAAAACTTAATTATATTCTTAAATAATAATACAAAGTATATTTAATCTAATATAGATAAAACTCTCTTAATAATAATATTAAAGTAAAAAAAAAAGTTTTCTCGTCGCTTTGGTATAATACTGTAGCAAAATTCAAAATCATGCTATAATGGCGTAAAGTTTGCCTTCTCATTAGAGAGATAAAGTAACTATTTTCACGCTATAATAGTGTTTTACCGTTCCATTGGACTAAGCCTAACTATCTAAAGTTGAAAAAATGAAACTGAAAGTAATATAAGACTATTATGTTTAAGAACTTTATTTTATAAAGTAGATTAGAACTTTGTTTTAGAGTATATGAGGACTTAGAAAACAATAAAATTCAAAAAAAATATATATTATAGGATAATGGATATCTCTATACTATTATTTGAGCAATGTTGATAGCAAATTAACAGAAATCATGTGCCATATTACAAAAAATATCATTAAAAAATAATTATTTGGCTAGCAAATATTCTACTACTATCGTTTTAGTACCTAAATATCCAGACAAATCTTATACAATATCTTTTTAGTATCTTTTTATTTAATTTTTTATATTTTTATATTGAAATGAAATCTTCACAATATCTATTTCCAACTTCTTTCAAAAATTTTAAAATAAATAAATATCAATTAAAAGGAACATATTATAATAAACTTGTGAATATATGAATTGATATTAACTAATTTAGAATCTACAAAATAAAATAAAAACGTGAGAAAATAGAACTTAATTATTTATCTCCAAATATATCCTTAAAACAAAAAACAATCCTTGCATCTTAAATTAATGTATAAATTTTAAATATTTTATACAAATAATCAATATTATATCTAAATAGAAAATAAGAAATAAGAAACTTTTTTATATTTTAGAGCTGTAAAAATAAGTGTACAACATCGCGTTATACGACAAATGATATCCTTACTAAAATTCTACAACCATAATTTGTATAAAACTTAATAATACTTAAAAGAATGTACTACAAGAAAGATATAATAGTCAAACTAAAATCCATTACAACTACACAACTATAACCTTACAAATAAAACTTTAAAAAATCATCATTCGTAAAAATATTACTTTTTGTAATATGACACATAATTTGAAATATTCAAGTTCTATAATTTGAATATAGCAAATCTTGATAAACAAGTAACTAAATATATTGTAGATAAAATATATCAAATCGTGAATAAAAAATACAGCTATTTTTAACATTTCAAAATTACTAAAAAGTCTTAACTATTGAAATCATTTATTTTATCTATTTTACTATATTTTCAAAAATGCTATATTATTAAATATTTATTTAATTTACTAACCAAAAAAAAACTTCCATAATTTCACGAACTATAACTAATTAACGAGTTCCTGCAATATGTTAATAATTTGGTAAATTTGAATATTTCTAGAAAAAAATTAATAACATAATTAAAATAAAAATGAATAAAACATAATATATATAAAAAAAAAATATATATATATATATATATATATTTTGTTGGTATCGAAATAAAACATTTTGCACTAACTATCGGTGGCCACCTCGATACGCTAAACCCCAAAACATGTTTCTTTACCATTCATATACTTACACTCATTGTTTGATCAAACTGCGGATCATTTTGTTTATAATTTGGAATTTATTTTTGGTAAAACTAAAATTAACATTAAAATCAATTTGAAGGTAAAATTAACAATATTCATACAAACAAGTGAAATGTAAAACTGAATTTAAACAATTTATCATTTGGATTCGTTTTCACTATATGCATTAGACTCGGTAAACCATCATATCCTTTCGATTCATCGTCGGTTTCTTCAGAAGCAGTTCTGTCATTTTCGATTTTCAAATCTTCCTCTATTTCCGCTTCCATAGTACGGCCTCTTACTTGAAGAATACCACTAACCAGCATATTTTGCTTAGCTACCAACATTCAATGGCTATGATAATTAAAAAACTAAAACACTATAAAATGTTATGACACTGTTATTTTGGTAGCCAATGTGTGGCTAACGGCCACCGATTAGCCACTAATTTGTCTACATTCTTTTTCGGTGGCCGATTGTGACTAATCATGGCTATTTTATGGCCACCAATGCAAAATCAGTGGCCACATAGTGGCTAGATAACAGTTTTCATTAGTAACGACACAATCAAAACCAATGATTCTACGAGAAATATGAATTCAAACCATTGTTCTCGTATATGATTTATTTACAATATAATTTTTTCTATCGATGTATTTGATATTTTAATATTTCTGTAAGAGTGACTTAATTATACAATCCTAAAAAGTACATTTTGTTTGTCTTTTATATGTGAAGGTAATGTATAAATATTTTTTCTAGAGGAGTAGCGAGATTTGAGCAAAGCAATACACAAGATCAAAGGTTTTCAGATTTTTCTACGACCAAATAGGTAAAACTTTACAAACGTTCACTTTTCAAAAAACAAAAATCCATACGATTAAATATAAATCTCCTTTTTCATATTATACCATATGATGAGATTTTGATTGATATTCATTTTGTGATGGCTTAAGGAATGAATATCAAAGAGATTTCAATAACATAGGATATGTGGTTATAATTTTTTCAAAACGGTAGATTGCACAACGTAGTATTCCTATTTCATGAAAGCCACTAAGGGTATTCATATTCTGGACAAAATTTTCACACTTTGGTATTCTCCAACTTTTGTATTCTCCAATTTCGTGTTAACAAAGTCAACATACCTATATCTAAATATAAATTTTTTTATCTATACATTTCATCACCACTTAAATAATGCAATCTATAATATCTATATTACGGTTTCTGATGTGTTCTCTGTTCTACCATGATATTTCAGACGATTTAGTTTATCTCACTAAGTTTCAGCTAAAGATTGGTAAAAAGCACAGTCCAAAAAGGATCGAAATTTCTGATTCTGTTCATCAGATGGGTGTTGCTAAAATATATGGGCAAGAGGAAAAATAGATTTAGCATTTAAGCTTGAATGTTTATGAGAATGTAAGTATTTTTGTTGAAAAGAGACTAACATGTGAATATTTGTGATGCAAGGACTGCTACTAATGATATCGAGGGAAACAACATAGCGAGTAAAATCATGAGAACTAAATCCGCTCTCGATGAGAAAGAGAAGTATAATTTAAGGAGATCTTAATTAACACAACACAAACTATATATAATAATAATAAATAAGATAAATAAGATGCTAAAACATAGAATAAATTTAATATAAAATACTATGTTTATATAAACTCAAAGTATGAACTAGACATTTTTCCGTATTGCATAACACGTATTACTATCTAGTATTCAAGTATTGTCGAGTATTGCAACTAGATGGATAAAACTAGATATATAAATTCACATCAACTAGAATCTATATGTGGTATTGCAATATTAATTTTGTCCATCTAGTTTTTTTTTTTCCGAGTTTGCTTCCCTATTTTAGTGATGTGTCAAGCCTCACATGACATAAGAAATAAAATTTTGTCCATCTAATTTTTTTTTCCTAGGGAAAATCTTTTTAGCAATGTTAATATTAATTCCCTATAAAATTAGTATTTCAATATTAGTTTTTTCCATCTAGTTTTTTTTCCCCTATTTTAGTGATGTGGCAAGCCTCACACATGACTAAGAAATAAAATTTTGTCCATCTAATTTTATTTTTTTTCTTTCCTAGGGAAACAAATTTATTTGGTAAATATCATATCAGGAAGGAAAGGTTGAATGATTATTATTATTTTTAACATTTTCCATTTTTGGGTGTAAAAGGAAAATGAATTTAAGTTGTTCAAAGGGAAGAAAAAGGAATTAAATTTATTAGCATTTTAATTTTGACTACAACCTCAAATGTTTTTTTTTGTTGTCTCCTCGTAATTAACTACATCAACTATATATATATACCTCCATTCTCATCTTGCTTTTCTCATACATGAATAATCTAAAGTTAAAAAGTAGTCTCTTTTTTTTTCTCATTTCTCTTCATCACAAAATTATTTCTTTCTCTAACGATTCAATCTACGGAGAACTCACTATCATCTGATCCACAAGGCGGAAATGTCATTGTCGATGCAGTCAATACCAATGCTGGAATTGATCGAATTAGCAATCTACCAGATCATATTTTATATAAAATTGTATTTAAACTTTCCCTAGATGAAGCTGTGAGAACAATGATTCTATCAAAACGATGGATGAATATGTTTGTATGATACCTTGAGGACAAGTACTGTTGAATCAAATCTTCTCCTTTGTTTTATGATTTTTAATTTTCTAGCTAAACTTTTGTCTCTCTGTAATATGCATCTTTTTTTTTTTTTTGTATTTCAGAGGTTCATCCGGGCATTCGGCCCAAACTAATCCCTTTTAGACCCATTTTTCTTTTCGTACAGTTTTGATGTAGGGTGGGTGGATAAGTAAAATCGAATCCGGATCTTGAGACACGCACATACCCAACCACAAACCATTGGGATACCACCACTTGGTTAATATGCATCTTATTAATAAGATATATGTTTGAATTAAAAAAAAATCAAAGTATACATCTCATTTCTTCTTCGATGTAAGTCACATCGCCAAATCTAGAACTCTCTTTTTGATATTGATTATGCCACTAGATCGATTACCAAAGTCTATTCCCTTTTCTCACAAATTTCTCTCAACAAATAGATATGGGTATAAATCGGTGATCTTTTTCTTTTTCCCCATATTTTCTTATTATTACTCAAAGGTAACTGAATACAAAACCTATCAAACAAGCCAGCAAAAAATGATACCAGTAGATATTTAAAAAGAAAATTTTAATCTCTTCAACTAATTGGAAAACTGCCAAATTAAAATTTAGACATAGATTGTCATGTAGGATCCAGCTGATTCGACATTGATAATCTCATTTAACTATGAAGATCCTTAATGAAAAATATATCTACGCACAACAATAGTGGTTATGGTAATGAATCGACAACCAAAAAGATTATAAAACAAAGAGCAAAACATACATCTAAATCTTCTATTAAAGTTCAGAAAACACTAGTAGATATCCAACAAAACCTTGAGGTACATAATAGATCTCGAACCAACAAACATAACAGATCTCGAGTGGATCTGATAAGTAGAGACAAAAAAAACAATGTGAAACTCTCATATTAGAGCAATATAGATTGTACCGACAAACCAATATAACAAAGGAAAACGTTGTAAAACATAGACATTTGTGTCGTCTCCAATGACGGAAACACACGACCTTTCGATCCGGCACCATACCATTGACCTTTTCATCCGGTACATGCCTCTTTACATCACCTTCCAACTCTTGTTAAATCTGAAAATTGTACATTCTGTATAAAATCATGCAACCACAGATTCGATAAACGTAAACTAAGAGAAAACGTGGAAAAGGGGAGACCGATAATGGGGCTTAGGGAGCCACCAACCGTCAGTCTCCAACAAAAAAAGGAAAATCGGTGATCTAGGACGGTGTTATATTACAAAACATTTAAGATAACTCAAGAATAAGTAACTAGATGATCTTGTTTGTTAATTATCAAAGTGACAAATCAAAACCTAGATAACTCATTAATACATTTTCTATCGTTCGCGGTCAAATAATAATATTTTTGAAAAAGATGTTCTCATTTAATTAAGATATTTAGCCTGTCTGGTGTTGTTATTGTTTTACTATATTTATTATACTAGGGATTATCCCGCGCTTTGCACGGGGTAGATATTAAAATTTGAAATCTATGAGAGTTTGTGTTTTAGAAAGTTTTGTAAAATTTGATATATGGAAATATGAAAGAAACTTGAAACACGTATGGAAAGAGCTTGTAGTAAATAATTGTAGTTTTTTGGATTTTTAGATTTTAACCAAAATAGTTGTTACATATTTTTAGCTTTTTATGTAATTTATACAGTATATGGTTTGATGGTAGTTGATTTAAACAAAAAAACTTTAATATCATATTGTATCTCTTGTAGGAGGATAACCATATGTATACCGCTATAAATATATAATTACCAATGTTTATGTATCATTTTATAACATGAGTTCCAACATGGTTTTCTTCCAATAATTATATATTTAGCAGAACTATTTAATTATATTTAAAACCATTTTAATTTTAAAACTGATTTTCGAACTCTTCTTGATTGTTATTTATATCATAATTACAGTTTTTTTTGGGTGAAAAAATACTGATGTGTAGATCTACATTATGTATGTCTGTCTCCAGTAGATTTTTCTATATGATTAGTGGATAAAAGCAGGTTCCAAAATTTCATGCTTCATTTTTTTTCTATTTTTCTTTATAAAATATCTTTCTTATTTTAAACTAAAGAAGATAACTAAGCTTAGTAATTTTTCAAACACTAATAAATTAGTAGTGACTACAATGCTAGCAAACCAAAATTGTAAGATGTTCAATGATCTTTCGAAGCAACAAAAAGAAAACATAATCTTTCCAAGTACAAAATAGGGAAAAGAGAATGTGGGTAGTTGAAGATCGTGAAAATGATTCAATTATCTCTTATTTTAGTACATTTCTCCATCTCTCTTCTTCAGGATTGTATGTCACTCATCATCTCCCCAAAACCACCTTACTTCGTCATTAGAAGTGATGGAACCAACTACACGTTCATGTTGTTTGCATCTCTCTCTCTTTCTCCTCTGTTTCTTCTCGGCAAAGCAACATAAACGCAATTGTTGCATCATGTCTTATTCTTTTGGGAGAACTTAACCATCTTTTAATCGTAATTAGGATTGACAAACGTAGGTTTTGGCTCTTGATAGATTTTGGTCCAAGATAATTTACAGCGCTATTATGTTTCATGCCTTGAGGAGACTAACCTCAGCTTCCAAGCTTTTGTTTGATGGTGATCTTGTCCCTAAGAGCAAGGTAATCCCTTGCGTCTTGCTCTGTATCCTTACGCATTCACTCAATGGTCCCTCAGTTTGCTTCTGAGTTCTTATAATCTATCGACAACATTCTCATTGAATACACTTTTGCAAATCTAGCTAATGTTTACAAATAATTCAAGTTATCAGCGTTAGAAATTTCTATTTGTATGACATAACTATGTTAACTATATTTAGCAATTTTCAGTCTTCATCCATCTGGAAGTAACGAAAGGGTTGGAGATCCATGTTTCGACCAGGTTTGAGGATAGTTATTTGTTCTTGATTATTTAAAATATGGGCACGGAGGTCAGAATTATATCGTAGATGTGAATAAAACGTAAACGGGAAATTCAATCTACTATTTACCTTGATATGATGGTGTAGTTGATCCAACGATTCTTTATCTAGCCACATGATGGTTTGGAGAGATGATAATCTAGTGTAGGGAACTTCAGCAGAGGAATTGCAGTTTTGAGTTCAAAGTTGCATTCACAATTTTGGCAACAGCTACTGTATTACAGATCTAGAAAGAAAAGCCATAAAAAGGTCATAACTTAAAGTCTTTTATCTACCAAAATGAAATTTTTAAAACCAGGAGCCATTAGCATATATTGATCTATGATTAGATAGTGCAGAGAAGAAAATGAGATAGAAGCAATGAAGACAAATACATCAATTCTCTTATGATTCAGACCACCCTCACCATGAATGAATAAATAGGCATTTGTTTAGTTGTGAGGAGGAAGATGTGAACAAAAACGCAGACTCAAGGAAAAATACTTAAAACTTTCATGGAAATACGGATCAAGAGCACATGACAATGCCAATGGCGATCCTTTTCCCCATTAATACCTGAGATTCCACCAATCCGGCCCAAAGCATAAGGCGGAGAAGGTGACTCTGTTACCAAGTATTGCAAACCAACACACAACTCAATTTTTTGGGATTCGTTTGACAAACACACATACAAAGTTTCAAACACTTACATGAGGGAAGTTAAGCATAATATCTGCTTCTTAACAGCAACCATGTTGTTGGAGATGATTATTTTCTTCATCATTATCTTCTTCGCTTTCTGAAATTGAAATCATTTATCTTTAGATCAGCATAGTACGAATGATTATACAGATCACTAAATGTGTAAGCAAATCACAAAGAAGTAATATACAGTATGAGATATTAGTTGCAACTATTAGATCCTTTGATGTCACAAGCTTCAAATTCCTGGTTTGCCACATGCTGCAACATTTCAACTTTAAGCATTCTATTAAGGGTAAATGAATTATTACCTAAAATCGATAAACAACCTTGGAAACTCAAAACTTCTATCTTTGTGAAACAAAAACAAATTTAAAACATCTTACATTGTGGAATGGAGAGAATATGTTTTATGCCTCTTGATTGTTATGACTGGTCATAGTAATTACCATCACATTTAAACATCGACGTCCAGGACGATGATGGATGATACTTAGATGGTTGGTTTTTCCCAAACGATATTGGAAAATAGTATTTTTAATTTTTAAAGTAACAAATGCTAGTACTTTAAATCTTGCTAGTATTTCATTAACACTTTAAACTTTCAAACTATTTTTGTTAATAATTTAAACTTTAAACATTCAAAACATTCCCCCATATTTTTTCTGCGATTAATCTTGTCGAAAGAGAATATGAGACGAGAAGTGAAATTGAGTTTTAAAAAGTAAAATTCGAAGAGAATAATCTTCAAAATCAAAAATTATTTTATAGCAGAGAATAAAAATGGACAAATTTCAAAGGTTTTGAAGTGAAATATAATGAATCGACGAGGTTGGAAGTGAAAAAATCGAAGAGAGATTAAGATGGGGTTATCCGTTCCGTTTAGTTTTGTTATGGAAAAACTACATAAGCTAGTTTGAAGGTTTAAAATGTTAACAAAAATAGTTTGAAGGTTTAAATTGTAAGTGAAATACTATCAAAGTTTAAAATGATAACATTTGTCCCTTTGAAGGTTAAAAATGTTATTTTCCCCAGACAATACCAAAATCCAAAAAATAACATTCAAATAGAACATATTTGTGATGAAATTTTTTTTGCTAAATTTGTAACGAATTTGCAAATATTTTCTATGATATATTTGTTGAAAGTTCATCATAAATATAATTTTGAGAATATGTATAAGAGAGCTAAATTCTACCATCTTATTTGTAAAAACTACACATGACAAAATCATAAATAAAATTATTCATTTATTGCATAGATTTTTAAAATAACATATGCAGAGATTTTTGAGAAATAGTTTATCATAACTCATTATTTTACATGATTTCACACTATTTATTTAAATCACATGTCTAAAAATAAAATAAAACATATTCCCAGTTTTGTCTCTAACGTATTATTGATGAACAACAGCTATTTCATGTCAATTTCTTTTTGCTAAAAGAATTGTTCAAAATGTTCAAAAATCTTCCCTTATTGACCCCACCATCATTATCTTATTGGTCAAACGACTCAAACCTGCTCATAATTTTTGTACTGCAAAGGGTTATTTTTGTCCTACTGTTACAAAAAATGTTTGTCTTGGCACCATTATAAACTATCATGTTATTTTCTTGATTATGAAATTTACATTGTCATTTCTTGTAATTTACTTTATTAATTTCTCATTTCTTGTAATTAAACCATTTTATTTTCCAATACCAATAAAGTTGTCTTATAAAAAAAAAAAAGTAAAAAGAAAAAATTGCAAAAATCCCGGAGACACTAGAAAATAAGTAAAGAGTAAGAGAGAGTGATAGTGAGAAACAAGAAAAAAAAAAGCAAACATAATTTCTTCTCCCACTCTTCACCTTCTTCAATGGACGAAAGACCCGAGACAGAGCTAATATCAATACCAGCCACACCACGAGTTTCAACACCGGAGATTCTAACTCCATCTGGTCAAAGATCACCTCGTCCGGCTACTAAACCATCGTCGGCGACATGGACACCAACCTCATTCATATCGCCAAGGTTCTTGAGTCCGATTGGTACACCTATGAAACGAGTTCTTGTTAACATGAAAGGTTATTTAGAAGAAGTTGGTCATCTCACTAAGCTTAACCCACAAGATGCTTGGCTTCCTATTACTGAGTCTCGTAATGGAAACGCTCATTACGCTGCGTTTCATAATCTAAACGCTGGTGTTGGTTTTCAAGCTCTTGTTCTTCCCGTGGCGTTTGCGTTTCTTGGCTGGTGCGTTTGCGTTTGCGTTTGCGTTTGATTCATTTTTCAAGAATCTTTTTTGTTCTCGATGTTTGTGTACAGTCTTTTCAAGTGAACGGCGAGGGTTAAGTCTCTGTTTATGTTCAGATCTAATTTCAGGGTTCTCTGAGCAAATATCTAAAATGGATTTTTTTTTTGTCGGAAATAATACTATATTGACTAATTTTACTTTTTTTTTTTACTTTGGAAACACTTTCAAATTTTGTAGTACAAATATTTGTTTTTCTTTTTTCATTTGTCATGCTTCCATCATAACACATGTGGATACTCACAGACATACTTTTTTGCTTTAATTTGGATTAAGACAGAAGCCTTCTTTATCATTGATTTTGTTTCTTGTTGATTTTCGGCAAATTTACATTTATTGTATAGTTTATATTCTCCTTTTTTTAATAAGTAGGTAATGTATTTGACGTCAAAAAGAATGGGTATCATAAACTTTATATTTATTTAAATAAATATTTATTGTTGCAATTTCAAACAAGGTTGAGCATTTGGCTAGTTTAATGGCTTTAGTGATGAATTATTATGATTGGGACTAAGTAATTAAGAATGTTATTTAAAGATGGATATGATTCTTTCTAACTTTCAAGAAGTGAATTTATTGTTGTTGTAGGAGTTGGGGAATACTGTCATTGACAATAGCCTATTGCTGGCAACTCTACACACTCTGGATTCTAGTTCAATTACACGAAGCTGTCCCTGGGAAGCGTTACAATCGATATGTCGAGCTTGCTCAAGCTGCATTTGGTAAAATGAGAAATTGAATTTACATTACATTGATACTAATTTTGTGTCCAAGGTCAAAACTCAATCTTGTAGCTAAGAGGGATCCATAATGATGTTTGTTGCTATTACTAAATACTGGATTCTTGATTGGAACAGGAGAAAGGTTGGGAGTTTGGCTTGCATTGTTTCCAACGGTTTACTTATCAGCTGGAACCGCAACAGCTTTGATTCTGATCGGTGGAGAGACTATGAAGCTGTTTTTTCAAATAGTTTGCGGTCCATTATGCACCTCGAACCCGTTAACTACAGTGGAATGGTATTTGGTGTTTACGTCTCTATGCATCGTTCTGTCTCAGCTTCCAAACCTCAATTCGATTGCGGGACTTTCCTTAATAGGAGCAGTGACTGCAATAACTTACTCCACAATGGTTTGGGTTCTATCTGTGAGCCAAACAAGACCAGCTACTATCTCATATGAGCCTCTTTCTATGCCTACGACTTCTGGTTCGCTCTTCGCGGTCTTGAATGCTCTTGGCATTATAGCTTTTGCCTTCAGAGGTCACAATTTGGTTCTTGAAATTCAGGTAAAAATGCAAAATGTTTCTGTCTATAGATTGATATAATGCATATTGGACTTGTGATTTATATTCTGAGTATTGAATGCTTTGTAGTCGACGATGCCATCAACGTTTAAGCATCCAGCTCATGTACCAATGTGGAGAGGAGCCAAAATTTCTTACTTCTTCATTGCTTTGTGTATCTTTCCAATCTCCATTGGAGGCTTTTGGGCTTATGGGAACTTGGTAAGTTCCATTGAATGTCTCCTTGTCCTTGGTTTATGTTTTCTTGTCAATTAAGGATGTCACTATGGTTTAAGAAACCGAAATAGTTTATATTCTGATCTTTGGTTCCGTTTCTGGATCGGTATATGTAAATTTTTCTTGGTCTTGCAGATGCCTTCAGGAGGTATGCTTGCTGCTTTATATGCATTCCACATTCACGACATTCCAAGAGGCTTATTAGCGACCGCATTTCTCCTAGTAGTCTTCAGTTGCCTGAGCAGCTTTCAGATATACTCAATGCCCGCTTTTGACAGCTTTGAGGCTGGCTACACAAGCAGAACCAACAAGCCATGTTCAATCTGGGTCAGATCAGGTTTTCGAGTCTTTTTCGGTTTTGTCTCGTTCTTCATTGGTGTTGCTCTCCCTTTCCTGTCTAGTCTTGCGGGTTTACTCGGTGGACTCACGCTCCCGGTAACCTTTGCTTATCCTTGCTTCATGTGGGTCTTAATCAAGAAACCGGCGAAATACAGTTTCAATTGGTATTTCCACTGGGGATTGGGTTGGTTGGGAGTTGCATTTAGCTTGGCATTCTCCATAGGTGGGATCTGGAGTATGGTTACTAATGGACTTAAGCTCAAGTTCTTCAAGCCACCTAACTAAGTAGTGATAGCCTATGTGGTTTTGTTTGGTTGACAAGTTTGAAGTTTTTAAGAGATTTTGTATTGTCTGTGTTTTGTTTAAGAGTGCCTTTGTTTTGAAGTTGGAACAATGTAATGTGTATTATATTCAGTAAGTTTTTTCGATATAAAGAATTTGGATTTTTGAAGAATCACACAAGTGTGCCTCTATTTTCACCATACTTCAAACTATTTGTTTATGTCTACTTACATACAATGCTCATTCTTGTTAAGATATTCACATATATTCAACCATTAATAAAAAATTATCATATTATTTTCTAAGTCTAATACTACAATTTTATTTTTAAGCTATTTACATATTACATTTTAAAATTATTTGTAGAACAGAAATTAAAAATACAAAACTAAATTTATTATGACTCAGATGAAGTATATTCTCTAAAGTAATATATATATATGTGTTATCCATATTTATCAGATAAATTTCGTTAGATACATAGCTAGCCCTAATATTTGGGTCTAAAGCAATATAAAAAGTGACTTTTAGATCTTTTTAGAAATTTTACATTTTCTCATTAATAAAATATTCTTTTAAATATGGATGTGTTTTATATAGAAACATGGATTTTATGTATTATAAATAAAATTTTATTACATTTTTGGAAAAAAAAAATATAGATAGATATTCCTTTTTTCCATGTAAGCGGATTGGTTTTCTCAAAATAATCCACCTAAAACTTTTTACACGTGTTATAACAAATTAAAAAAAAAAAAAAAGGCACGCGTTGAATTAATAGAGTTTTAAGGCAAATGACCCAGTATATATGTGTATCTTATCTTCAAAAACCTTGTTAAAAAGCTTTTCAACAACCAATTTTAACTAAAAGTGTACAACAAATAATTGATATAAACATTATATATATATATAAACAACATTAAAGGTTATGAACATATTAAAATGTATTCTATCTTTCTCTGATTTATACTATTAAGTTTAATAATTATTTATGTTCCTTTTCTTCATTTGGTATTCACATTTAGAAATCCTATACTATTGATCCTTTAAATATGGGAAATTAACTTTTATATTTTGCTTTTAAGTTTTAAGTTTTAATTTTAGGGAAACAAAAGAGGAGAATAATAATAATTGATGTAGGGATAAGACGAGAGAAGTCACAACACACATGCTGAGAGGCAATGATGTGAGAAGCCACAAATTTGGGAAACGGCATCATAGTTGTGTAATTATGGAAATAGATAAACAAATGTTGGGTGGTTGATCCTTAATAAAATATAGACAACCTTTGGATCAAAATAAACATTCTTTCGAGGATTCAATTTTCTTGTTTTAAAGCAAATGATTCTAATCTCATGATGACTCAAATTTAATTTGACAATTGAAGGTCAATGACACCCACTTCCGGTGTTAAATATCTATATTTTTATCTAGAATAAATTTATCGGAAACTAAAGAATATTACTTACTAGTTAACACTTTTGTTTTTTTTGTAATGATCTTATGATGGCATGCCACCATGTCCGTACTATATGTTTTCATAATACAATAGATGCAATTAAGTTTCGATTATGGACGTTTAAAGAAATGAGAATAAGTGAGAGGAATGGAAGAGGGATAGAGATCAATGAAAACATTTTAGGGAAGCATGATAAGGTAACTAAAATAACTAAGAAGAGTGTATAATTTTTAATTATAAAACCAAAGTTAGGTAGCATTACAACTTAAGTAAATTATACTCATAGAAAAAAAAAAGCTTTTCTATGATATTGTTGTTAGGGAAAAAAAAGCATAAAGTTTTTCTAAAAAGTAAATTTTGCAAGTCAGCAGACAATTCAATATTTTTGGACTGCCATTGATAGTGTTCTCTTAAAAATACTTTTTTTTTGATAAAAGTTCTCTTAAAAATACTTGTACGTTCGAATCCGTAAATTTAGATAACGCGACAAGTGGTTGAAAGAGTCAAGAAATCTGAAGAGAGTTTAGTGGTTAATTCTAAGCCATGCTAAGAGTAAGTTGCAAATTAAAGATCAATGTCCTCACTCGTGAGGTGGAGAAGAACGGTGCAAATGCAATGTAGTTGTCAATAGAAAAACTTCAATGGGTCGTGTTTAAGCTATATATTAGATTGATGGTTAAGATAATACGGCAAACGGTTAAGGGAATCTAAACCTAGGTTGGTAATTTTATTAAACAAAACAGCATAGGAAACGCAACCAAATCGTATGAAAGACTAGGATATATACAACATTGATTCAATCGATCAAGCATAAAAATTCAAACCAATAAAAGCAGTAATTATACTCCACATTCTGAAACATGGTAATGCATGCGGAAAGAAAATGCAACTTTTTTTGTTTTGAAATTTTCTTTGATGAGTGTATGTATATGTTACTTTCTGTGCACTTACGCATTATCTATTTCAAAAAGTCAAAACAAAACAGTAAGATTAAAAATAGATGACTCGAACAAAGTTACTATAGAATTTGACATACAATCAAATGGAGCTGATTACGCTTTGACCGAGCATGGTTGATTGATTTATTAGTTGGTAACAAACCTCATGAACATCATTTTCTATGTCCTTGGGTCATAATGCTGTTACCATTTATATTTTCAGCACAGTTTGTGTTTGGCTCTGAGCCTTTGAAGAAGACTACGCGACAATACCTATTAGCAATGTTAAAAAAAGTCGCTAAGCGGTAGCTAGATGCTCAGTATGACTTATAACCTAGACAGATTAATCGGGATCTAGGTGGAAGATAGAACTAGATTATTTATATATATTTGAATATTTTTATATTTATATAGTAATTTGCTATATAGAAATCATGCGAAATATTTTTCTTTCAGAAAAAATATAAAGAAAAAATGAAAATGTTTTATTCCAAATTTAAAATAAAATTTACCGTAAAAACTTATCTAAACTAATAAAGTTTAAACTAAAATAAAATTATCTAAACTAATATAAAGTAAAAAAAAAATCAAAATTTTTTGAAAAAATTCAAAATTAAACCAAATATTTAACCGGGTGATTTGTCCGATTAGAACCGATTTGGCTGGTTTAAACTGAATTGAAGCATTTGAACTGGGTTAACGATTTAATTAAACGAATTAAAAAAAATCAGAGCACTCTTGTATAAATGGTCGTCTAGCTGAACGCCTAGGCAGCACCTATCCTGATTTTTAGAACATTGTCTATTAGCTATAATCCCTACATTCAACTTTTTTCTTTCACGTTTAACTAAGTACACTTGAGTTGAGAAATATCTATTAGCTCTGATAACTATGTACACCATAATACTCATGTATCAAATATATCGGATTGTTTTGAATGTGGAAATTTTCTAATTGATGGAGATGTAACTTTTTTTGTTTGCATTCTTAAGAATTGTCTCGTATACTAAGACACTAGACTCACATGACTTGATATCCCAAATCTTTGACACTGCAAATGAACAATGCTGTTCTGTGATAACAATCAAGTAAAACAAAATTAAGTTCAACGCTATTTACTCATTTCACAGTCTTACTTCTGAAAAACAGTACTTCTGTACTTTTTCCTTTTTGGACACATATGCTTGATTCATCATCTTTCAACTATTGACTATACCATTTCAAAATATCCGACGCCAGTCATTTTCCGACGCCAGTCATTTTCTTTTCTTATCCTCTAGAGAATTGGATCACTTAAATTTAACAAACCAATACCAAAACAAGAAATAATTCCCTTTTTTTTTTTTCAAAATCCATTTCGTTGCAGAAACAGAGGATTTACAAATTGGACCTCAAAAAGTAAAAATTTTAAATTAAAAAAAAAAACATTGCTCCTAATTTTTTTTCCTTTTCTTTTTCTATTCATTTGCTTTTTTTCTAGGGAAAATTAAAACAAACAGAAAATTCTAAACAGAAACAAACAAAGAAAAAACAGAACAGACAAGAACTCAGAAACGGTTTCACTTAACATCGTTGCTTTGCATTGAGATCTCAAGACCAGGCCATATCAAACTGTCCCCACTTTTACCTTCAATCTCCCCAATCTGCCACGTGTCACCACCACCATCAACCACCGGAATCTCTCCTCCGGAGCAGCCACCAACACCAAGATAACCAATACTCATCTCCTCAAGCCCGTACCCGAACTCGAACCCGTAATCAACCCCACCGCCTCCATTTCCACTTCCAAGAGCCAACAGTGAACCGAAGCTTCCGTAGCCTGAAATTACATTACTACCCTTCCCCTGACTTGCTTCGGTTGTGGCGTTGGTTCCTTGGTTCGTCGCTTCTGATTCGTGAGTGGTCATAGTGATGACAGAAGAAGAGCAAGAAGAGGAAGAAGCAGTGGTGGAGAAAGAACGGTGACGTTTGGAAGAGCTCCGGCGAGTTCCACCTCCGACGGGGACGTCACGGAGAGTACCACCGTGAGTCCAGTAACGGCGGCAAGATTTGCAGAAGTAACGAGGCTGAGCAAGGTTGTAGTTGTTGTAGTAACAGAACTTGGTGGTGGTTGAGTTGCAACGAGGGCAAGGCAGTGGCTCGGCTAGATTCGGCGGTGGGTAAGCCGCCGTAGAGCCCTGAACTCTGGTGGATCGGGGCTGGTTTAATTCCGACGGCATTAAGTTGAGATTATTAGAAAACAACAACAGAAGTAATGGGAGAAGAGATAGCGAACGAGAAGGAGATGTTGTGAGAGTGGTGTTGCGGTTTATATATAGGCTTATAATTTTTCTTTTCAGTTCGTTTTAGTATTTGTGAAATTTTTTTCCTTCTAACTTTGAAATATTAAAAAAAAAAAAAACTCTGAAATATTTTTAACATTTTTTTGGTTCAGTGACAGTCCTTCAAAAAACACTGCCGAATATGCAGTTATTGAAACTTTTTACAACAAGCATATTATGACAACTTATATAACCATATACTAATGTAAATCAAAGCTCAACTCAAAATTTGCTGCTCTATATATCATGAAAATAACTCCAAACTTATTTTTTTTGCTAAAGAGATATAACTCTAAACTTATAAATGTAATTCTATATAAACATAAAAAAAAAAAAAACTATAATAAAACCACAAAAATGACAAGTATATGATGATTGTAGGGCTGCCTCTAATATAACGCCACTTAATAACAAAAAAAAATACACACATAATTCCAACGCTTAGCAAGTAATTTTTGCGGGCCTAACGTTTAGACCGTTTCTTAAAACACATGAACTGTGAGACAGATTCAAAATGTAACATGCCCAACGTGCATAGCCTTATAAAATTATTAACCACATTGTCCAATCTTTTTAAGTATGAAACAAAAACAATTAACTAAATATATTTTGTCTAGTAGCTTCTGTAACTACATTTCTACAACATCATATAAACAATTTTGTAACTAAAAATAAATTTTTGTTATAAAATATTTATTTCGTTTCCATACCAATTTGTTATAAGACTTGGGTTCAATAAATTAAATAGGTCTTAATAATTTTAAGTATTTAATGAATAATTGGTAGTAAAACAGACAGTATCTATAACTGCAATTGTCAAGAGTTCTTTCTCTCATTTTTCATGTGGGACATTTGAAGTTTTGTTATGTTTTTATTTTTGTATTATTTTAAAAATGATGCTACCAAAAATTAATAAACACATCAATTATCTAATTGATGTAAATTTATATTTTATATCAGTTTTGTTAAAGTGATGCAAACTAATAAAACTTGAATCACTTTTATTGAATTGATGCTAAATTAGTTAATTATAACATCAATTTATATAATTGATGGTAACCCATAAATATTTGTGTTATTTATAAATAAATAATTTAAAAATACATTATTTAGTTTTGTGATACAATTTAACTGATACAATCCATCATTTTTTATTTTTTTTAGTGTAAGTGAACCTTTTGTTGTGGACAAATTTCGGAAGACTCGTAAATACTAAATACAGAGAAGTTACACTTGGGCTTCAAATAGTACAACACCTAATTAGATAACGGATTTACGTCTATACGGCCCAATAATGATTAACCCAAATCTGAACCCATTAAGATTTTTGTTGATTCCATCAGAGTTTCAGATTTCAGAACTAACCAAATCTCTTCTTCTTCAATTTCACAGCTTCACGTCGTCGTCTTCGTCGTTTCGTCGCCGGACCTTTAGCTTTCTGCTTTAGTTCCAGAGAAAGACGATGACTCTCTTTCACTTCTTCAACTGTGCAATTCTCACATTTGGTCCTCACGCCGTCTACTACTCCGCCACTCCTTTGTATGATAAAAATTCATTTTTCTTCCGTCTTCTTTCTCGATTTGTGATTTCAAAATTGCAATGGATTTTAGTTAGATCTTTTGGCGCATATAGTAATCGCTTACATTCAAACTTCGTGATCTAGAATCTTAGCTTTAGTATGGAATCTAGTTGTTGAGAAGTTCCCAGATTGAATTAGTGTGTTTTGGTATGGTTTCTTAGCGGAATTAGAATTTATGTTAGGGTATAGTTCGTAATCGAATGTGAATCTGCAGATCTGAGTATGACACACTTGGAACCTCCGTGAAAGCTGCTGTTGTTTACCTTGCTACTGCATTGGTAAAGGTTAGTCAACTGTAACAATCTTTGTGAAAATCTTGATTTTGTATTTGAATCTCTTTTAGCTTAAGCTCATTGGTTATTTTTCCATGGTAGCTTGTTTGTTTGGCGACTTTTCTGCAAGTATCTGAGACTGAAGTATTTGACCCATACCAGGTATTTTCTTGAAAGCTAAGGTCACTGTTGGAACTCACACTTCTGTTTATGATTCTTTCGTGTAAATTATCTGTTGAAAGGCGATGAAGTTGTAATCTTTCTTGCTAGAAAATGTTAACAATCACATCAGGAACATCTCCCAAAATGCAGTTTGTTGTAACATTTGTTTGCTTAATTGTATAGATGCACATTGTTGACTTTGTTTAGCTGACAGCTTCTATTACTGCTTAGCTCTTTTGTTTAGCTGACAGCTTCTATTACTGCTTATCTCTTTGTATTATGCTACAATGTAGATGACTAAGTATGGGTTCAATCTCCATTGTAACAGGAAGCATTGAAAGCAATGATTGGCTTCATAGATGTTGCTGGTCTATATTTTGCTCTGGCTCAGCTTACACACAGGAACATCTCCCAAAATCATAAGTTTCAAGCTGTTGGTCTTGGTAAGTGGATCAATGCTGCTACAGAAATATTGCTAGCTTTGGCTGTGACATTCTGAAAATATTTTACAAATCAATGGTATGAGTATGACAGTGAAGCTGCTTTTAGCTGGTTCATAAAAAACTCATTTTTCATGATTTTTCCATGACTAATTTCCTTTGGAGCCTTTAACCATTTCTAGACTTCCCTAATGAATTGCTGGCATCATGGAATGTTTATCAAATGTTACTAATAGATGATACGTTCTTTTTGTTCAGGATGGGCGTTTGCGGATTCTGTTTTGCACAGGTTGGCACCTCTTTGGGTTGGTGCTCGAGGACTAGAGTTCACTTGGGATTATGTTTTACAAGGACTTGAAGCCAATGCAAATCTGGTATTAACCAATCTCTTACTTCTAGAATGATCCATCTGTAAATGTTTCTAACTTCAATCAAACCTTTGTGTCAAACCCAGGTGTTCACGATATCTTTAGCTGCGCTAGGTTCATTGATGTGGCTACGCAAGAACAAGCCAAAGACTCTTATTCCCATCATATACACTTGTGCAGTGATCATCGCAACAATGCCTTTAATCACAAGCTATTTAAAGAGAGTCATGGGATGGCATTTCCCGAAAATTGTTGGGTTTGAGCTGTTGACTTCTCTGGCAATGGCTTTCATCAGTTGTCAACTCTTCATCCTCTGTCAGAGACCGTCTTTGTGATTCCACTTCTCAGTGAGACCAAACACAGTTCAACTGCTCTTAGGCAGAGCTTATTGTTAATGGGAAACTCTTGCGACGTACTTTGCCTTTGTCTTTTGCAGGATTCAGTTTTATGAAACTTTGATCTTTATTTGTAGAAGAAGAATATTGAACAATCTTTTCATAAATTATTGATTACTCAACTACCAAATAGTTCACTTGTACTAGTACCAAAAACTAATCTTGTTTAGATTTTTTTTTTTTTTTTTTTGGGTACTTTGAATGAAAAAATTGACAAAAGGTGATTAAATAGAAAAATAAAGGTGTGGATTATTAATATTAATCGCTTATTGTTAGTAGTAAAATGAACAGAAATTGGTCTAATATAACCCACTTTTTCTTTTGAATAGTTAGTATAACTTCTTTTAACTTTTATTACTTACATAACTTACTTATTTTCTAACAAATTTCATAATTCCAAAATTATTCTTTTGATTATTTTTAAAAGAAAAATGGTAAATGAATTTTTCAAAATTGATAATTCCATCTCAGTTTTATCATAAATATATTTAAAAATTTATGTAACTAAATTCTTCTATACCTAAATGATTTTAACATTAGTAAAAGAAAAATAAAATAAAAAAAACCTAAAATCTACTTTAAAAATCATTTTATGTCCATAATACCAAAATTATCCTTTCTAACTAATAAATATTTTTAAAAACAAATTATTAATAAATTATCATTTTAATTAATTATTCTTTTTTAATTCATATTTATTTTTCAATATTCACTACAGTTTTCAATATTTATTTTTACTTAAATTATTTGATTAAGTTAAATAATAAAGTTTTTTTAAAAACTTAAAAATCATTACAAAAATCTGCCAAATATTAGCAAAGTTTGTCAGATGTCCGCAGAGTCTGTCATATGTTTGCAGAGTTTGCCAAATATTTGCATAGTCTGCCATATATTCGCAGAGTCAGTCAAATGCTCACAAAGTCTGTCAAATGCTCGCACACTCTGTCCAATACTCGCAAACTCTGCCAAATGCTCGCAGACTCTGCTAAATATTCGCAGACTCGGCCAAATATCCGCAGAGTCTGTCAATTATTCAGTTGAGTCTGCCAAATAACCATAGAGTCTGCAAATTATTTTGCAAAGTCTGCCAAACTTCTGCAGAGTCTCCCAAATATATGCAAAGTCTTACAATTATTCTGCAGAGTCTATTAGATATCCGCAAAGTCTGCTAGATTTTCGGAAAGTCTGTCAGTTACTTTGCAGAGGCTGCTAATTACTCCGCAAAGTCTGTCATTTACTCCGCAGATTCTGCTAGATACTCTGCAGAGTCTAACATGTCTACAAAGTCTCTCAAATATGTGAAATTCTGTCAAATATCTGCAGAATCTGTCAGATACTCGCAAAGTTTACCAAATATTCGCAGAATCTGTCAAATACTCGTAGTATCTACCAAATGCTCGATAGTTTGCCAAATGCTCGTAGAGTCTGTCAAATGCTCGCAGAGTATACCAAATATGTCATTCATGGTATTTTTGAAAATTATTACATTTGAAACTTTAAAAGTTTTGATAAGTTATTTTTGAATGGTAAAACATATTTTTAATGAATGTTAAAAAATTTTATGAGTCAGTACTTTTTGGAAAAATGGGTAAAAAACCCTGACTTTTTCCAAAAACATTACAAAAACCTTCACATTTTTTTTTTTTGGTTTTTAAACCCTCACCTTTTAATAAATGGTGAAATAAACCCTAAGTATTATAAAAAAAAAACTAAATACATCATTATATTACAATAGAAATAAATAAATAAAATTTAGTTTATGATTTATTTTCTTAAATTTGAGTTTACGAATTTTTCTCCAAACTTGAGTTTTAGTTAAAATATTATTATAAATTAGCACATTCCGCGTTTTGATTCGAATTTGTTCGAACTTTTCCTTTTGAATATCTAACTAAAAGTAATTCATGTTAGTCACTTTTGAAAATTTTTTAAATTATATTTTAAAAATATCTTAATTTTATGTATTTAAATTAAAAATGTTTTGGTGTGGAAATATATGTACTTTCGTAATAATATAATTTTTTTTGTTCATTTTTATGTTAATAAGTTTATGTGACTAAACCAAATAAATTTTTATTAACATAAAATTCATATTCGATAATATTATAATCGATAAAATTTATTTCAATATTATATTCAAATTTATAAAATTCATATTCAATAAATTTTATTTCGTAAGAATATGAATATTGATAAACGATATATACAACTTTATACGGAACCGAATATAAATTTATGTTAGTAAATGTTTATTTGGTTAGGTCACATAAACTTATTAACATGAAAGCAAAAAAAATTGTCTTCATTATTACGAAAGTACATAAATTTCCACACCAAAATATTTTTAATTTAAATACATAAAATTAAGATATATTTAAAATATAACTTAAAAATATTTCAAAAAGCAACTAATATTAATTATTATTAGTTATTTATTCAAAAGGAAAAGTTTGAAAAAATTCGAATCAAAACACGGAATGTGCTAATTTATAATAATATTTTAGTTAAAAACTCAGTTTTGGGAAAAATTCATAAACTCAAATTAAAAAAAATCATATACCAAATTTTATTTATTTATTTATATTGTAATAGAATGATATATATATTTTTAATAATAGTTAGGGTTTATTTCACCATTTATTAAAAGGTAAGGTTTAAAACCCAAAAAAAAATGATGATATTTTTTTTAATGTTTTTGGAAAAGGTTAGAGATTTTTTACCCATTTTTCGATACTTTCTCATCAACAGTAATCAACGCCGGATTATGGATGTTGACATCTTATAAGTTCTTGTTAAAAACTTGTTCTTCATAGAACACACAGAACAAGCCTGTTAACATCATTATGTACTAGGGTACAAAATTTGGACCCCTTTAATTTAAAATTTGATATTTTGGACCCCTTTGGCTAAATAAAATATTTCAAAAGATTTTTTTTGTCAATGCTAAGTTATTAACCTTTTTCGTATTATATAATGTTGATATTTAAAAATAAAATAAGTGTAATGAAAAATTGAAAATCAAAGAATGGAATTTTTGAAGAGTGAAGAGTTAGTCATGAAAGACTTATTTGCAAAATAAAAAATGAAAGCAAGAGTTAGTCATGAAGACTTGTCACAAATTTTTGGTTTAGCACTTGAGTCGGTTCGGTTGTCAGTTTTGTGTTCGGATCACAAAGTCTATTACAATAGACGATCAAAACAATTCTCTTAACCAACTCTATTTGATCCAATTCTGATTCTTTGACGAAACAAAAAGTATGTATATTCGTTTATATATACTCTGTAATTATATAGGACCAGTCATGGACATAACCAAATGAAACATCGATTTTGTGCCCCTATTTTGAAAAAAACTAATAAAAATAATTGTAAAATATAGATTTGAAGAAAAATAAATGATATAAAAATAAAAATTCATAGTAATTTTAAGAAATACAACTTTTGTGCATCTCCATCAATAAATGAAACAAAATATATCAAATATCAGATACTATTCTTATCATGAAAAGATAGAAAAGAGTTGACTGAACCATGTTAACATTGATGTTAAGGAGATCCAAAAGCTATGATAAGTTGCATAGAGTCTACTTTAAAAGAAAGAAGCTGCACGTGGAATCAGCTACTTGCAAAAAGAAGAGTAATATAATTTGTTTAGAAATTTTTTTAAATACAAAGTCTTGTTTTTGTAGAGGTTTATGTTGAGATTTGCGTAAAACTTAGTCATTAAGGAGTTTTAGAGGGAGGTTAGATTATAAAGAGAAAAATTTCAGAGTTTTAACTCTCCTATTGTTCATTGTTACTCTTTGTTGTTCAGTGTTTCTACAAAAGATTATCAATAAAGACACTTCTACATCTCAAAATTTATCAATATCTTTTTAACTCTTACATCATTCCAACTAAAGTTCTTTTACTCTTGTTTGAGTAGTCGAAAATGATATCACACTTACATTTATTATAAACCTGATGAGTGGACTATCGACGACTACAATCACAACTTGGATTTCCGTACGAATTACCTTTAGTTAAAAAATATTGAAAAAATATAAGAGCTTTATTTTACAATACGAGAATAAATAAGCCAAATTTACATAAATTTACACAAACTGACACTCGTAAATAGTAACAAAAACAAAGTCTAACACAATAAATTGTCCAATTAACTCCCTTCACGAACTTCAACTGATGTGATATGATTCTTTAACCAAACAATCATCTAAACCAAAAGTCCAGTTTAACCTTAGTAATGTGATATTCATAATCAGTCGCTACAAGTTAGGATATGAGGCAGAGAGGTAACTTTCTCTAAATTTTTCGTTTGGAGATGCTTAAAGCATAGACACGTTTATTCTAGAATTTTCAATGCTAGGATATTCAGTTTAGTGATGAGAAGAGTGATCAAAATAATAATGAAGATATGCACTAAAAGTACGGTTCAGGTGATTAAATTAGAAGTGGTCGTTGAGAAAAGGGAACGCAAACATGTTTATGTGGATCCTACACATTTACAGAGCTAAAACATAGACACATTTATAGCTCATGTAGATCGTACCTTTGTTTCCTTATTTACACGAAGGAATCACAAAAAAAAAGCAAAACAACATTGCCAAGAAAACGTACCATTAGCAAAATATTTTTTTTGTTTTTTTAACAGAGAAAATAATGGACGGTCACAATGAGATGATAACCACTCATCACTTTCATATAACTGTAATATTATTGATACGTCGATTTTCCGAATATCTCGATTCTCGTCCATATCTACCTTAAAAAAACAATAGAAATTGACATTTCTCGCATTTACGATCTCTCCGCAAGTTACAACTATACGCATAATGAAAATCTTTCCGTATTAGTACTAAAGTTTTATATTCATCCGACCAAGCTTATGTTTAACTATATAATACCCTAATTTATTAGAAGCTACCTAGTTCTAGAAAAAACCGGGTTTCCCTAATTAAATATTTCAATGCATTTTTCAGTCGGATTAGTTATAAAAATTAATAATTAGTCGTATTAATTGTGCATGTTTTTCGTCTGTCGGGTTAGTAATAATATGTTTAGTATTTACACTATTTTTTGACAAGTTTGTTAATTTAATTATAAAGTTTCCAACATTTTCCTTCTTTGAGTGGTCGGAATAATTGTGCATGTTCTATGCTAATTCTTTGCCCAATCTCCTAAAACATTCGTGATTATATAACGAATGTATATATAGTTACTAACAATATCATATTAACCCTACCACTACAAGCTACTCTACATACAATCTTCCATAATTAAGCATTTGATTTGGGTTTTTGTTCTTATTTACCTACATTACATCCCAAATCTCTCGAAACCGAATAAAATCCTAAACTAGTGACGTGGCACCCTCCAAACTTTGACTGACTTGTCAAGACTTCCACTATACACAACCAACCTCCCATCTCCTCCGTCTTCTTCTTTTCCCGATGGTTCCACCACCGCCAAACACTTAACCGGTCCGGTATGACCGGTTAACACAGAGACACACGTGTGATCTCTCCCTTCCCGCCTCCACACACATATTTTCTTATCCGCGGCGCCACTAAACAACAAATTTCCGCCGGCGGCGAGACAGAGCACAGCGAGTCTATGCTTCTTGAAAACTCCACAATGCTTCAACACTTTCTTCTCTCCCATCTCCCAAAAGTTCACAGCTCCATCGCTTGAACCACTATAAACCGCCACGTGGCTTATTACCAGAGCCGTAACTGCATATTCTTGCTTCAGCAAAGTCTGGACCAGACCGTGCGCGGTACGCTTCCCTCGTATCTCCCGTTTCCAAACCTTAACCGTTCCATCAGCCGAGCCAGTGAGCACAAGACTCTCAACGGCTACGACAGAGTTCACGGCGTCGTCGTGAGCTTTAATGGACTCGATGCATTTCAAGTCATGAATCCGCCAAACCTTGACCGTCCGATCCCAAGAAGCGGAATACAACAGCCCTTGATCTTCCACTAAGCTCAAACACGAAACGGCGTCGGAGTGCTTAATCCAAAGCGCCGTACGACGTCGTCTCACTTCCACGTAGTTACTCGGTTTCACTGAACTCTTCAACACGTCTTTCAAAGCCGGTAAGCTCCCGGCGCGTGTGTACACTCGCGGGTTCTTGGATGAGGTTTTCCAAACCCGGATCTTACCATCTTGATGACCCGTAAACACTCTTTCCTCCCGACAAATCACTATAGCTTTCACCAAACCGCTGTTTGATTTAAACCCACTAAACTCGTCTAAGTTTTTCCAAACCCTAATGTAATTATTATCCGATCCTGTGTACAAAAGATCATTCGTCGCCGCTAACGAGTAAATGTGACCTTCTCGTACAATCTCTCCGACCAAGCTGTCTCCATCGGAATATCCACGAGTCGGGTCGGATCGAGGCATTTTGGTTCAGAGTGTATAATCTAAAGTCTTGATTAGTTTCTTCCGGAGATAAAGGAAAAGAGCTGAGAGTAGTTTGCATTATAACAAGGTAAGTAAGCAATGAGAATATGACACGTATTAAGTTGTAATTTTGTTTTGTTTTGAATACTTTTATTACTAAAATAATCTCCATAAGTGAACCTTGTAGATGTTGTCGGTATTGCTAAATGTAGCTATATAGGGAATGAATCATGAGTGTGTATGAATATATAAAAACATTGTTTTATATTTGATAGTTTTTTCGTCATCATATTAAAGTAAGTGGGGGGACCTCTAATAATAAGATGGCACGTATAATATATGAAGCGACTTTGTCTTCATAGTTTCACTTTTTGTACGCGAAACTTTAAAATTGGTTTGGTTGATTAAGTAAAGAACCAATTTTGTTAAGCAAGAAGTGCTATTTGAGGATGGACATGATAAGGCTAGAGGGTTTATCGCACATCATAAGATTTCCCCTTCTTTGGGATGATTGTGTATTCATAATCGAATAGTGATTTTCTAGGTAGAATTTGATTTTTTTTTGTCCGGTTTACTTAATTAAAGACAATGTAGCAAGTGAATAATCAGATTTGAAACTTATTAGCTATACTTAAATCAATTAAGAATATTTTAAAATTAAGATCACTACTAATAAAGAATGATAGATTTGTGAAAGGAACATGTAGTCTAGTGATTTGTATTAGTTTCTCCACATAACATATATATATATAATCCGGATTTAAGCCTAGTAAGATGATAAATTATAATTTAAAAAATGTGAAATTCATAAAACATCTAACTTGAAGGAAATCAATTATTAAGTAATATGTAATGCAATATCATACAAAAAATTTAACATCTTAAAAACGAGAAATATGTTATTTTCGTGTGTGTTTTGCATCTTATATGAATTTGTAACACATTTGAAAAGATATCAATCGTGGGCATTTTCTTTATGAGTTTTAAGAGTTTCTCATGTTCCTCAACTGACCAATTCACTGACATCTTTACTGCGGCTTTTCCGCAATTTTAATGAGACGAGTCAAGTTATAAAAATACCTTAGCTGATTCATCTAACTATGCCTTATCTCTACAGTTAATCTAATATTGCTTTACATTTAGGTTCTGGTTCTTTGATTCATGTATATATAAACTCTTGTAATTTATCTCATATAATACTCGATGGTTCATCCACTATACATGTGTCGAGTGATACCACAAACCTAGAGCTCGTAGGTTACCATTTCGTTGGAATAGTCGTTATATTGGAATCATTTGTCATTGTGGAGCAACTCATATGTATTGGCCCAACCACTATGTTTTCTACCCAATTATGGACATCTTCAATAGCATTATGGACCGTCCACACATGCTTTTCTTTTAACCATTATTTATTTATTTTGATGAATCTTTTAACCATTTTTTTCTGTTTTCTTTTATGCGAACCAACATAGAGTACTCTTTCTAAAGCGGATCACTTGACCATATTCCTTTGGTAACTCTCTTGTCCATTTTATTCATTTATGAGAACATATATATAGTGTACAATAAAATTTATCAAGAAAATGTATTAAGAAACTACAATAAGAATCTATCTAGGGAAGTACAACGTATATAAGTAGGAAAGTACAATGTATCTGGAAGATATTAATTGATAGAATCTAAACATTCTCCCTAAGTCGAAGCTATGGCGGAACGGACGGTGAGACAGTTCCTGAAATCGAGAAATAACGGAGATGATAGAGCTTCCGTGAAAATGCTAGTAAACTGGTGAGCCGATGGAGTTCTTCTTGAAAACTGTATGATGATAGAGTCAGAAATGGTTTATTGATCCACATCTTCGCAAAGTCATCACGTTTCTTCAACTCTTTTGCGGTGTCAGGAGTAGAAAAGAAGGATCTAACGATGGTTAAAAGAGAAATAAGACAGACGAGAAAGAAAAGAAGAAGAAAATAAAAAGAAAGAAGAATACCATAGATCCAAATTTTCACAAGCCCACCATGTTCCTTCCATTCTTTTTACGGTGTAGGGAGTGGAAGAGGATGATATATCGATGAACTCTAAAACGCCGAAGCAGTCGCGGCGGCTATGGTTCAAAGAGAAAAAAGAGAGACGAGAAAGAAAAGAAGAAGAGTAGAGAGGAGACGATAAGAGGAAAAGATAGAGAAGAAGATTGATTGCTTTAGCTTGGATATAGGCTGATTGACATTTTTTTTTCTTTTTAGAATAATGAAAATAAAAGATTAAGAAACTTGATAGCATAGTGAACATTCGCTTAAAGAAGCACTATGACTTATAAAGATAAAACAAAAAATGAGTTTGGTCGCTAGATCGAAACTCGGGCATAACATACTCTTCTCTGATACGATAATATAGTTTGGTAACTCCACTGCCCTTATATTCTTTTATGAGAACATATATATATAATACAATAAAATGTATCTAGAGTTATGTCTAACAGGCTCATCTCGCTATATCTTATGTTATGTCGCTTTGATTTATAGGTTGTTCTACTAGATCTGGTATTTCGAATTTGAATAATAAAATAGCTGTTTATCAGAAAAAGAAAACTAGTAATATAGTAGTCTTAAAGCACTCGACTTCAATAACATAACCATAAATGAAAAGAAATATGGTAATCAATAGTGGCACAAAATGAAACAAAAATCAATAGTGAAACAAAAAGGGGGTATGCTTTCTATGAAAAATAAAACAAGATGTCAAGCATACTTTTGTTATTGTATTCTTTAAGATAAAAATATATCTGTTATATTTGTCTTTGTTTATTTATTTTCTTTTTTTATGTTGTATTCTCTATATATTTTTTGAATAAGAGAGAAAATTAAAACAAATCTTTTTTTTGATAACTAATTTTAAAGTATATCACAACAAATTATATGAAACACTACTAGTTTTTTTGTATAATGAGAGAACATCGAAGCACCTAATTGGATTGGATCGACGGAGCTTTGATGCTCTTTCAGTTAAAAGTCTACTTTCACAAAGTTGGCTTACACCTTTAATTTAAGTTTAAGATTCTATGTGCACTTAGCGTTTTAGCGGGTATCTTTACACAATATAATAGTAGTAATTAGGATATAAATGCTGTTTCTTTTGGTCGTTACTTAATTTGATTGAAGAAAAAATTAAGTAAAGTCACATAACGTGTTTTATGAGATCGCATTTCTCATTCTATCTTTTGCAAGAGATTCGCTTTATGTCTTGTCTAGATTATTTATGAAAAAGAACAAAAACAAATTACTGAAGTTGACATAAATAACTTTGTTTTAGGATATTAATACTTTCTTATAAAAATATCGTTTTGAATTTTAATATAATATTTTTATGAATAAATAGATAATTTTCTAGTCAAAAATAATAATAAAACAAAACAAAATAGAAAATAATTTTAGAAGTTTTTTTTGTTAATATAATTTTAGAAAGTTAATCTACTTATATATGTAGGGTTATAGTAAGTATTCAACTTTTGTTTTTCTTTTAAAAATTCTTTTTGTTAAAGTTATCTTTTAAAAATTCATGTAAAAATGTCAAACAAACAACGATATTAAAAAGGAAAGAATAGTCTTTGATACCATAAAAGACTTTACTATATTAACACTTTACTATATATGTATAAATAACCCCAAAAATATGGATCATTCATTCCTCACCACAGCGACAAATATCGTCACTACTAAACCCTTAATAGTCATTATCCATTACATGTCTTCTTCACTAGCCAAACCCAGCGAGAAAGAGAGGAACAAGATCAAGATACGTGAAGATACTGAAACCACAGATTTTGTGACCACTCATATATGTATCAAACGTATTCATACTACACAAACACTAGATCGAGAAATGATTCTACGAAGCATACGCCAACGTCGACGCGCAAATAAGGTCAGATCGGTATTCCAACAACTGTTTGGTTTCCCGTTTTTAAACAAAAAACACGATGGTATTGGTAATGACGACCAAGAAGATCCCGATGATGCTTCTACTTGCATTTAGTCAGTGAAGTTGTGAAGTTGTACATATAATGAAATATATCTTTTGTAATCTTATGTGATTCTTTTTTCAATTATGGAAGTTAAAACAGAGGAGGTTCGAATAATTTATATGTGTGTACTCTACTACAAAAAACAGTGAATATTCTCCTCCAAACATTAAATATCTGATCTCTGTATGGTACAATGTGTTTATGTGCATTTCTCGTTGTCATGGACCATGGTTATTATAAATGACAAATTTTTTTTCCCTTTTATTGGAATTGTTTCAGATCTGTTGGATGCTTGAGTAATGTGGTCTTTATAAAGTATGTTGCAATCCTCGACTCTTAAGCTAGCTTTTGAGTGAGTTAGGTCTATTTCTAATACCATTAATTATTACCAAAATAAAAATCTTTGATACGGAAAACTATGTTGCTGCCAAAGAAAAAAGGACAGGAAAATTACTTGATGGATTGAATGGGCTTGTAATCGAAACCCTAAATACCTTCCAACGTGCCGTGTCTCATAATCTAATCATTTGACAATTCGGATTTCAATACAAAGAGTTAACGACCAAAAAAAGACAGGCCTATGCGGATACGCTATCCGTTCTAATTAATGGGCTAATTGTGGTAATGTACTAATGTTAATAGCTAGTAGGATAGTTATTAAAAAAAATAGGTTGAAAGTCAAGATCGAAAACTTTAAACTATTGATCAATTTGACAAAAAAAAACAAACAAACCATATTGATCAATAAAATATACGTATTAAAAAGTAGAGGTATTTGCCTAAAATAACCCATATTTTATATGAAATAATTAGAATAACCCACTTTTAAAAAATGTGTCTCCCTTATAATTTACAAAAAAATTAAAAAAAAACAAAAAATTGTTTTTTATCAAAAAAAAAAAAAACAAAATCATCTCAAAAATTATTAAATCTAAATATTAAAAAATAATAATAAATAATAAAAGTGTAAAAAATAATTAAAATTAAATAATTATTTTTTTTTTAAATTAGAAAATTAAAAAAATGAAAAAATGAAAAAATGAAAAATGAAAAATCGAAAAAATAAAATTTTTTATTAAAAACATAAAAAACTTTCTAAAATTCAACATAATTCAAAATATCTAACATAATTCAAAAGTAAACATAATTCAAAAATATATTATTCAAAAATAAAAATTATTAACATAATTCAAAAATATCTTACATAATTCAATAATAAATAAAATATATAAAAATATCTTATTGAAAATAATTCAAAAATAACTAAATTATTAACATAATTTAAAAATAATTCAAAAATATCTTTAAAATAATTCAAAAATATCTTTAAGATAATTAAAAAATATCTTTAAAATAATTTATTAACATAATTTAAAAATAAAAAAATATCTTATACAAAAATTAAAATTATTAACATAATTTCAAAATATCTAACATAATTCAAAAATAAAATCAAAATAAAATAAAAAAAAATTTATAAAATCTAACATAATTTAAAAATCTGCGGCAATGAGAAATAACTCTGTAACTGAAAATAAGTCTGCCATGATATTGAACAAATCTGCGGTAACTAAGTTAGTCTAATAACTCTGCAGTAATGAGAAATAACTCTGCAATTGGAAATAAGTCTACCATGACGTTGAATAAGTTTGCGGTAACTAAGTAAGTCTAATAACTCTGCAGTAATGGAAAATAACTCTGTAACTGGAAATAAGTCTGTCATGACGTTGAACAAGTGTGCGGTAACTAAGTTAATCTAATAACTCTGCGGTAATGGAAGGTCTCCATTTCTCGACATTGATCACTTGAAAGTCTGTTGGAACATTGCAGTTTCCAATTCTCACATGAATGTTCGAGACCATTCCCTCGGGAGTTGTAGATGAAGAGTTTGCGAGTCCTATGCGAATCTCTAAAATTTGTAGAGTGCTTAAATTAAATAAACCAGAATCACACAATGCAACCTTGACTCCTCGTATAGAACAAGATATAAGGAATATTCCAGGGCTGTCCACTTTGTCTAGTGTTCTTAACAGCCCTGAGTAGTGTAGGGCTTGCTCATAAAGTTCTCTCATCTCTGTCCTTTTCTTAGAACTCTCGAGAAAGAAACGATCAATATGATAAATAGAACAAGCTTTTGCAAAAGATGTACCTCACGGTAGCTTTCCAACGGTTCGGTTGAAGTCTCCAAGTTCTCTTATGCCTATGATATGAGGATACCATCAATTCTTTAGAAGGCTGAGACCATGTGGGTTACGTTGGAGTCTTGTTCTTCCAAAATGCTTATCTTTTTCTTGGAAAATCTCACATTCTTCAAGTTCTCGCAATGGTTGTGGTTCTTTGTGAATTGTAACGGTGTTACAATGGACATGAGACAAAGATTCAGTGTCCTCATCACATTCAACTTCTCCTTGTTACCTTGATGTGTCTTCCAAGGTTAGCTCTCCTTCTTCACTCTTCCATTCCAACCTAGTGATGTGGTTCGCAAGACCGCATATGCTTCCTTCGTTCATATCGATCCTTTCATGAAGTTTTCTTGTACTTAAACTCTTGCTGCTCTAAGCACTGGTTCAATAAGCTCTCAAGTCTCTCCTCTATACTCTTTTGTTGTGAATAAGCATTGGCAAGATCTTGAAAAAGTTGGTGTGGAAGGCGTCTAGGAAGGTGGTTCTGCGGAAACCAATTTTGAAATTCCTCGGCCTTCCTTAGGTAAGGATGTTGAGAATGACTTTGGTGATGGCCTGGGGCAGGTCTCCAATCCTCATAAGGGTGGCAAGGTGATGGAGGTGGTCTGAAGTTGGCTCGGTGGATAGCTTTTCCTTGGTTCTGAAATTGATGAAAATTATGGTTTTCAAAAATTTCTTCATAAGGAATCTGAGTAGTCATATAACTATGGATTTCTTCCAGGTCTTCTTCCTCATCTTCTCCAGTAGGTAGATCATTGAACTCAGCATTCTCTCTTGTCAAATCTCCAAATCGGCTTTCAATGGCTTGTTTTTCAAAGTAAGCTTCTTCTTCATCGGTTTGATAGTCTTTTTGTTGAGTCTACTCCAATGACTTGGTTGGGGCAGTGAGCTTCTCTCTAGGAGCTCTTTCTTCTTCTTCTTGATCATAGGTTAGGTAAGCTTGATCATCCTTCCACTTGGCATAGTCATTGGGGTCATTGAATCCTTGTTGCAAAGCTTCAATCTTCCACTCTAGATGGCTCTCCATTGAATCCATGTTGCTCCTTATGCAATAAAATTTTGATCCATGCTCGTTGATGTCTTCTCTATTGTGGCATTCTTGGTCTTGGATCTCCTTGACTTGGTCTTCCACACATTGGATGTGGCAAGTTAGAGTCGAATGTTTTGAATCAAAATCTGTCTTCATCTTCGAGAACTTAGCATCTAGTTCTTCATCGTACTTTTGTGCTCCTTGGCAAGTTGTTGCATAGCTTTCATCATCCTCTCATAGTAAGCATCCGAGTATGGTGCTTCATATATTTCATAAGCATCAATTCTCATAACTTCCCTTGAATCAAATTCTTGATCCATAGCATAAATGTACGCGGTGTAAAGTGAATGAGTGGCTCCATTGCTATGAGCTTGTCTCATTGGTCGATCTCCAGACGATCGAGTGGGTGATGGGCATCCGGAGTGCATCATCAATGATGTACCACGAGATGGTCGAGAGCGGCTGTGGTGAGCTCCATAAGACGAGATAGAGAGTGGTCCAGAGATGTCTCTGTCCGAAGTGTTGTAATGCGCCATGAGTTGCACGAGAGTAAGGTTCTGAAACTCCTCAGGTAGAGAGTCAAGGTTCATCTTCAAGGTCTCCTGAAACAGTAAAAACCAAAAAGAAAAATTAAAAGCAAAGTGTCCTAGACGTTACTCTAGTTCTTAGACCTGTAAACAAATAATTTCTCCGCGGCAACAGCGCCAAAAACTTGATTGTGTGTTGTGGTGTGTGTATATGCGTAGTCAAATTTTTCTCAAACAACAAAATAGTAAAGCTGCAAGTGCACAGTCAAATCTATTGTAGTACTTAAGGTTATTGATCCCACAGAGAGATAAGTTGTATTATAAATCTAAAGGAACAAGTAAAGGTAAAACTTAAATATGAAAAGGGGGTTTTGTTGTTGTGTTACGACAACAAGTAAATAAAGCAATTAAAACGAATGTAAACTAATATGAGAAAAGCGTTGGGCATTCAAGGGATCTCAGGGGTTCAATTATCAATTCATTCAAGATAAATTCATATAAATGCATGTCTACTTCAAATTCTCGGACTATGAAACACGAAAGATCGATTAACCCATAATTCATGGAGAAAACCGGCTGAGATCAATATGTCCTGGTACTCAACTCTCGTAGGAAATAACACATATATCAAAGCATTACTATCAAGTTCAATCACTGTCCATAAAACTCCATAACTAAGTGGTATGTCCTTGTTATGACGCGATACTCATCCAAACAAGGTTCTACAAACTAAGCAAGCTGATAGCAAAACCTAGATGCCTGAAATTAGTGGCTACTCCATGACACTAGCTACATGCATTAAGAGAAAGCTCAGAACGAAAGAACAGTATAGACGGATATGCATAGATGATGAACTCGCCACTTAAACTACCTAGATCATCTCCCCCCCTTTGATTAACCCTTTAAACCCAACAGGTAAACTACTCAATAATGCTTAAAGGAATCATCAAGGCAAGGTTAAAGTAATTCATAGATTGCATAAAATATAGAAGAAAAGGTTTAGAGCTTACAAAGTATCTAGAGATATGAAAGAGAAAAGAGTTGGTGAATTTCAAAGGTTTCCACGAGCAAGAGGTGCCCTCTTTGATTTTGAGTGTAGAAGAACCACATAATCATTATTTGAAGAACTCATTTCTGATTTTGTATCTGCACTCACAAGGAAATAATAAAGACAAGAGACAGGAAACTGAGAAGACAAAGAAGAAGAAACCCTAGATTCGAAGACAAAGGACAGAGAAAGAAGACGATGAAGAGAAAGACGAAAGAAGCAGCGTGAGGAAGTGAAAGCAAATTAGGTTAGGTTAAATAAAAAAAACAGTTTCCTTTTTTTTGTTTAAACAAACAAAGTAAAGAAAATGGAAAGCGAATACCCAATTTCAGAAATGGGCTGGGCCTTGTTGGATATTCATTGAAAACTTGCAAAAACAACTCAAATCCTCTTTCAGACCATTAGCGTTAGTGATTCACAAGGAACAAACACCCAGAGATTTTCTCAGAGTGATAAAACGTGTATAATCTAATGGTTTAGTAAAAATATCTGCAAGTTGTTGCTCAGTTGGAATATGCTCAATGACAATTGTTTTATTCTCTACCAATTCACGAATAAAATAATGTCTAATAGCTATATTCTTAGTGTGAGAATGCATAACAGGATTTTGTTGCAATATTAATAGCACTTTTACTATCACAGAAAATAGCCATGCTATTTAAAATTTTACCGTAATCCAAAAGCATTTGTTTCATCCAAATAAATTGTATACAACAACTTCCTAATACGATATACTAGGCTTCGGCGGTTGATAATGAGACGGTGTTTTTCTTTTTGCTATGCCAAGAAATGAGATTGTTTCCAAGAAAGAAACATCCTCCACTAGTACCTTTATAATCATCAGTACTACCTGCCCAATCAGAATCACAAAAACTAGTCAAGTTATCATGAGTATCTATAGAGTAGAAGATTCCGTAATCGAGAGTTCTGTTCACGTATTTGATAATTCATTTGATGGCATTGAGATGAGATTGCTTCGGACATGTTTGATAGCGTGTACATATGCCTACACTTAGACATAGATCCGGTCGACTAGCCATAAGATACAAAAGACTCCCAATAATAGTTCGATATGTTGAGACATCAACATCTTCTCCTTCTTCATCTTTTGTGATCTTAGCTGTTGTGCTCATTGGAGTTCTTGCATGTTTTCTGATATCCAGCCTAAACTTTTTAACAAGGCTGCGTGCATATTTGGCTTGAGAAACAAAGATTCCTTCGGAGATTTGCTTGACTTGAAGACCAAAGAAATAACTCAACTCTCCCACCATGCTCATCTCGTATTCTTGTGTCATAGTCGCAATGAAATATTCCACATGTTCCTGAGAAGTTGAGCCAAAAACAATGTCATCAACATATATATGAACCACACATAGTGAAGAAAAAGAGTGTAATAAAAACAAGGTTTTGTGTACTTTCCCTTGTGCGTTGCCATTTCCGAGAAGAAATTGTGTGAGTCTCTCATACCAAGCTCTAGGAGCTTGTTTGAGACCATATAAGGCTTCCTAAGATGATAGACATGGTTAGGCTTATGGGGATTTGTGAAGCCTTTTGGCTGCTCAACATACTTTTCTTCTTTTACGTCTATTTGGTGAAGCTTGAACCCAATTTGACATGATATTCCGAGAAGTAGATGGATGGATTCTAGATGAGCCACATGAGCAAATGTTTCCTCAAAGTTCACACCTTCGATTTGGTTGTATCCTTGTGCGACAAGGCGAGCCTTGTTTCTGTTAATGTTACCAAGTTCATCGGTTTTGTTCTTGAGTATCTATTTGGTGCCAATAACGTTTACTTGATCTGGTCTTGGAACAAGATACCGCACATTGTTTCGACTGAAGTTTTCGAGCTCTTCTTGACATGCTTCAATCCAGTACTCATCATCTAAGGTGTCTATAACATTCCTGGGTTCAACAATGGACAAAAACAAGTTAGAAAATACCAACCATTTTTTGATAATCTACCTTTTCTTTATCACGTGTGCGTCTTTCTTCAAATATTTCTCCAATCCAATCTGCGGGTGAGTGATTATTGTGCACATTAGAACGTGATTCTTGTTCATTATTTCGTGACTGTATCTGACTTTGAGCCTGTTCTGGATCATTTCTTGTTGAGGAGGAACCAGATTCTTGTTCTGTTTGCTGCATCTCAATTGAAACAGAAACTGGCTGACCTACAGTATTTGCTTCAGGTGTAGGTTCTGGGGTTGGTGATGTGGCAGATAGTGGAGTATTAACCATTGGTACTATTTCCTTTGATAAGTTTCCCTCTAAGATAACATCATCCTCAAGGCGAAGGTTAGTTTTTTTCAAGTGAAGATCATCAAAAACAATATTGACAGAATCAATTATTGTCTTTGTTTTATGATTGTAAATCCTGTAAGCAGCATTGTTTGGAGAATATCCTACAAAAATTCCTGCACCACTTTTAGCATCAAATTTTCTCAGCTGATCACGATCATTCAAAATATAACAATCATAGCCAGAAGTGTGAAAATAACTTAAATTTGGTTGCTTACCTTTTCATAATTCATATGGAGTTTTGGTCATACCTGGCCGAATGTATACTCGGTTGATTGTGTGACATGTTGTGCTTACAACTTCTGCCTAGAAATGAGCACTTACATTGTTACCATGAAGCATTGCTCTAGCCATTTCTTGTATAGTTTGATTTTTCCGTTCAACTATACTATTTTGTTGAGGAGTTCTTAGTGCTGAAAACTCTTGAAAACTCTCTTGATCACCACAAAAGTTAGTAAACATAGAGTTCTCAAATTCTTTACCGTGATCACTACGGATCCGTTTTACCTTTGCGTCTTTCTCATTCATCAACTGTAAACACAAATTCTTAAAAAAATCAAAAGCATCTGAGTTTTTACGAAGATATTCAACCCAAGTAAAATGAAAGAAGTCATCTAGCATACAAAAATGTACTTTATACCCTTAATGCTTCCTGTGGTAACCAGACCCATTAAGTCCATGTGCAAAAGATCTTAGAATGTAACATAGCCTCCATTGTACTTGCGATAATCTGTAAGCAAGCTTCTATCACCTGTCATGGGACAAGAACAACCACTATCAAAGTACCAAGATTCTTCATTGAGTTTTTTCATTACAGTAAATATGATCCTTTCTTACCCAGGCCTGCTTATAACCATAAGACACATACCTTCTCATGGACTGAATGTACCTGTAACATCGAGGTCGAATGTGGCATAATCTTCCACAATGATGCCATATAGGGACGAATTTTCTCACAGCTACTGGCTTGTGAGAACTGCTTGCATAATCTTGTATACCCTCCTGAAACAAACATTGTTTTAGATGCAACATTCTTACCTCGATACCCCAATCCTTGAGGTTGATGTCCAACTATATCAACAGTGAGAATATGATCATGTTTTTCTATTCCAGTACTTAGCATTTTCACTCCCTTTCTAGTTTCTTCTAGATCTCGTTGTGCTGTAAGTAACTCTTCACCTTTGTTTTGAAGTTGTATTTTCAAGTCTTCAATCTGTAAGTTCAGCTCTTTCTTTTCCTTGATTAAGTAGATATTTTGACTACATGTGATGATAAAGTTTTGCAGCAGCTCTTCATAGGTGGGCTTGTCTTCATCATCTGAGACATCTTCATCAGCCTCTGCAGCTTCTGTTTCGACAATCTTTGTTGTAACAGAGTCACCTTTGACAGATTCTTCAACTTCAGCAACAAACGAGATAATGTTGTGGTATGAGACATATTCTTCATCACTTTCAGCTTTAGACTCACTGAGTGTCGTTTTGAAAGATTTTTCTTTTCACTTCTGTAGATTAGCACAGTCCGCTTTGAGATGTCCATATCCTTCACACTCAAAATATTTGATACCTCTTTTGTCTTTGCCACAATTTTCCTTTCTGTTGAATCTGCTACTGGGATTTTGAGGTTGATTTTCTTTCTTCAACATATCCAGTTGCTTCATGTATCTACTAATCTTCTTTGTTAGCATTGCCACATTCTCATTTTCATCATCACTCTTGTTCTCCATAGATACAAATGCAAGACTTATACTTCTTTCAGCAAGACCTCTGTTCTGCTCTTGCATCTTCATCTCCATCCCATACGTTTGTAGTGAGCCTATTAGCTTTTCTAGCTTCATTTTTGACACATCATTTGACTCCATCATAACAGTTTTCTTTGGAGCAAACTTGTCAGGCAGAGAAGTCTAGACCTTCATGACTGTGTCAAATTCCATGTAGGTTTTTCCAAGAGCATAAGATTCGTTGGCGATATCTCTTATTTCTTTGTAGAACTCAGCAATTTACTGTCAGACTGCATTAACAACTATCAAATCTTGATCTAAGCATAATCGGTTTTGTTTGTTTAACCTTAGATGTACCCTCATAGGTGGTTTCCAAAGCTTCCCACACTTCTTTTACTGTTTTGTAAGAGGAGATCATGCATAATTGACCAACATCAATTGCATTGTAGATAACGTTCAGGGCTTTAGCATTGCTCATCTCTTTCTTGACTTCTTCAGGAGTCTAAAGCAATCTGACTTTAGCTGTCACGTTCCCTTGAGCATCGTTGATCATCTGATCTTTGTATCCCATTAAAACCGAATTCCATGCATCACCATCAATGGAACTGATGAAAGACTGCATTCTGATTTTCCAGTAGTCGTTGTTAGACCCATCCAGAAAAGGTGGTCATGTCACAGAGCTTCCTTCTCGTGGAGGCTCCATCTACTCTCAAAGCTCGGATCTCACTATAAGAGTTAAAAAAAAAACTTAATTAGTGAACTACTCCGATACCAAATAAAATTCCTAGAGACTAGATAGTTTATGTTTATATGCAAAAATTAAATCAAACAATAAACTTAAAGAGGTATTAACTAGGTATCGGTTGGTTCTTTCAAACCAACCCTAGTCTTCGGCTGCAAAATACATTTATTAGATTATAATAAGAAGACAATACAAGATAGACTTAACAAATTCAAAAACTTCTAATGCATCTATCTAAATAAACATGATCTAAGAGATAACAAGTAAATTCAGTTTACTCCTCATTAATCATGGCTGTCTTCTTCTTGACGAAGTCTTTGACTTGTGTTCTTCACACCGATTGCTATCTCTTCTAAACCCAGCAGCTAACAACCTTGAACGACGAACTATGTTTTGTATTTCTCTGTTAAAACCGATAAAAGGCGTAAGGAGTAGTGAATGTCTCTTCTGCTTTTATAGAGAGACTCCTCCATCGATTACTTGACCTGCATGAAATCAGCATTTAATCTGCAGCGAATCTTTCCTTTTAAGTAAAGGAAAATATTCAAAATATCTCATTAATCAATCATTAGTGTATCAAGACTTAATCAAGTAATTCCTAAATAAAAGATATTCCGATTTCAATTATAATTACTAAGATTACAAATCCTAGAATTAATGATTCTACAAACTGTTTATGAAATTAGAAAGAGTTTTATGTAATTTTAGTATCATTTTTTTATATTCTTATTATTTATAATTTTGCGTAAAAGATAAAAAGACAATTTTTTGTATGCCTAGAACATCAAAAAAACGTCGGACCGGCCCTGTTGGTAAGCTTTCATGCAGTAATACCCAAACACTTGTAGAAATCCCACATCGATTTTGTTTGTATAGTATAACTCAAAAAATTTCTTAAAAAAAATTTGATAATGTGACATCATATAGATAAGAAATTCGCCCTCATAATACTTAGAAGACATATGATGACAATAAAAGTGAAATATAACTTATATTATTTATTTGTACGATAACATAATAATTAGAAGTTTAGATAAAATATAAACTGGTAATAGTCCTAATGGAAACTTATGCATATTTAAAATTTGCATTAGCAACGACTTAATCACGGAATAAGGCTCCAGGACATGAGCATTTTTTTTTTTTTTTCTATTTTCCCCCAATATTCAACTAGTTTGTTTGGATTGGTTTCGAAGCATTATGAATGTATATTTTTAGTGACATAACAGATCATGTATTCATGTGCGCCGCGTTGAAATTGTCTCCCAGTTGGGATATCTCATCGTTATATTAGCTGGGAGATTTGAGTATGTATTTTTTATTCTTGCTTATTTGACTATATATCAATAATCCAAATCATTAATAAATATATGTGATGCAAAGTCATGGTTACTTTTTTGTTGTTGTAATCCTCTTATATATACTGGTATAAGCAAATTCCATTTAGTGTTTTATGTAAAAAATTAATGAAAACAAGGTAAAATTTTCATCTAAATCTCCACAAGAAACTTCATGAGTTTCCACACCAAATCTCCGGACCGAATAACACATGGTATGTGCGTTCATGTCACAACGATAATGTTTTTAATTCGTGTAAACTGAATATGTAATATTTTTTATTTTTTGTTTGGTTGGTCTCCATGAGAAGAAGAAGAAGCTAATATTGTAGTTGAGGATCAACAAAGAGCAACGACATCATCAGCTCTTGATCGGTCACAAATTCTAAAGACACGAAACTGGTGGATTTGTATCTTTGTCTGCTCAGCTTTGGTCGTAACAGGTCGTGTTTTATCAACACTTCTTCTAAACTTCTACTTTATCCAAACAGGAAGAGATGTTTGTGACGATCCAAAGCAATTTAAAGGCACATGGCTTCAGTCTATAGTCCAAAACGCTGCGTTTCCATCTACAGCCTTCCTTCTCCTCTTATGGCGTTTTACATTCTCCACGCATAGAGAAACTCTCTCTTCTTCTTCTTCTTCTTCTTCTTTTGGCAAACTCTTTCTTCTTTACATCTCTCTCGGTGTCCTCTTTGCTGCTTATAGCCAACTTTATGCAATTGGGAGAACACATTGTGTGTTCTTCTTTTGGATCTTTACAACACAATTGATTTTCACTTCCATCTTCACAAAAATTATCAACAAACACAAATTCAACCGTTGGATCATATTATCCATTGTTCTTTCTGGAATTGCCACAGGCCTTACATCTTCGGATGATGCGTATTATCCTTGCGAAGGCGAAGGCTGGCGAATGAGTGATGGTGCTTGGTGTGCCTTCTTTGGTACGGTAGCTTTCTCTTTATCTCTATGTATCATGCAATTAGGGTTCCAAAAGGTCATACCTAACACAGAGAGTAAAGTTTCCGCGGTGATGTTGATGCAAACCAATGCTTCTATGATTGCAACATTGATATGTTTGGTTGGATTATTCATAAGCGGCGAACACAAGGATCTCAAGGAAGATTTTGAGACGTTTAAGAAAGGGAAACCACTTTATGTGTTGAGTCTTATCGGATTATCACTTGCGTGGCAAGTAATGTCTTTAGGGCTTGTGGGTCTTGTGTGTTTGACTTCTTCTCTTTTCTCTAATGTTGTTAGCTTCTCCGTGTCACCTTTAACTAACATTTTCGTTGTGTTGGCGTTTGGGTTTATGGATGATGACATTGACTGGTTTAAGGGAGGAGCTTTGTTAGCTGGGATCCTTGGCTTCACATCTTATGTATATTCCTTGTACAAGTCTAAGAAAAAAGAAATAACAAGCCAAAGTGAAATAATAAGAGTATGATTGGTCATATGTATATATGTGTATATTGTATTGCTATATTTCATTTAATAGTATCTAATTTAAACAGTTCAACCAATGGTAAAATACTACAGAATATTAATTGTCACAAAAGTTAAATAAATTTAATTTTTGTAATAGGAACTTGCAAAAAAAAAAATCAAATAAAATGATACATCAAAACATATGCTAAAAACACACCATATAATGAAATGCAAAGACTTGGGAGCAGCTCTGTACTCGAAAGGTAAAACAGAAATGGAGTCATATTGTGTGGTTCGATCAAAGGTACTCTGTTTTGTTTTCATCACTTGGTGTGCCGTGAAAGATCGCTTGTTGCAACCAACCATACGTCTTATGTGGTGAGCCAAATGAAACTAGGGATCATTTGCATTTTTGCTTGTCTCTAAAGTTGCACAGTTTGGCTCGAAGTGGTGGAAGACTTAATTGTTGCAAATGTAGACCCGGACTGGTATGGAACTCTATTCTTTTTTTTCATGATCAAATAAATTAAACATTCCACCAAAAAAAAAAGAAATGGCGAGAGTACTATTTTAAAGTAAAAAATGTGGTAAAAACTGTAAGTTTTTGCAATGAAGGGAACAAAGGTTTAAGAGTTTTATTTGTTGAAGACTTAGCAGATGAAAAGCAATAGAAATTAGTATAGTAAAATTAATTGATGAAAAATTCAAAATCTTTTCATACAAAATTCTACCAATAATCTCCACAAGAGCAACTACCATCTCTAAAATGATGAAACCTCTTGTTATCTCTTACAATGAACTCTCTATCTTCAATACTCGACAATATCTTTATGAAGTTATGGCAATCTCCACATATCCTCAGATTCTTCATCACCCTTATCGTCGTCCCAGGAGACGTGTTTATAAGCCCGAAAGCAATAGCTAAACGTTCACTATGATGCATCAATGCTTTCTCTTTAGCTTCTTCATCGATATCGTGAAGAACATACTTAGTCTCTGGTACATATCCTGCGTCTCTCACTTCTTTACCTAAAGATTTCAGCTTTACTAAAGCCTTGCTTCTATCTTTAATAGCTTTCTTCTCACCTGAAAGCTCCTGCTTATCTTCTTGAACCTTTTTCAAAGGTGAGATATGTCGTGAAGTAGTATCTTTTCGTGGCGTGTTTCTTACTACTGAACCTGGATTGGTCTTGTCATCTTCCCTGGGACGAAAAATTCCTCTTGCTGTTACTCTGCTGCCATCCCAAGCATCTGAGTTTCTTTCTGCCATTTTATCAAACACTTTGTGAGCAATTTCCTTGACTTGGTTCTCAACTCCATCAGAGCTTATCCTTTTCTCGGGTTCCACAAAGCTTTGAACTTTACCATTACCCGCAATAACCTTTGCTGTCGTGGTCATTCTTTGAAAAGATAAAGTTTCTTTCTCAAAGGTGATTGCTTTAGAGACAGGGAATGAGCAGAAACTCATGGAGAAAGCAGCCTCCAGAGCCATATCCCTTTGTGGTCAATGCAAAAGAAGATAAGCTTTCTTTGGAGGAAAATTTATAGTACGGAGAGAAAAATAGAGACACCAATCTCTCACATAAATATCTACCAGAAGCAGACAACTTCACAAACAGCCAATAAAAACCTCTGTTTTCCTTATTAGCTCCATGGTCCACAAAAAGTTTCCTGCATTACCACCATTATGTAAATCACTTATTAGCTGAGTGAGTACTAGAAATTGGAGAAAGATGAAAACTTTCGGATCAAGAATGGAAAATGCGAATCAAAGAACATTGATAGAGAATGCAAGGATTTTCTTGTACCAATGACATACTTCTTTAAGACTCCAATGTGAATTTTGTTTGCTTTTCGATTTGAAGCTGGAAAACTTCAGAGAATTCATTTAGCAATGACTCATGAGCTATATCTAACAACTCCGAATCGTCAATCTTTACATATTCTCCGTCCTCAATCAAACCTTTTACGCTTCCAACTCCGCGGTTTCTTATCCCACACGGAACAATCGAGTTGAAAGGTGTTAAATCCATCGTGACATTAAGAGCTAGACCATGATATGTCAGCCATTTCGACACACGAATACCTATCGCCGCCACTTTTTGATTCCCTAAAGATCAAACAAAACACTTATATGTATTACTTCACTACCAAGATTAAGATCATATCATAGTACTAAGAAGTTGAAAACATGACCTACCAACCCATACTCCAGTTAAACCATCAACACGAGAAGCATTAATGTCGAAAACCGAGTAAAGAACACGAATCACTATCTCCTCTAGCTTCCTAAGGTACCAATGAAGATCCATCTTGTGATTTCGAAGATTCATTATAGGATACATAACTAGCTACATTTTCAAGACAAATCACATTCACTGATTAGCTCAAATGTTAATGAATTTGATAAGAAAACAAAGGAAATTTCATTGTGTTTTACCTGACCAGGGCCATGGTAAGTAACTTCACCACCACGTTCAGTTCTATAAACATCGAAAGGAGCATTCTTTATATCGAAATTGAGATAATTCTCTGAACTTCCAGTTCCCATTGTGTAAACTGGTGGATGTTGTAATATAATCACTGTATCTGAGCATTCTTGATTTGTATCAAGTATAGCTTTTTTCTTATTGAGAATGCTGTTTTGCCATAACCAAGCTTTCTTATATGGAACTAATTGATCGTAGAGATCAAAACATTCACACCTGCAAAATACTCTGTTTTGTTATGCATTTGATGGAGAATGCACATAATGTGTTTGTTAAAATTCCTGAAAGAAAAGTAAATGTAAGAGAGGAAGTTTACTTTCTAGGGCTTTTGTGATTCTCTGAGTTTATTATCTTGACAGATGTTGATACTCTGTTTCTGTTGACGTTGCTAAGATTGTGATGATGGAGCTTTGGGTTTGTTATAGAGCTTGTTGCAATGGAAAAAATCATGTCTTTTGAGAAAAATTATCAAGCTTTAGAGATTTCGAAGAAGTAGACGAATCAATGTCCTTGGAGATAATTTTCCACTAGAGGTTGTTTGAGTTTGGAATAATGGCGGAGACATCGAAGAAACTACGAGGGTAATTTCGTAATATTAGAACATTGTTAGGGGTATTGTAGTCTTTTGAGGTTGTTGCCCTAGTTTCTGGGTTTAGTATATAATTTGGAACTGCAGCGTCTTGCCTTCAACTTCTCTTCAGAGCATCAATAAAAGTGTTTTTAGTATTTCGTGTTTCTTCTAGATTGAGTTTTTTTTTTTCGAAATTATGCAATTTTGCAATCTTCGATGATAGAATTTTTATTCTGTGGGTATTCTTTGGTGATTTCAATTTGTTTTGATATTTCTGTGAGAAAAAAAATTGTGGCTATGACGATGAAAAAAATGACCTTTTATCACATGAGTGAGATTTTTAATCTCGTGATTACCTTTCAAGCACTTCTGAGCCATGTTTTGATTCTACTATTTGTTAATTTTTCTGAATTGGTTTTTAGTAATTTCGTCCAAACTAAAATCGGTTGAATTTGGTTGATTAGTGAGTTGAGTTTTAACAAAGTCAAAAGAAAAGAGTTTAATAATTTGGTTTTTTTGTAACTAATTGAATGTATAAGAATAATTTCCGCTGAAATTGGATGTTCTATATAGATCTGTCATATAATTGGATGTAACCTTCAAGAATAACAATTTAAAACGATGAAGAAGAGCACGTAAAAGAATTAGATGGAAATCAAGAAAACGAGGTCAAAGTCATCATTTGGCTTCATTAAACCCAAAAGTAGAAAGAATTACAAATTCAAAATTTGTGCCTCCGTAATTACATGTAAACCGTAGAACACGCACTATCCACTAACGTATGCTTATAAGGAATTTATTTAGGAAAAATAAAGAGCTTATAAACAAGCTCCAAAGATTGTTAACACATGAATGGTACAACTTGTTATAGGAATTGTGTACACGATTTGGGATTGAAAGATAAAAAACTGACACAGGTTTGTTACAAGTTCTTTAAAAAAAATTCAGTCAGGTATCTGTAACTCGATAAGGTAAACCTGAGTAAAACCCGTCCGTTTTAAGTCCCTATTTTTTTTAACATAATAGGTAGGTCCGAGGACTAAATTTTTAACACAATAGTTAGTGAAGACTATTGAATCTTCAACTTCCATAAGTCAACCAACATATCTCAATGTAGTTGATCAAACTCATACCAGAGAATCTCCCAAAACATAATCAAAAGCTATCGAAGAAAAAGACCAAAATGAAAGACTAAAGGGGATGGTTCCCTCTAGTAGGACGACAAACATGGTTACGTTTACGAGCATGTTCTTCGTTGTGGTGTTGTGTCCTACACATGTATCCATACCAACAATCTTCTCTTGCTGCTACATCAGCTGGTAAATGAGAACTCGGCAGTGTTATCCGGAACCAGTATAAAAGGAACCCCACAAGCTTATCATAACAATCACTGCATTTATAATAAAGAACACAATTGAAAGAGATTTTAAGAACCTTTAAATCAGAAGAGTATACACTTTAGATTAGTAGCTTACTTGCAAACATGTGTTGATGTTGTTATCATTTCAGCATGATTGAGAGGCATTCTCGAGCGGTCTGAATGAAAAAGACATGGATCAATTTGTTTGCCCAATTAATCTGACTGTGGTATAGCTAAGTTTAAAATCTTGAGATTTTTACCGATTTCTCTATTGTTTAAACGCGTGAACCACTCTGCTACAACATCTGGCACTGTTTTCCCCATTTGGACGATGCATCTTTGTGTTATCTACAAAATACACAGAGAATGTCACCAAAAGAAAAGAAAAATAAATAGTCTGTTAAAGTAAATTCCTTACATCTTGTTCATGGCGATTCATTTCATGGGTTACGAATGGTATCCTTGTAACCGTACGTTCTGTGATCTGAAAATATGAGTAAAAAATAATGAAAAAAGCAAGCGAATGGAGCAGAAGCGAAACCATCGGGTAATGTCAAAAACTGAAAGAAAAACTAAACTAAACTATCTTAATAAAACTAATCCTACCCACAATGAAACTTTTTTATTGCAACACCTCACAGATAGAAAAGAAAAGCTAAGATCCAGTCATATTACGTATAATAGATACATGACAAAGAGACAAAGTTTAAAGAGATCAGTATTACCTAAATCATTCTAATCTTATATAACATACAGTAACAGCAGTATTCAACATGACTACACGGGTATACATTGGACACCATTGGTTAGATCATAGCTCAACTTACAGGTCTGAAAGTTTCGCGACTGCAGACTGGACTAGATACACCTTGTGTAACATTTTGGGAACTCCAATAAGCACCACAAAACGGCCTATCACATCCCATGCCTGCAATAAACTAGAGTCAAGTGTGCATATACATTATAAAATGCAAGAGATTCTTTTCCTACTAAACATGTTTACATACTAAAATTGTCACGTATCAGTCCCAACCTTGCAATATCCCAACTCTAAGAAATAGAAAAATATTGTTCTCCGTATTCTACCAGCAATCCTATGTTTTTATTACCCAGATTACAGAAGACATATAAGATATCAGTACAAAAACCAAGAGGACATACAGCATCCGTTCACTTGATACAAATTTTGCTAGCAGAGCAAATGAAAGCAACAACAGTAATGAACTTGCAATATCAAGAAGGGAAAACAAAATAGCAACCAGTCCTGTGAGCTATTTAAACTGTGAACAATGCAAAGTAAAGAAGCATGTGCTGTCACTTACAGTGTAACGGCACTTGGAGATTGGCTCTTAAGGGCATCATTCCTGCACATAGGTGGCATTGCAGATGTGCACCATGATGTTCACACCGATAACCACCAATATTAGCAACTGAGAACAGAGCCAATGACATAAAAGAATAAATCAACTTCCGGAAGACAGGAATGCTGAGATAAAATTCATGAATGACAGCATTTATCGATTGTACCTCTAATCCTTGTCTATTTTAGATTTCTCGAGTACATTCGTTCTTTGCTAGGACTAGAATCAATTTATTTTTTGGTTTCTTTTAAATTAATTTACCCTTAATAGACTAAAAACAGAGCAACTTTCTAGACAAACGAGGACTGATAGAGCCCAAGATCCACAGTAGAGTCCCACTACATAGTCTATACAATCTTCTACAAGAATCTTAATCAACTATTAGTTCCTAATTATCCCACTTCACCTCCTTCCCAAGGAATTAATGTTGATAAGTTGTCTATAGACGACAGATATTAATTAAGCAAACATCCAGATAAATTTATATTACCACATTGTGGGCATTGCAAACGCAAGCTATCTCTTTCTTCAAGTGGGGGCGAGAGTATATTCGAGCGACGTTTTCTCTTGCTCCCAATGATCTAAAATATATGTCACTTGTCTTATTTAAGAAAGCATCGGAGGTAAAATATAACCACCGACTAGTTGCACCGGAAATATACCATTAGTGTGTTTAAGAAATGGTAATAATTCATTACTGACTTACACAAAGAAGTCAATGTGGTGTAAGAAAAACTCATCTTGATAACAGAGGCTTTATATATTTCCCAAAAAAGTAACTTAATAGAAGATAGTACAGCAAATACTGATAACAAAGGCTTTATATATTTCCCAAAACAGTAACTTAAGAGAAGACAGTACAGCAAATACTTACAAGATTTGATTGTATCGATGCAGATGAGTCCAACACTGCAATATCTTCAGCTGGCCGCCTTAGTGCAGCATCCACTTTTAATATATCCTAACATAACAAGCTCTGAAATAGTCATCAAAAGCTCAAGCATAAATGAAGCTCAAGTATTATTACCAATGTAAAGAACAGTCATATGCAAATGAAGAAAATGCTTACAGTGAACATATAAATTCTACCTCTTGTATGTTTTTCAGAAAATGATTTTTCCCCACATACTGTACAGCTGTTCTGCACTGTGGACATAATACATGTCGATGTTTTTCCTCCGATCTCCGCATCCATTCTGAAAAACAGCCATTACTGAAGGCAGAAGACATCAACCATCAACTACTAATACAGTGAAATATATCTGCCATGAATGAGAACTGTACAAAAGAAACGAATGGCAGACCAGAAATTATGAAGGCAAGGTGCAGTTGTGACAACATCATGCCATATGTTTAAGCAAATACTGCACTTAGCATTTTCAGGATCTATTGAAATCTGGAAAGCAAAATCAAAGACATAGCTAAGAAACTCAACATAAATTTTGAAAGTAATATAGAAGTGTGAGCTATGAGTGGATATCAAGCACCTTTAACAGCTGGGTTCTGGATTCTGGAGCAGGCATTATCGTAAATCTGTACTGCAAGTAACCTAACAAGTTAAGCGAAATTAAAAAAAAACAATATATAGAAATTAATTTTCTTAAACGAAACTTCAGCAACAAAGAAATTAAACTACAACTACAGCATCTTTATCAGAGGCTTAGAACTACTTCAATGAGAAACATTTATATATCAATATAATCATACCATCTACTTTCTTCTAACATAGATACAGTGTAACAAGAATACACCAAATATTATTAGTTTTTAAGTAAGCATTTCATTGCGCTTGACTAGTAACAATTATCCGTACCATTTCTTAGATGAAAACAAATAGGCTTTAGGCAATAAACTCAGAACTCAGTGAGATAAAAAATGTAAGCAAGTCTAACCTTGTCCTTGAGGGCCAGGAACAATTTCAGATCCACACCTGATATCAACAGCACCATCTTTTGGGATGACAGCCTCGTCAACAAGTATAGCATCCAAACTAAGCAAGCACCACAATTCAGAAAGCACAATAAATCCAAAATTACGAAAGATGTGATGGTAAGGTACGAAAGCAAAACACCAACACTGAATTTTATAGCCAGAAATCAAGAAGTTATGGAAACTACAATGAGCAGGAGACAAAAGAATGATACTTGAAGCTAGTTAAAAATGTTATCTTTACAGAAAACGCATCCTTCTAATAGTCACTAACATCAAGAGATATCTGTATACCTCTTGTTATGTATAGTGGCAGAGCCATGACCCATATTCTTAGTTATTCTACACCATTCAAGTCTTTCTATGGAAGATGGTTTAATCTCAGAGCATATTACCACATCATTACACCTAATCTCAATGTCTGAGAATTTGGTGTCCAAGGGAACTGAAAATTAGAACAGAATCAGTATTAAAGCCAATGAAATTCTCTGAATCCAAATGAAATATAATCAATTATAGGACACGACTGACCCAGTTTGGCCCATGCATCATCAGAGGGTTTAGAACCAGAGGATTGTCCAGTTTCCGCCGTCATCATTCGGAGTTCAAATCTACAAAAGGTTTCACTGAATGATGAATAATTTCTCGAATCCAATTTCAAATTAATCGAAACGAAGAAGACAAAGGTGATCAATCAAACACTGTATTAACCCGTTGTTTGTGGTTTACTATATAAAAAAATGAAATTACCTTTGTAGAATCAGCAGATATTTCGAAATGAGAGAAATGAACAGAGAAACAAAGAAAGGACCTTCTCTTTAACCTCGTCGCGAGGAAGAAGATGATGATTCGACAAAGAAGCACGCGTCACAATCGAGTGTGCTAAGCACGATTCTTCTCTCGTATACGGTTTTTCTCCATTTTAAAAAAACCCCACGAGTAAGTCAAGTGTAATATTTTTATGGCTTTATGCTAAAAAACCATTAAGCTTTTTTTTTTTTTTTAAATCAATCATCATCCAAATTTTGTGCATGTCAATTCTACTACTATAAAAATTACCCACTAAATAATCTTTCCTCATATCATCAACATGGTACCACTAGCCGTTGTTAATTAATTAACAGAAACAGTCAAACGACGCTGTTTTAGGATAAAAAATAACATGATGTTTAGAAAAAGTCGTGTCGTTTTGCTTATGCCAAACCTACGTTGTTTTTGATCTAAACGCAAATTAGGGTTTAAATTGGAGAAAAATCGATTTGGGGCTAAAATTAGGGTTCATCACTATCCTATCTCTTTCATTTACGATTTGGAGATTCTTGGGTTGAAGCTTTGTACTGACGTTTTAGGTAAGTTTTTGGCTCAATCATCTCTATTTCTTCACTCGATTTAGTCGATCATCTTCATTTCTTCACTCATTCTCCTCATTTCGTCTCTGTCTCATCTCTATTGGGTTTAGTTTGAGATTGACTTGTCTTGATTAGAGCTTCTAAACAGCATAAAATCGTCACTTTCTCTGTGAAATTCGATATGTTTATCATCGATTTGTAGTTTTATAAGGGGGAAGCGATGTGAAACTTAAATTAGGGTTTTTCATCTCTATATCTCCGTGTAACTCGATTTGGGGATTCGGTGTTTAATGTTTGTCAATCCCTTTACTTTTCCACTCAAATTATATAAAAATTTGAACTAATTATCAAGTAATGTCTGGGTTTGACGAATTTGTGTGTTTGACGAATTTCTGGGTTTGATGAGAATTTCTGGGTTTGGCCAGAAGTTATATGCTGTTAACATTTATGTTTGTCTTATTAACATTTATCTCTTGGTTTCTCTTTGAAGGTTTGAAGCAGATGTTGAACCGTGCTTAGTCACAGTGCATAGTCGGATAGTGAGGATGAGTTTCGATTTATTTTTTCCAAGCTCTTGGCTACTGGGGTCGAGACGGAGAATACCTAAGAGGAGAAGCTGAGGCGTGTGGAAGTCATATAGCTGAAGACTTCAAATTACATAAGGTATTAATACTGCTCCATGATATCTTAGGCTATGAAGATAATATGAATAAGATTAGTTGGTTTCCACTTGGTAGAACTGAGAAAGAAGATATTCATAATGACGAAACGTTATCTTTAGCTGTTCATTATGGGGTTGGATCAGGTGGGTTAACACTGTATGTTGTTAGGAGTGATGATCTTTACATAGATATGCAAATGGTAGAAGGTAGAATATTATATGATGATGATAATGATCTAGAACTAGGTCTTGATTATATTGGTGATGATCCTGATGTAGCATCTGATAATGAGGAAAATGTTTATGCAGATGTAGAAAACTACTATAGTGATAGTGAAGATGAAGGAAGAATAGAATTGGATGATACCAAGTACGAGGAGTTTGTCGTAGGTAAAGAGTATAAGACAATAGATAGCTTTAAGAATGGAATCAACAAGTATGTTATGAAGAAGAAGAAGAAGAAGAAGAAGAAGAACATCAAGTATAAAAAGTCAGATTCGACGCGTGTTCTTGCTATTTGTGCTAAAAAGAACTATCCATGGAGGATCTTTGCGTCTATTAACAGCAGCTCGAATAAGGTAGTTGTGAGGTCTCTACAGGATGAGCATAACTGTACTTGGTATGGTAAGATTTCTCTCTTTACCAATGCAAGACTAGCTGAGATGTACATTGAAGAGTTCAGAGAGAATCCAGATATCTCAGCAACTCAACTCCAGAATAAGCTACTTAGACGCAACATCAATGTCCCATGGACAATCTGCGAGAGGACAAGGCTTAGATGTTTGCAAATATTTGACAGAGAACAAGCTGAGCAATTTGCAAGATTGCATGACTATGTCTGTAAGTTGAATATATCAAATCTAAACTCATATGTTGAATGTGAGGTTAGACAATCTAAGTTTCATAGATTTTAAGTCTGTTTTACTAGCTTGAAAGAAGCTTGGAATGAGGCTTGTAGGAGAATTTTACATATAGATGGGGCATTCCTGAAATGGAGAATGACTGGAATGTTGTTAGTCGCCTATGGTAGGAATCCGAATGATCAAATATTCCCACTGGCATGGGGCATCGTTGATGTAGAGAGCAAAGACAACTGGATCTGGTTTTTTGAACATTGATTTGAGGATTTAGCCTTAGAGTCTAGGAATGGATTGACTATAGCCAGTGATCAACATAAGGGATTGATTGCAGCGGTCAAAGTAGTGTTGCCAGATGCTGATCATAGAATGTGTGCGAGACATGATCATGGTTGTTGGAAAAAGCGACACGCAGGAAGTGAGCTCCAAGACATGTTTTGGAATGCAGCAGATGCATCTTATCCCCTAGTATTTGGTAGGAAGATGAAAGAGCTTCAAGAGTATGGCCATGTTGCACATGCTGACTTAAAGATCAATGTATTTGCTCCATGGTCTAGGTAATGCTTAAGTAAATTGTAGTTTAGACATGTTAGTTTACATATATTTTGTAACTCTCTAATGTTTCATTTATTTCTTGTGTAGAGCTTTCTTCTCAGGTTATTCTAAGTGCGATGCAGTGGAAAACAACTTAGGGGAGTCATTTAATGCAGCTATTCGGTTTGCTAAGACGAAGCCTATTGTTGAGATGCTTGAGGAAATCCGAAGAAAAGTCATGACTGGCAATGACAAGAAACGGTTAAAGGCTGAGAAATGTAAGACACAGTATACTCCTAGGGCTATTGCATTGATTAATCATCAGATTGACCAGGCGAAGCGCTGTATGTCTTTATCTTGTGGCCTTGGTAAGTATGAAGTTACATACAAAAATGTTGATCAGTATGTTGTACATCTTAGGAATGAAGTTAGTTGTTCGTGTAGATATTACCTAGTTAGTGAAATCCCTTGCTGTCACATATGTTCAGCAATAAGGCAGAGAAAAATACTGAACAAGATCCTAAGACGTTGATTAGCAATTGGTTTACAACTGAGGCACCAAGACAATGCTATAGGAAAAGTTTGGAACCAGTTAATGAGATGAACTTATGGAAAGTGACAACCACTGAAAGGGTACTACCACCATTTTTTAAGAGTTCTGGAGGTAGACCACCAAAAAAAAGAGAAAGAGAGAGAAGACACCAATAAAACAACCAGGACAATTGGGTAGATTAGGTATCAAAATGATACGTATGTCTGTTCAAAAGTGGTGCTTCTATTTTGTGATAAGGTTGTATTGTATTGATTAGTGCACTTCATCAGTCAAAGGTCCCCTAACAACAGTCAATTGAGCTTAAATCAGCCAAGACAGTTAGTTTTCTTTCGACTTTCACTTGTTGTCAGGAAATAAGGTTAGAGATACAGCTCATATGTATTACCTCTCCTTCAAGACAGTATTTACGTATAACACAAGGTAGAGAAAATATTAACTTGCATTGGGTAATCATTAACATGCATAAATATTTATGTCAGTGTTGAGTCGTCATCGATATGCATATATGGATTGCATAGTAAAAAAATGAATTTTTAAGCAACGAGATGATGACGTAATCCATGAAATTTCTGTTGTTAAAAGTAAAATTTATTTTGTGAAATTTGTTGGTGTGAAAAGCGTCGCAAAGTTGATGATCATATCACTAACTTGTCATCATGATTCATATATTGACCTTATAAATTACGTACTCTACCTGAAGTTATTCCTAACCAATTTTTTAAAAATCTTTTATTACTATCTTCTCCTGAACCATCGGGAAGAACTAACTTTAATTCTCAAGTTGTTATATAAAATGACATCTTCATATAGGATGTAAAAAGAATTAATAATTATATTAATTTATCAATGATAATCTACAGGCAGACCACGAGTGAGCCAACGAACATTGATTGTGATGCATCAACTATAGGATTGGAGAAGCTTAGAAAAAGGAAAGTAGCAAAATGTGGAATGGCGTTGAAAAAGTCGAGTTTTAAAGCAGAGCAGAGGAAACAGAGCTGTGAAGATGAAGGTGGAAATGGTGAAAGAGAAGATCCATCAGAGTTTATCACACATAGAGCTAAAGAATTTGTGTCAAGTATGAAAGATATAGAGCATAAGTTCTTTAGAGCTTCTGAATCTGGAAAAAAAGTTTCAAGAATGCTTGAAGCTAACAAAATCAGAGTCAGGTTCGCTGATATGACAGGTCTGAGAGGTCTTGTTTTTCATTCTGTAAATGGATGCTATTCATCTGAAATTGAATCTTGATTCGTGAGTGTTTGTTTTTTGCTTTGTTTACAGGGAAAGGAAACTCAATAGCTTTTGTTGCTGCTTTGAAGCGAGCTTGTTGTAGAGGGAAGAGTTCTTCACCAGTTTCTCAAGGTTTGATTTGTTGTTGGTTTCTGAAAGATTTATCATTATCTTTGTTATTTTGGTTTTAGTGCCTGATTTAAGGTTTAATGTAGAGTCATTGAGTCATCAAGTTAATAAAGTCATTGTGTGGAAGAGAACATCGTCTTCAAGATCTTCGACATCTAGAAATCCGTTGATACGTCCAAAGAAGATCATGATGATGATAGTGGAAGTGATTTCATACAAGAGTTTTGTATGATCTCAGGAAGTCATTCTTCTTGCTTGATAGATTATACGCTTGGGAAAGAAAACTCTATGATGAAGTCAAGGGTAAAGAATCTGAGGTCATGATGACTTTATTAAATTGATGACTCTATGATAGATTATACGCTTGGGAAAGAAAACTCTATGATGAAGTCAAGGGCCTCTGTGTTCCAAATGCAGCCCATATAATATGTCGCAATTTATTCCATTTAGAAAGAATCTTACGATGTGACAATCAATAAATGTAAACATTTCCAATTTTTCCTAGTTCATATATTTATTAATAACAAAATGTAAAATTTTCGACTTTTTCCTAAATGTAAAATTTCGAAATTTTTCTAGTTTATATGTTCCTTAATGAAAAAATGTAAGCTTACCAAATGTTGCTGATGTGTTTACAAAAATGTAAAGTTAGTGTCGACAATACATGTGTATATAAGTATAATGTGTACACGAGAAAAAAGAAGAAAAATAAAAACAAATAAAGTTTAGAAGGATTAGAGATTGGTGGTGTGGTGAAGAAGAAGATGGAGATGTATGCTTTGTCACTACCCTTAGGCGCGGTGCCTGGCGCCATCATCTTGGCTATTGTTCCGTACTTGTATGGCCCTTGGCTACGTAGCAAGTGTTGTCCCGGTTCTGATTCTAATGCGTAACATTTTGTTTTTATTTTGTTTCACAAACATTGATTTTCTAATTTTTTATTTTTATTTTTATTAATAAATTATAAACTTCAAGATATAATGATTGAAAATAATTACATTTAAAATAATTTTTTTGGTGAGAGAAAATATTGTATTTAGAGCATCTCCAATGTATTACTCTATTTTTTACTTCAAAATGGAATAATTCCAAAATAGAGTAACTCCAAAATAGAGTTTGATTTTACTCCAACCCTACTCCAAAATGGAGTTGAAAATAGAGTAATAAATAAAAATAGAGTGATGAATAAAATTACTCCATATTTAGAGTAATCTCATTTTTAACTCCATTATAGAGTTGAAAATGGAATAAGTTTGGAGCAAATCTTACTCTAAAATACAATTTGGAGTAGGGTTGGAGATGATCTTAGATTGGAGTATTATTTAGATTAGATTTAGATTTAGTACAGTAATGATTGTTTCTTAATTTGTGAAAAACTCTTAAATATCAATCTTTTAGGAATAGAAGAAGTATATACTATTATTATTATTATTATTTATTTATTTGGATATTAATTATTGAGTTAATTGGACAAATAGACAGTTTTTAGTGTGAAGTATTTTGCTAATTGGAAAATTTACTATAGCGAATTTGCCAAATGAACAGTTTTTACTGTGCCTAACTGATGCAGCGAGATATTTAGATAATTTCTAAATATCTTCTAAATATATTATACTATTTATTTTAATATTTAGATAATTATATTTTATTATTTTAACATTTTTAGGATTTTTGGATTTATTATAAATAAACCATTTAGGCCTGAAGTTGTATTCAGTTGTTATTGATATTGAAATTAATTAATAAAATTAAGATTTATCTCCTTTATGAAAAAGGTTTTGTGAAACCACTGAGAAGAGTATTCTCGAATCTTAGTTATCCGGGTATTCTTAGAATCAACGGATCTCTAGTTTATCCTAGAAGCTTCCGCTCCAAAACAAGTTGGAGATTACGGATTGTATTTTACGATCAAAATCCGCTATTGCTTTTCATAAAGCATCAGCTAGCTCGTTTTGGTGCTGCAGATTCTTCAGCGGCGTCATGAGAAGAAGATTTCGGCTCTGATACCAAATGATGGAGCGGAAAAAGCTCTAAACGAAGAATTCGATTAGATCAAAGATAGATTGGGAATACTTGTTCCAGTGCTATAAAAGCTCATTAATATTGGGAATACTCTTCCCGTGCTCGAAAGCTCCTTTATAAAGGAGAAACCTTTCAACTTTATTAATCAAAATCAATATCAATTATAACTAAATACAACTTTACGCCTAAACGGCTTATTTATAATAAATCCAAAAACCCTAAAAAACTGTAAAATAATAAAAGATAATTATCTAAATATTAAAATAAATAATAAAATACATTTAAAAGATATTTGGAAATTATCTTTTATTATTTTAGGGCTTCTTTGTGCATTACCCGTACTCTATAATTCAGAGAATACCCATTTGACTAGAAATCTTTGGTAAATAACTTTTGTGGGTATAAAAATCAAAAATACCCTAACACAAAAGGTAGAGCATGTAATTAAAAGAAACAACACGCATCATGTTAAAATAACACGATATATATATATATATATATATAGATAGATTAGTGATATAAAAATATAGTGTCACAATATAAAATAAAATATCATATGAAAATTAATAGTGTTTCATTTGAAAATAACTTTACACAGAATTAATAACGTGTGGTAAAGAAAAATAGCTTGATCGCGTGTTTAAAAGAAAAGGCATGCATCATGTGAAAATAATACGATATATATAGATAGATCAAATGTATAAAGAAAAATTTAGCGTACCAATACAAAATAACATGAAATTTGGAAGAAAAAAAAAACAGAACAAAGATTCTAGAAAAAGCAAATCTGGTGAAATAGAAAAAGATAAATCAAAATAACTTAACCGACAATATTAATTATGTAAAAATAAAAATTTTATATGCAAATAATAGTGTTTTACTTCGACATTACGTTTAAACAGAAATAATAACGTATTAATTCAATCAGTAAGATGGAGATAACGAGATTTAAAAAAAAAATAGAGTGAAACAAAGATGAGTTACGTGTGATAAGGTAAAGGTCTCCATCGAAACAAACTACACCTACAGAAATGAAAAATTTTATTGCTCTATGGAAAGAAAATTCAATCACCAAGTCAAAACCATTTGAAGCAACAATGGTTCTGATTTCATTTGCTTGACAGATTTCTTTCGACAAAAAAGAAGCATACATGAAACCTATTGTGTTGGCACTTCACAACAAAGTGGAAGAGTAGAGTGAAGCATCGTCACATTCTAAATGTTGTGTGTACTCTTCGTTTTTAAGCGAATCTTCCTATAGATTTTTGGGGTTATTTTGCAACCATCGCATGATATTTGATCAACCGGACTCCCAGGGCTTTACTCAATGGCAAATCTCCATTTGAAGTTCTCTATAGTCGGCCTCCACCATTGAATCACCTGAAAATGTTTGACAAATTCTCAAGTCGAAGTAACATATTTGTTTTTATCGACTATCCTTATGCAAAGAAAAGCTGGCGGGTTTATAATCTTGACACTAAAATTGTCTTGGTTTCTCGAGATGTGGTGTTCTCTGAAACTGAATTTCCTTACCTCGACAACACGCCACCTTGAGATGAGGTATTGCCTATTGGCCCGTCTTATATACACACACATACATCTATCTTGTAATTAGGTTTAATGTTCTTTGTAATAGATAAGGAAACACTTTTGTCAATGATCAACAAGAAAACCTTTACACAAAGCTAGATTACTTGACAGATCAATATGGTATTTTGTAACTACAATCTATAGTTACAAAAATAATTATGCTGATTTACGTAGAGCTATTTAGTTATATATTAATTTACTGTTTTATTATAGTTAATACTAGAAATGGACCCACACTATATGTCTATTTTTACAAAATTGATATTAAATTTAAATGATTATAAATTTATAATTTTGTTGAATGTAGATATCATTTGATTGTAGTCACTGGAATTTAGTATTGTATTTTTTTAGGTGTGTAAGTAGTTATTTATTTAAAGTATATATAAGCTTTGTTTAAAAACTCGCTAGACTCGGGTGTTTAGGGTTTAGGGTTTAGTGTTTAGGGTTTATGATTTATAATACTAAGAAAATTTTATTGTTAGATATTTTGTATTTTTTAAATCAATGCAAGTGATTTTTGAATGATCCATTGATTTTAAATTTATGAAATCGGATTACAATTGATACAGTCCACCCGACGCATTCGACTCGACGATAAAACAGTAAAGGAAGCAGATCCTTTAGTTTCCTTTTCTTTAATCCATTTTTCTTATTAGTATATGATTCAATTGAAATTGATTTTAAAATTTTTGGCCCACATTTACCCTTATTGATTTCATAATTCATTTTAAAAAGTTTAACATTGAATACAAAATGTACCTCCAAAATGTTAGTAGAAGATGATACTATTATTATCATTATTTATTTGGATATTAGTAGGGGTGGACCATATACCAGGGATCCGAGATCCGGTCTGATTCAATCCGAAATAGTATATATGGGGTCCCCGAATCCATATCCGGATATTTTAATTTGAAAATCTGAATCAGGATCCATTTTTATTTAAAATATATGTATAATATTCATATGTATTATATAATAGATAGAAGTACTGGACAAAATATCACAAAAAATAAATTTTATTTGAAAATTTTGTGTATTTGTTTTGAATACATAGTAAATATGTTCAAAAATGTTTATAAAATTCAATTTGAAATCTTTTATATGATATTATAATAACTTTTATTTTCTAATTTATTTTTTTAATGATTTTATATTATAATTTTAAAAATTTTAGCTATTTTAACAGATCCGGATCCAAGTAACCTAAAATTTTCGGATATCCTATCCCTGCCCATAGAAAAATTTATGTGAACGTTTTTGTTATAGAAACGACATTTATGTAAACGTTTTTGTTATAGAAACGATTATTAGTCTGGTAATGGTAGGGGAGAAACAACTCGTTTCATAATCCGCACACTATAACAAATTCCTTGTGTGGTTATGTTATGTACACCTACGTTTTTTAATGAACAGAATCTTTTTCTTACTTCAAGTGTAAGATTTAACATTTCAACATACAAAAATGGAAACAGGAAAAGAAAAAGAAAGAATCAATAATGCTCATATGTAGAAGTAGTAAATATAATATAGACGATATATAACAGCTGCCTTCAGTTTTGGTTCTATCACTTGTTTGCTTTTTACATGTTAGCCAGATGTCCTCTCATTTCAGTTACCCCTAGTACGTTTTCGCTTGGGTAAACTTTGGCTACGAGCTGCACGAAGCTCTCGTACTTGTCCAGAAACTCCTTCTGTTTCAGTCCACACAACAACACATTGAATTGAAGCACACTATTTGTTTATTACTCTCTTCGACAACTTTTTAGTTTAAATTGGTACCTTGCATTTATCCCACAACGACGGTAGCAACTCCTCTGATGCTAAATTCTTCTGCAACTTCTTATACATCGCTGCAATCGATTTGTCCACCTATACCACCAAAAGAAATGGGAAGTAATGTGTTAGAAGATCTGTGAACAATTAAAGACATTTCAAGGAACTTTTGTTTACCCCTGACAAGCTTGATTTTAACATCTTCCTGAGTTCCATTTTTGATAAACCGAGCTGGAATGGTATCTGAAATGTAGAGAGTTTGTATCAGGAGTTTTAACACGCCAACACAGATAACATGATATAGTTTACATAATGAGGAAGTGAAACTATGGAGCAACTAACCTCTTCAGGGGTGATCGTATACATTAAATCCTCTATCTTTTTAGCAAACTGGAAAAGTCTTTCGAATTGCTGCAGAGACAGAACATATGAAGCAAACACAAAGAAAAAAAGAAGAAGAAGAGAGTTATGCTATTAGCTGCAAATAGGAAGTACCACTTACGTAGTATATAATCAGGCTAATGTGGCGGGTACAAGCTTGTTCATATGCTTCACTTGCCTGGTGATAGAACTTGGCTAAAGTGGGCACAACATTAGCCAGGTCATACAAGCTGCAGAAGAAAAAAATACGACGTTAAGGCAATAGGAGTAGTCAGGAAGAAGAAGACAAACAGCAAGAGAGAGTAAGGAAAGGACCTACCTATTCTGAAAAGCAGCATAATTTTCTAAAAGGAGAATATCTGCATATTTAGGATCTTGCTGGGCAATTTTCTCGAGGGTCACAAACATTATGCTTACCTATAAAAACACCACTAGTCAGACTCTGTCAACCAAAGTGGGGAAGAAAGAAAACAAATTGGTGATAGTAAATGCAGAAACAATCTGAGATATGCTTTATTAATATTTTGTTGTTACCCAAGTCAAAAATGAACTAATGGTGGGATATAAACATTGCAAGTGAACTAAGATCAGATGCAATTTGGGGTTGTATGTTATTGCTTAACGTGGCAAACATTATGCTTTGATTGCATGGTTTGTGCAATTTTACTGGTTGAATACTTATAAACTCGGAGAAGTACTCACGAATTTTGTGTATGCCTGATCAACCAAATCCCTAGATTGCCCTTGTATGTACTGTTCCATACGAGTAGCAAGTGCTGCAAATCTATAAAAAGGAGATAATTGTTAGTATAGCCTCAAGTAATACTAGTACGTTTTTTTGGATCACCTATAGTCCATCTGACTAACAATCTTATTGGGAGAAACAGTTTAGAACCATAAAATCAATTGATATAGTTTACAATAAGCATTCACATGGCACTAAAATATATTAAGCAAATTGGAATCTTCTTGATTACCTTGGAATATATGGTAAGACGCCCATCTGTCTTACATTACGTTCATTCCTTTCAATCTGGTGACAAGCTTCATCCACAAACTGCAGTTAAAGTCATCTTGAAATGATTAGTAGTAAGAGTATGTCAGCAATTTAAAAAAAAAAAAATCTATGAATAAACATACGCGGCTAAATTGCATAGAAACCCTCGACTCCAGATCTCCAAGCAAAAGGCGAACAAATCCTGCAGCATCAGCTTTCTGACCAGATAGATAACGTTCAGTTATACCATGCATTGATATGCATCGAAGGGGATCTATTTTATATGCCCAGTCAACAACAGCATAGAAATCCTCCTGCAGTGACAAGAACACAAACGTTAATAAATCTTTTAACAATTGGGTCTTTCATTTAACATTAAAACATTATTTTAAGGGAGATCTAACCTGAATACCATCGAGTAAATCTTGAAGAGATTCATTCAATGCCGTCAGGTCTGGAGAGTTTTTACCTGCAAAATTGGAAAATTGCTTTGCTTTTCAGAACCAATATAATGTGAGGATATAGCGAAAGCTTTACTGATAGCAGACAGTTTGAGATTACCAGTTTTCTTGTCAGTGTCATCAATGTCCATGATCCCCAAATCATCATCATCATTACCATCGTCATTACTGGACCGGTTTTTACCATCATTGCCAGCACCTCCAGGAGGAGCAAGAGCTGGTACCTCAAAGCACATGAAGTGTGCAAAAAAGGAACTCTGTAGTATGAAGCAAAAACGAAACATAAGGCTTTAGTACATACATCAGTTGCATCTAAAGGCCAAACAGAAAATCATAGAGTTCACAATAACCTCATCTACAAGGAGCGGGATGAATATTGTTAGCATTTTGGCATAGGCATCTGACACTGCAGAGGTGTCAGTGTTTGCATTCTGACTCGAACCTGTAGATCCTTCTAGCCACACAGTAGGATTTCGTGACACTTTTGTGCTTGCACGAAGCTCATTCGCGAATTCACGAGCCTGTATATTTTTAAGAAAAAAATATTTGGTAACATGAACTGAATATTTAATGCTCTAGTGAAAGAAAAGAAAATATTACTGAATATTCATGCATTATAGCATTCAGTAGGTTTTAGTAGCCTTATTCAATTAGGAGTTCCATAACTTCCATTAAATCAGAGGTCAAATTGATAAAGAAAGGTATATTTGCTCCTCACCTCCCGGCGAAGGAGCAAGTTCAGGGAGCTACAGTATGCTTTTCTCAATGGTCCCAAACAATTCTTATCAAGACCCTGCAAAAAGAAAACGAGTTAAGGAATCAAAGTACCGCATTGAGCTTTTAGAATGTCACCTAGTCATTTCTGGGTTTTACCTTTAAATGTTGTAAAAGACGAGCATATGTTCTGCATTTATACCGCAAATCTGCATGGTCAGGTCTCTTCAGCTGCCCTCTCTGATTAAATATTAAGAATTATAATGACTAGAGGTCATACTGGAAAGATAGAATTTTACAAAAGAAGTACCTGAGAAAAGTAGCTTTTGTCGCTGACCATAAAATCTACCAAACTAGCAAAGTAGTTTCTCAAGAAGTCAGAAGCTCGCCTTACGAAAGTAGCTTTTAATTTTTCAAGTTCTGCTCGTTTCTCTTTTACCTGAAGAAATGCAACAAGAGTAGCCCAAATTCAGGTAATTGTACAAAAATTATAAATTTTAATGGATGATTCAGACAATTATTAATGTTGTTTTCTAACCAAAACATGTGTCGTAATAAACAAAGCTCATTTGAAAAGTTAGAATAATAATGAGCGAACAAGAAAGATTCAAGTGTAAAGGCATACAGCTCGCATATTAGCATAGATGGGGTCTAAGTTGGGCACTTCAAGACCCCTTAAAGCTTTGGCTAACCACTCACAAGCCTCGATATTCTGTAGCATGTCTGCTTCATCAAATGAGCCTCCTGTTAGGGATGCTGCATACTGCAATCAACAACACTTCTATAAGTGAACCAAGTAGAAAGATGAGAAGCAAGCACAGAAAATATTCACATAATTAAAATAAAGTGAAACAAACCTCAGAAGGCACACGGAGTCTCTCAATAACTTTATCAAGTTCCTCGATGAGAGCTTTATTGTTTACAGACTGCATCTCTAACTTGTTGTTTCGAGTTTCTATCTGGATACCACAAAAAATGTGAGAATATGTGTTGACATATGAGCTAATGATCAATCGAACAACAAAATTGCTTGTAATCAATCTCTCTTTCGCTCTTACTCTCAAAAATTTCAGAAGTACTATATGAAAGCCATTACCAACCACACAAAAAAAAAAAATCAGCGCATATCCATGAGATGAGTATATTGACAACATACAACAACTAATTTTTTAATGCAGTGACAGTATCCCCATAGTTACACAAAATGACCAGGAATTATCATTTGTAGGTAGTGAGTCCTACCGATTCAATGTCTTCCCTCATGTGTCTAAGTTTAATGTTGAATATTCCTAACCATTCGTCCATGTCATCAACAATATTTGTTGCTGCCTCTAGTCCATGTAAAACCTGGAAAATGGAGATGAACATATAAACAAGAAAATTAAAAGCTGATCATCCTATCAACTTTCCAAATACCAATATAGTCTTCAGAATAATAATTAGCAAAAAAGAATTACCTCATCTACTAATGGTTCGCTTTCCAGAATTGCATGTACATTTGCCGCTTCAAGTGCTTGGAGCTCTCGCTTCAGCCTTTCAGAAAATGCCTCAGCTTCACCAATGCCCATTACATAACTGTATATGTCAGTTATATTAGTTGAGTGGACAACTGGCGAAAACTAAGTGGAAAAGACAATTTCTTCCATTATATTTTTTTTATCCCCACCAAGCTAGTTTTCAGAGAAACAATGCCAATAGTTTAAACTATATACAATCAAGAAGAAAACCGCAAGGAGGTGATTCTAAAATTACAAAGCATGCTGGACATATAAGCAATTCCAAGTTAGTTAGAAACATAGTGTCACAAGCTTAAGATTCACTAGGAATGAGTCCTCTGTAATTTTACTCTTATCTCTTCATCCCATATAACAACAACCCAGAGTAGATAAAAGGTCCTCCTTTGTAAGACATACTGATTTTACATTAAAATAAAGAAGTAAATGCATGGTCAAAGAGGATTTAACCAAATGATGACAGGAACAGAAAAAGACATACGTTCCCAAGAGAGCCTCCATATCCTCTTCCTCTGCCTGAGAGACTAGTTCTTTCTCAACAGTAACTTTCATATCCCTTTCTGTTACAGCTTCAGGAACAGGCTCACCATCTTCTGTACTTTTTGGAGCAGTGACTGCTGGAGTGTTATCCTAGACCAATAATATGAAACAAAGAAAGACAACGCAGATAAAATTACTAAAGCACTCGCGTATCTGAAAGGAGGGAAATATGAGAATAACAACTACATATAAAAGCTTGTTTTGGAAATATGAGACTTAGACCAAAATTGGAAGACAGAAAAAGTTATAATCCGCACCTTCGCCCAAAGGGCCATCTCGACGATATCTATACCAACAACTTTGGGAAGACGGACTAATACGTCTTTGCATATGTTCAATAGGCAAACTAAAATTCGGTTCCTACAATCGCGATAGAGAAAGGTATGCATTAATGAGCAAAACTACAATAATAATAACAAATCATCTATATAAAATTATTCATAGATAATTACAATATGCTTCCTATGATAACCGGGTTCACATCTTGTAAGAGTTAATATGTATGTTTCTAACTGCAGTACCTGTCATCAGTGTTGCGCATGGTCCACTGAGGAGGAGCAACGCTTTGACTCCTGAGATTATCAAACCCCTGAAATACTTTGCGTCAGCAAAAGCAAGGGGGAAATGGAAATATTGAACAGTAATTTACAATTTACAATTATTTATTCCATTTCTTACACTACATACTACAAATATTTATTTTTGAAATCTTAAGTGTACCACTTCAATAAAATCATTGAGTAATCTTACCAGGGTAAAAGTGCATCCACTTGGGTCATTTGTTATGACTTCTACCTTTGAAAGATGCTTGAGTTTGTACATTTTAGCAGGCTGGACGAAAAAAGAATATTATAAAATCATCAGTCAATAAGAACTTCGAGGAATCTGCTACCATGGTAAGCAAAAATTTGATTGTTCTCAATCTTTTTTCCTTTCCAATCAAAATGTTAAACCTTGTAAGTTTCTCATGAAAGTATGCTTCATTTGGATAAAGAAAGATTACCTCTAGCACTCCTCCACTTGAATACTTCATGACTCGAAGAAATGCTTTCTTCCGTTGACCTTTCGATTTGACTGTAGAAAACAGAATACAAAACGCATACTCAGTTGATTACAAATCTAAAGAACCGGAAAACATCTGACGAGAAAGCTTAAAACATGGATCATAGGCATAGCCAACATAATTTCCACTGAAATCAGAGCTTTTCTTGACACAACACAGGTACACTGGATTGTTTCACACTACCAAAATCCAGTTCGTTGACAGTAAAACCTTTTGGAGCTCTCAAGAGTCTTGCAATGGTCAAGAACAGTGGAATTAATGTATTTTGTATTCCACATATTCCTTTTCATTGCTCCGCCTCATCCCCAACTCAAAACAACTCAATTACTTTCAACTTATGACCAGTGGAATTCAATTTTACGACTGTTATGAATAATTCAAACTGTAATGGAAACAAAACTCCGATCTAATGCAATAGACACCAAAACTCAATTCTTAAACTAGCAAAACAACACTAAGATCGAGTAATTGAAGGCTGAAATAAAGCGTGATTCCAGAAATGCTATCAAATCTGAAGGATCAAAAGAGAGAAGAAGGAGGTGGATATATCACCGGAAAGAGCGAGAACTCTGGGTTTGGCCATTTGGCGACCCAATTTTCCAGACTTGCCCCAAACACCGCGACTCTTGGCGACGCGTATCGACATAACGATCTGTTGTTTGGTTCCTTCAATCGCCGCCTCGCAAGCTCGCCTGAGCTCGTCATCATCGGCGCTTGATTTCGCCATTGTTGTGGCGCTTCTTCTCTCTTCCTTGTTCTGTTACTTGGCGATGGCAGATCCAGCAGGTAATGATGACCGGTAAACGTAAGCGAATGAGAAAATTAATTAAGAAACTTGAATTTCTTTTGTTAATTCATTACTTCCCAATTTGCAATATTGTAAATATTAGGAGAAAAAAAAAAGTTGAATTTCTTTTGTTAGTTAATTACTTCTTTTTTTTTTGTCAAACGTTAAGTAATTACTTCCGAATTTGATTATTGTAAATATTAGGAGTAAATGTTTTTTCTTTTTGAAAATAAAAAAAAATATGTTCAATTTAGAGACAAGACTCGAATAAGTTGAGATAAATATGAAACAACGTAGCTACTTTTTTCATAGTATAGTGTACTACACCCGTTTTCTTAGAAGACATTAAAAATTCAATTCATTTATCAACGAGAAGCCACTTCCACATGAAACGGAAAAAACGGTATGGGAGAAGAAGAAACTTGAGACTAGTCCTGAATATTCGGATTTTTGGTTTGGGTTGGATCGTGTAATTCAAAATTTGAATTGTTCGGTTCAGATGTTTAGAACCCATATAAGAACGGATTGGTTTTCGGTTTGGAAAGACCTAAAAGTATGAATATTTAGCACAAAATGTGGTAGATGATATAGTAATACATGCTAGGTATTTAAAAATGTAAAATTTTATAACCTTCTCATCAACCACTATCGGCGTAAGACTTGCACCAAAATACGGTTTTCACAATGAAAATCATTTTCTCGGAATTTAGATGTTTTAGTAGAAGATTGGGGTAAAGGGTCATTTTCAACCCGAACTTTTTTTCTGGTGTCTTTTACATCACTGTAAGCGTGTTAAATCAATCAAACTCAAATAAAATTCAAATTTCATCACGAACTTGTTTCGTGCCAAAATCGAGTTAAATGGTTAACGATGGTTAGTCAGATTCTGGGTGTTGATTCAATTGAAACGTGGTTGATGATGTGGCAAAACGACGTCGTTTTGGTGTTTTGGTGTTTGGTTTAATTTTTTAAAAAATTTGGGACAGCAGCATTTCGAACCCACAACCAAAGACTCATTAATGCCAGCACAATACCACTTGAATCATCGACTTTCACGACAACTTGTCAAACATTAAAATATATATACATAACGACGTTTGTATGGGTAAATTAAATAAATGATATATCATAATGTTTAGATGAAAATTGTGGTAATGGTGCGTTTGGAAACTTTTTTGTTCGAAATTTAAAATAATTATCGTTGAACTAATTTTTAAAATATTTTTAGTGTTTTTTGCCAGAAATATTTTCATTGTGAAATTAGCGATCATCGTAAAATAAACCAAAAAGTCAAACTGTAGTAGTTCAAAAATTAATTTACATTATACAAATCCCAAATAATTCAAAAAAATAGATTTACATTTAATTATTTTTTGCTTCAAAAAAAATGAGTTCTAATTTAAATTAGATTAACCAATTAAATTAGAACTCGAGTTGATTTTTAATGAAATAATTTGTTTGAATTGTGGATTTAAAATTAATTAAACCTTACTAGAAAGATTGTATATGTCAATTGATTGTTTTAGTTTTCGGCTATGGTATCCCTTATATAGGAAATTATAATAGGATCTTGCCATCTAGATTTCTTGCGAAATAAAAGGAAAATCTTTGTGGGAATATATAAAGCTTAACATTAAAACCAAAAAATATTTGCATATATCCGCATAGTAGTTATAAATGCTAGTTGTTTTTCCCAAACAAAAAAAATGCTAGTTGAATTAAAATTGATCAAAACTGCCAATAAGAGGTTGGAATAGGGTCAAAATGTGATCTGAATATTGACTTGAGGATCCACGTGTCCTCTTAATTTGCTTAGTCTATTTTACCGCTAATGACTTATAAATATTTGCTAGCAAAATAATTATTTTCTAATTGCATTTTTTGTAATATGCTACATGATTGTTGGTTAGACTTCTTTTATGTTCTGCTGAAATAATAAGAGTGCAGAGACGTTGAAGTCCTATATTTGAATTCATGTGGCATAAAAACAGTTTTCAATTAGTATTATAACTCAGATTACTAATTGTCAAATTTAAATGGATTGGTTACGATTAGACTAAAGAGTAGTTGATTAAGTGATAGATGGGACAGTTTTAAGTTCAAAAAAAAAGACACAGTTTCATTTGGTAATATAACCACTAAGAAATTGATTGGTTTGCTCAAAACAGAAGAAGAAGAAATTGATTGGTTTTTATAATAAACGAGAGATGATCACTCTTGCGCTAATCCTCCCCATCTTTGAACGCGACTCTCGGCTTGCTTAGCCTGCATAGTTCAAAGCTAATGAAATGATGAACCCAAACACAAAGGAGGAACATAACAGAAATTAAGAGACAAGTAAAAGACCTCTTTGTTCCAGTTAGTGACGTACATGATTCCCATCAATGTAAGTGTTTGAAAGCATATTCCAGCTACCATACCTCCCCATATTCCCTACGTATTTCACAAAATGAATTTGTATCAAAATCGAAATAAAAAAAGCAATGCAAACTGAATCGAACCAAACCGAACACAAGAGGAACATACTTAATAAATACCATACCTCCCCATTTGTAACACAACAGCTATCATACCTCCCCAATTTGTAAGACTGAACATCTAAACCAAACCGAACACGACAGCTACCATACCTCCTCAATTTGTAAGACTGAACATCTAAACCAAACCGATAACAACAATTTTATACTGAACTGAAATCAGATTTAGTAGTACAACCAAACATAAAAAAACCAATATTCATAAAACCATCAAGTACCAAAACTCCAAACTACAGAATCCAAAGACCAAACCCGTCATTCAAACCAATAATGTCACTTTTTATGTTAGCCAAAAATGAAATGCATAACAACAGAGGCTAAGAAAAAATTTACAAATCCATATAGATGTATACAAAAGCTGGCCAACAACAATAAGCCACATTGGGGTATTAAGAGTAATGGCTGCACCTACAAGTCCCCACTTAAAGTAAAAGGTTCAAGAGCCAGCTAAAGATTGCATGTATAATCAGAGCAAGAATTTATGTATCGGGAAATTGGCTGCATAGGCAAATAGCTGTAGTGTACAAGTTGTATCTGATTGAAAACTGAGTGGAACTGGTTACATAGATACATAGAAAATCTTACAAATCATGTCTTTAGAACCCAAAACATACCAACATAAGTATGTCTGAAATCTTATCTGCCGCTCGGGAATTTGTTACATTGCAAAATTGAATAATTTGGTTAGCTTAAATGAACAAGGTAAAAGAAGCAAACTCAAAGGAAACCAATAGGACGTGTAAATGACAAAGAAAAACTATAAAAACACGAAGATGTTGGATCAACAAGGATGTCATGCGGAACACAACTGCTTGATGTGAAAAGCAATGTGTATGGAATAGTGATGACGTGGCGAGCTGCGATTGTAGGAATGAAGTTTCTTTTGTGTAACAGTCAATATATTGCCTAATCAATAAAAGAAGATTTGGAGATATCTAGATTTAGGGAAATAAGGTTAAGCAATGTGTGTGTTGTTTACCTATATATATGGAGCTTAGACTTTAGGTTTAGGTTAGATGTTCTAAGCGGAAAAGCTTTTAGGGTTCTTCGTGAGTGAACAAAGAGTAAAACACAGTTGTTACTGTGTAAGCAAGTATGAGTATTTAGGAATTAGTCAATGACGAGTCGTGTTAACTGCGTGTAAAACTGATTAAACAGATTTGTTATATTATTTGAAAGTGATTTTCACAAGAACAAAATGCCAAGCGGTTGATGAAAATGGAAATACAGTCTTGTATGGTCTTCGATCTGGAAATCATTTTTACATGTGGAAGGTATTAGGCACATGTCTCACAGCCAGCAGACTTGATATGTGTAACAGTGTTGGTGTATGTGTTCATTACCAGGCCACTCCTCGAATGTCACACATGGCAGCTGTGAAACATGTCATTAAATACGTCAAAGATACAATTGATCATGGTTTATATTACACGAAATAAACTAATCAGAATCTTGCAGATTTTTGTAATGCATATTGGGCTAGAAACCTTGATGATCGTCACAGCACAACTGAATGTTGTTTCTTCTTAGGCAACAATCTTATTGTGTGGCACAGTAAAAAAAGGATTTTGTATCTTTATCAACAGTTGAATCAGAATATATTGCTATGGGGAGTTGTTGCACACAACTACTGTGATGAAACGTATGCTTGTTGACTATGGTATGACTTCTGAAACTCTATTAGTGCATTGTGATAATACAAGTACAATCAATATTTCCAAGAACCTTGTTCAACACTCGCACAAAGAATATTGACATTCGGCACCATTTCATAAGAGAGCAAGTCGAAGACAAAATTGTTGAGATTCATCATGTTGCATCTAAGAAAGAGTTGCTTGATATTTTTACAAAACCACTTGGCTTAATTTGTTTCAGTAACTTACAAAAGTCACTTGGTATTTGTGAATACTAACTTGCTTGTGCTTGTGCTATTCATCCTCAAGAAACCTCAAAGCCTGTCACCGTGTTGATACTTTACCCTTCATCTCCGTCCGAAGCTCCCAAGTGAAGCAAAGTCGAGAGCAAACAATTGAAGTGTCGTGGAATGGATCACACCAAAGGCCAAGTTAACAAACCCGATGGCGAGACAACGTCCAGACCTACGGCCAAGACCACAACACTCAACCGCACCAAAAAAACTTGAGTGTTCACGGAAAACACAAGAACAAATGGGCCTCACTTGGACCTTGCCCCACCAAAGCCCAAACACCAAGACACCGATGCTCCGTACTAGCTCACCATCACCGGAGATGTCACTGCCATGAACGCCGGAGAAAGGGATGCCTCACCCTCACCGAAGCTCCTCGCTACTGAAGCCCCATCTGAGTGAACCAACACCCAAGCAGAAGAGTGGAGGTGCCATGGAGCTGAATGTCGACCAGATCTGAGCGAATTAAGAGGAGGCAGAAGATGGATACGCTGGCGGCGCCATCCTCGAGCACCGAGAGCCTGCACCTCGCCGCCGCTTGAAGTGACTTAGACCGATCTAGGTCAACCACGACAACCCCGACGGTGGAAAGAGGTGCGAACCGCCAAGAAAAACGGGAGAGAAAAGGAAGGGAGACTTTACCGGACACGGCCACCGTCCACGAGAGGTGAGGCGACGCCGCCTCCAAGCTCCCCAATTCGCACTGAATCACTGATTCACACCATACCAAAGCCAAAGAAGTAACATCAACAAACAGAGAAGTAAACAAAGCGGGAGGAGGTCGAAGGCGGTGGAGCCACCGCACTCCGACCTCCAACGTCGTCAAATTCGCAGGTGCCTTGATAAATGTGTCTGGAAGGTTTTTCGATCCACGCATGTGAGGCACGCGATCCTCCTTAGCCTACTGTGGTGTCTTCCGTTGTATGGTTTCTTTTTTAATTTTTTATTACGCTACATGATCAACAATAAACGAGACATCATGTATTATTCTGATTTGGTGCATTTTCATTTTTTGGATAAAAATGTGAATATATTACCAATTGTTTACATAGAAGCTTCAGAGGCCAAAACATTTTTTTAAAAAGCCTATAGAAACTAATTAGAGCAACAACAATGAGTATGCAGAAACACTATAGTCACCAGCTTATAAAGACTCACTAGTCAGCAAACACACAACAGTCACCAGCTAATAAAGACTCACCAGTTAGCAAACACACAACATAAATAAAACACCTATTCTTAAATTTTACTTTGGAATAATTTATTGAATTAAAAAATGTTAACTTTTTAATAATATTTAATAAATTATTTTAAAAATATGGATCTCCATAATTATTCTATAAAACCCATGAGAAAAAAAAATTCCCCTCTAAAATGACTTTTCCTTATAATAATTTTCCCCTCCTAATTCCTCTCTTTTTTTCTTTGGATGAAATGTCAAATTTATTGATAAAAAATATAATGTATATTTACAAATTGATCTTAATAAATTTCAATATCTCTTTACCATAGACATTATTTTCACAAACTGAACAAATCCATGTTCCGTTCTTTTTCTGTTCCCTAAGAAATTTATCATGTTCACTATACTAACTCTTAAGCTCATAAGGATAAAATTAGAATCTTTGGTTTGTTCTAGCTGCTTCCACTACTTTGCAGAACAGATTTAATCAACAAAATAGCCATACTCACATTAATTTTGGTGAAAATACTTGTGTATGATAGCTGCTTCCACTATTTTGCAGAACAGATTTAATCAACAAAATAGCCATACTCACATTAATTTTGGTGAAAATACCTGTGTTTGATAGAAGCAGGTATATGTCACAATTTTGGCATTGTTTATTCTAGTATGACCCATTACCTAAAATAGTTCATCCTTTTTCTTCCTTTGAAGAATCCAAAAATATACATACCTATTAAAATCCACAGAGAAAGAAGTAGTACATACATATGCAAGTTTCTAACCATTGTAAATATATTCATAAAACTTTAAGGGTAAACAATTGAAAATAAACTCCCAACTAATGGTGTCAAAATTTGTGGCTGTCTACTTTGATTTGATTGCTATTCTTTTTAGAACCTAGAATGGTGTTCTTAATACAGTTTGCTCTCGTTTGATGAATGTAGTTTGATTTGGTAGGATGAAGTCTTGGAGGACTGATTTTAGTCAAGTCACCAATAGCTTTAATATATATTTATATAACATGTTGATTATTGCAGTAAGAAATTGGCATGTAATATAACTAGCTTTTTTTGGACGTAAGGTACGGATGGTGACATTTTCTTGTTCTAACCCTCATACTCCAAACTGTTGCAGCGTAACATATGATACATAAGAAACTTTTTTTTTCCTTATACAGAAGAAATGATCAGAACTTAGGTATAGAAAATGAACAATTTTTAAGCATAGAAGCCAAAATCTTATAACCTTCTTTTAATCTAGATAACTTCCTTTATATTATAATAATATGATATTCCTATTATACCCTTTATTTAATTGATTAACTGGTAAACCTATTAAAACTAAAAAAAATCATATTAGTTATATTTTTTTTTTCTATGTTTTTTTTTGGTTCTCTCTCTTATCTCCTCTTTAAATCAAAATAAATAGTAAATAAATTTCAATTGGTGGTATAACTAGTATAATTGGTATAACTAGGACCATTAATATTAACTTTTTGGCGTTATATAATTATCAATAATGTGAAACTAATCGTATAATTGGTATATAACTAGTATAACTGATAAAATTATATAACTGGTGAAACTAGTACAACTGGTCTAAATTTGATTAATCGTATAACTTGTATAACTGATATAATTAGATAACTAGATAAAAATTGATGGTGTAATTGGTATAATTAGTACAACTATAACTAGTAAAACTAGTATAAATATATAATAAATGATAGTGTAACTAGTATAATTGGTCGTGTAATAGGTAAAACTAGTATAACTAGTACAATTGGTATGACTGGTAAAACTAGTATAACTATATAATAACTGGTCGTGTAATAGGTAAAACCGGTATAACTAGTTGTGTAATAGGTAAAAATGATAGAACTGATATAATTGATATAACTAGTGTAATATACGTAATAATCAAATTTTATTGAGGGTAAAAATTTAATTTGACCATTTTCATTTAACAATTTTGAAAAATAAATAATTTTTTAAAAGAGGGTTGTTTGAGAATTCGTTTATACGGTAAATGTTATTTGGACATTGTGTCCGATATAAAATACTGTTAGTACTTTATAAACATAACTTACAAATATATATTATGCAGAACCAAAGTTATATAGTGATTTTAAGAAAATATATATAATCGGCGAAACAAAATGAATTATTTTAGCATCGGAGCGACGAAAATTTTCAATTTTTCTGACCAGTTAAAAGAAAAAAGAAAACGAAAAAGAAAAAAAAGAATTCTCTAGATAAACACCATTAATTTGAGAGATAAGGTGGTCTTGTGTAGAATGGTTCAAAGTATGGCCTAGTGTAATCATAGAGCATTAAATAAATGAAGTTTCTGGATGCACATTGTAGAAAAACTAGTATTTAAGTGAGTCTAGTTTCATCAACAATTCATCAATACAAGTTTTAAGTGTTTTCTAGACGTACATTTTGTAATAAAGTAATCAATCAAAAGATGGAATACAAAAATGTGATTTTAAGTGTGCTCATAATGAGTTTGGTCTTAGCGCAGATTCAAGTAGAAGCAACAAAAGTCTGCTGCCGTACAAGGAAAGGTAGATTTTTCTATAAAAACTGTCGTAAGGTGGGAGGCGCCGAGGATCAGTAGTGTGCTAGATCCAGTGGATGCAAAGTTGTGGATGACAAATGCCCTTCAGGGTATCCACATGACATTCCCGAAAATTCGGGTATATTCAACGTTCTATTAAGTTATATATATGCTCTAATTTATACTTGCATAATGCATGAATTTTAATTTGTGAGTCAAGGTGATGATGCTGTCAATGAATTTTGCAAGTTGGGGTGTGCATCCTTTGTGTGTGGTCCCTTAGAGCATCTCCATCGCAGACACCCATGTGGGTGTCTGCCGATTTGGTTTTTTTTAGTTTTTTTTTTAGTTTTTTTTTTTTTAATATTTTTTTTATTAAATTTTATTGTCTCGACGAATCACGCCGCGACACGTGGCAAGACCCGGTGTCTTCGGGAAGACACAGAATAACTGGTGTCTTCTGGAGCGACGAATCACGCTGCGACACGTGGCGATACTCTTAACCATTCTCCAAGATTCCGGTAAAGCAAACTGAACTCACCAAACTTATTATTATTCATTTTTGTTGGAATAGTAGACAAGAGAGTTATCTATTAACTATTTCTTATCTTGTAATTTTGCGACTAGACGCAACTGAAATTGTGAATAAATGCACCGACGCATGTTCTACTCTCTGCACCAAGGGCTCTATGACTGCAGTTGAAACTGCCTAAGTAAGAATATCGATGGAGATACTACATCCAAGTTTGAGTGTGTCGTTGTCCTATTTTCAATAATTGCTAGACTTTTGTCTTAGCATTTTAATACGCTACTTATGGTTTGTGTATGTGTTGTAGAAGGTTGTCGATCCCAAGATTGTGTAACGCTTCTACTTGTTCTTATCTAAATAAAAATTTATGTGTTCTTATCTACTATTATCTAAATATACTTTTGTTTTAACATAATTACGACATATGCTTAGCGGCAAATTCACAATTTTAATGGTAAAAAGCGGATTGTGTTTTTGGCGAAAAAAATATAGAACGGTTTAAGCAAAACAAAAATGTAGAATCAACTTTCTAGCTAAAAGAATTTATGGTGGAAAAAATGATGAATAATGTTTCTGGCTAAAAACATAGAATATAGGTTTTTAAATCACAAAATCACATTTTCTTGAGAAAATTCGTGGAATGTCACTTTTATGAAAAACACTGAAGAAATTGTGGAGTCGCAGTTTTTGCTGGAAACGCAATATATTTTTGGCAGAAAAACTTGAAATCACTAGCAGATTTAACTCGTTAACTCGGCCACGTGCTTAAACTAGAACTTAAGTTTTGTCAGTGTATTTTTCAGGACTCTAATAGGACTTCGTGTATGTTTCTAAACTAAATGAACGTAGGATCAACAAGCATGAAGATCAAATCTTATACCTCAGTTGTTAATCAAGAAGTTTGACTTAGTAATCAATCCTAAGTCTAAGATACGACTAAAGATAACAAACCCTCACAAATAGAGTCGTTAGATTTAGGCATATTGATAAAGAAAAAAAAACAGAGAAAATTATTTTCAGAACAATAATTTGCTTAACTTTAAACATTGACAAAAAAATCCAGAACTCATGAATCCACGTCCCACAAGAGAAGATCACTCATGCGCTGATCCTCCCCATCTCTTAACCCGACTCTCGGCTTGCTCAGCCTGCATAAGTCATAGCTAATGAAATGATCAAACCAAACACAAAAGAGGAACATAACATTTTTTTTCTTCTTTTAAGTAAAGAAAAAAAAACCGAAATTAAGAGACGAAGTAAGAGACCTCTTTGTTCCAGTTAGTGAAGTAGATGATTCCAATCAATATAAGTGTCTGCAAGCAGATTCCAGCTACCATACCTCCCCATATTCCCTACATATTTCACAAATGGATTAATATCAAAATGGAAAAAAAGAAAGCTATGCAACAAATGGCTTAAATCCATTTGTAAGTCTTAGCATATAAACCAACCCAAACAGAACAGTAACAACAATTTATACTGAACAAATAAGACTAAACTGAAATCAAACTTAGTACAACCGAACACAAAACCAAATTTCATCAAAATGTTTACTTACATATACCAAAAATACATTCAATTCAACTAAAGTTTATTCTATTAATTAACATGAATTTCTTTTTAACTAACTAATCAAAAACCAAACTAAACTCTAGGTGAAAACCGAACTAACAAAATTTGAGGTTCTAACATTGTGTAGATTTTTTTTAAAAGCGAAAACCGAATATTTACCCCTACCATATTGGTAAAAAGCTAACCTGAACGCCGAGGTCTAGTGTGAATCCAAGAACAAGACCAGAAGGAAGTCCAATAATGTAATAGCACGCAATGTTCACATATGCAACCAGAGACTGCCACCCAGCTCCAACCGCAACCCCTAAAACGATGTACCAAATGAGATCACAACTCAGTTTTGTTTTGTGATCATAAATTGATTTTTGATTATCACCTGACAATACGGGCTGAAGGCTATTTAAGAGGACAGTGAAGCCCAACAAGATGGCTAATCTCGTGGTTTCCGCTGCTACCGCTTCACTAGAAGTGAAAAGATGAGGGAAGCTGTCTTTTGTGACGAAGACAACAATCATGCACAAAACCCCGATAAGAGTTGAAGTTATGGAGACAACAAGCACTGAGAATTTTGCTAGAGATGCATTTCCCGCACCCAGTTCATTCGATACCCTCACGCTGATCACACCAAGAGATGAATGTACCAGTTAATGAGTGCCTAGTTAGCTTTCCTATGTGGCTCTAGAGAAGTAAAATAAAAAATGTAGTTATGTTACCTTATCGCAGCGTTAAACCCAATTGAAATCATGGCGGTCCAACCTTGTATATTCATGCTGTGAAAGTACAAAACATTTTTTTTTAAACTTTGTTAACATATTTTCAATGGGACACTAACAAGGACCAGCAAATGGTTACCAAATGGAGATGGCATCGACTGGTATCAACGGATTCGGAAGAAGACCCGTGATAACGACCAGAACCATCAAGTACCAAAACTCCAAACTGCAGAATCCAAAGAACAAATCCGTCATTCTAATAGAAATTTTATTTTATATATTAGTTAAAAACTATCTACTAGCCAAAAATGAAATGGTACCAGAGCATAACAGCAGAGGCAAAGGAGAGTTTGACAAAACCGTAGAGGTCTCGAAACGCCAGCCATGAAAATCCACTCCACGCACCATCTGATTTGGTAATCAAGATATACAAAAGCTGACCGATAACAATAAGCCACCATGAGGTATTAAGAGTAATGGCTGCACCTACAAGTCCCCACTTAAAGTAAAGAATAAAGAGCCAGCTAAAGACTGCATGTATGATCAAAACCACTCCAGAGATCCAAGCCATCACAAGCACTTTCCTCTGCGACTGCAAGAACTTCTGTATCGGGAAATTGGCTGCATAGGCAAATAGTTGCGGGATCATCCACAACGCGAATTTCCCTGTAAATACAAACTTGAAAACGTGTTAGCATGTATAAGTTGTAAACATGTCATAGACTTCCATCTCAAAACCAATTGGTATGAATGATACCTGCGGCTTTAGAGATATGAGGAGCCTCGCCGAAGAAGGAAAGAATAGGAGGAGCCCAAATGTAGACCGGAAGCAAACATAAAGCGGTGGTAAAGAGAATGACCCATGAACGCTGCATATATATTCCCATCATCCTAATCTGTCCCGCGCCATATGCTTGTCCGCACAACGTTTCCAATGCACTCCCCATTCCTAACTGCAACCATTTTGCATCACCAAAAATATTAAATTTGCTACTATTATTTGATTTCTTAGCTTTTTGCATAGGGAACTAACTAGGACTAGGGAATGATAAAATGTTTAGTATATAATCAAAAACTAGGCGAGACGCAATTTGCGATTGAATCATTGCTACTAGTTCGTGACAAGCAACATATTGGACATATATTTTAACTTTTTTCTTTCATCTTCTACATTTCTTAAACCCTTTAACTATCTAAAATTTAAAGTTATTATAAAGATTTTGTTCCGGCCTACACTTAACCTGACATAGACGAAACCTTAAACATGCCCTTATTAATTACTTTGATTTAGGATCGGAAATTTTTCAAGCGAGCTTTTCATCAGGATACGTCGAGGTTAATTTTAGAACCATTTTCAGCAAAATAAGTTGGAAATCGTTAAACAAAAGTAAAATTATAACACCTTTACAACTTTACATTAATCAGAAAATGGGTAGACAAACCTCATGTTTGATAAAATGTAAAATGTGCCAATGTTAACAACCAAAGAAAAAATAAAAACAATTTAATTTGTGAGTTCTCAAGTTTATTTTTCTAAAATCCAATGTTAGTTTGGTAAGTTCACAAATATAAAATATTTATACATAAATGGGAAACGAAAAAATCACTCTACACTGGATTTATTTAAGTTTGAGAACTGAAACACACAAAAATTGAACTTGCAAAAGTTCGAGCGACATGAATATTTGTATAACCATCTGTAAATTTTGCTATATTCCTAACAAAATTTTGTAGCCTTTGCTATCTATTGTAAACTCGATCTACAATCCTTTTTTTAATAGTGCTAATATAGATAGAAATATTATGGGATCGAGATAGAAATACAAGTGATGTGACATGAAGAAGACATTAATTGATATCATATTTATCAACTCAACAGAATTTAATTTACTAATTCAAAATAATTTATTACTTTTGTAATAGGCTGGAAAATTGAAAGTTAATAAACCAATAACAAAACATATGGTAACAAGGAGGGAAGCGTGTATAGTTGGGAAGTGGAAAATGAAAGACATAAAGTCATAAACCAAAAACATGTGGTAAAAAGTAGTGAAACGTGTCTAGTAGTGGTGGAGGGAAAAATGTAAGAATTAAGGTTCCGGAGTAGTAAATATATTTGTCGTTTTCCTAATTGGTTTGGTTCTTTGGTTGGCCAGGAGTTAACCATGTCACTCACTTGTTTTCCAATTTTTGTTCTATATATAGTGAATCTTGAAAAAAAAACAATTCTAAATCTTGTTTTGAAAACAGAACATAAATAAAACACCTATTCTTAAATTTTATTTTGGAATAATTTATTGTATTAAAATATGTTAACTGTTTAATAATATTTAATAAAATATTTTTAAAAATATGGATCTCCATAATTATTCTATAAAACCAATGAGAAAAAAAAACAACAAATTTCCCCTCTAAAATGACTTTTCCTTTCTTATAATTTTTTCCTCCTAATTCCTCTCTTTTTTTTTGAGCTGAAATGTCAAATTTATTGATCAAAAATATATTGTATATTTACAAATTAATCATAATAAATTTCAATCTCTTTTTACCATTGACATTATTTTCACAAACTGAACAAGTCCATGTTCCGTTCGTTTTTTGTTCCGTAAGAAATTTATCATGTTCACTATACTAATTCTTACGCACAGAAGGGATATAGGATAAAATTAGAATGTTTGGTTGGTCATCATAGACATTGAACCTGTTTTTCTACCAACTTCTTTTTCAGGTTTAAAGTTGACTTGGGATTAACTTACTAACTTACTTCAGTATCAATGGTTAATCTAGCCAACAATTTTTTTTTAAGTCCACAAACTGAAATTTTCTAATCACGAAATAATTTTAAATAAATGTGAACGATCTACTTTGTAAGTCACGAATACTAAAAACCAAATCCATTAAAATATATGATTATTGGATTGTGTGGCCTTTATTGGAACACAATCTATATCAAGAACGAGACACGTGTGAAGTTTTACGTCACGTACCATGACACCGAAGGCAAGACCGGAGATAACAGAGTTCTCAACTGAGACGGCGGCGAGCTCAAGTTCGCCGATACGACCGGAGAAAGTCTGAGTAAGTGCGCCGAGAGAGTATTGACTTATGGCTGTAAAGATCGCTGGTCCGGCTAACTCCCAGAGCCGCCTTGACTCTTCTCCAAACTCTTTTGCCCATACTCTCGACGCCGGTTTGGTTCCGGTTAGTTCCGGCGGCTCACGAGGGTCAAGAAGCGGTAATGTGTTATCTTTTCCCATGTCAGAAGCTCTGTCTTAATATCTCTTTCACTTCTTTCTGTTTGTTCAGATATGAGTTAAATATAAGAGGATAGAGAGGAGAGTTAGGTACCAAAAAAAAAAATGTCTGATAAATGCATAATAGTAAAACCGCCAAAAAATAACCGAACCAAAATAATTAAATGAGGAATTTTTTTTTTTTTAACTTTTTGAACTATACAGTTTTGTATTGGTTACGAAAATTTGCAAGATTTTGAGTTTTTTTACCTCTTTGACCATTTACAAAATCCTCAATTTGTGAGAACAAAAGTAAAAACAAAAGAACATTTATGTTTATAAGTTATAACCTTAGTATAGCTGTATAGATGTCACATATGTAAAATATCTTGGAATTTTAGGAGTTTTGAATCTATATATCGATTTACAGGATTTAAAGTAAAATTATCTTGATCCAAATATATGTGGTTTTTGAATATACTTTATGTATTGGATCGGGATCCACATATATATATATATATATATATATATGGACTTCATAATCAAGATATCCAGATTTTAAATCGGTTTTAAAAATTATTTAATAATTTATTATCGAGATTTGAATCCAATCACCGCAAATATCCTGAATTTTTTAAATAGTTTGAATAAGATTTCGGATTAGATTTCCAATCTCATATAGTAATTCCACTCTAACTGACGTTGGTGGTCATGTGGTAGCTTAAATTATTTGTCATAGCTAAATCTTACAGTTTTTGTTATTGAAATTTCATAAATTGTTATGTAGTTAAGCAATTTCGAACAAAAAGTATTCACACAAATTATCCCAATAAAAAGGTGAGAACCAACCTTTGTAATCAAAACGCCAGCAGAAATAGTAGAGCTATTTGTTAATGAAACAAACATGTCATAGAATATAGAATTTTTAAAATATAGACGTCCTTATTAATAGGTCTGTCAGACTAATGTTTCTAGACAGACTTTTACCGACTCCTACAAATAATTAAAATTGTAGTTAACGTGGACACAGACATGCGTGGCCTAATATTATGGTAAATACTGAATTCGACTGACCAATTAGGACATACCAGCACATTAAAAATATGTTCTACAAGAAATCAGATGTGTCCCCTAAATTTGGCTCAAATGGTGACAACAGAAATGGCCATTAGTCAATTTACCCTATCGCACTGCATTGGTGGTGGTGCATGGATCTTGTTTGGTTTGTATATAAAAATTAGTTTTAAGCAATTAACCTCTCACAAAATAATAGTAATAATAATTAACTGTTAACTATTGGATGTAAGTTTTTTAACTGTTAATTATTGGACCCAAAAAAAAATCTTAACATATTTATTAAATATGGGTTACACATTTATTCAATCGGTGTAAATGACATCAACATCGATTTTAAGGTGTTAACATGTGCAAAAGTCTAACCATAATTTTTTTTTTTTAAGAACATTTTCATTTTAGAAAGACTAGACCTACCTATGATCCCTTGGCACAAACTTGTATAACTAAATAGAACATTTCCAAAACATGAAGTATTCACATGGATATATATATATATATATATATTTTTAAACTATTAATGTATATAAACCTTTAAAAAAGACGAAAAATAAAACAATCTTGTGCATATACAGTAAAACCTCTATAACTTAATAACATTGGGATTATGATATTTTATTAATTTTTTGTGTTTATTAATTTATAAAAATGATATTTGGGTCAAAATATCAATTTGCGACTGGAAAAAATTATTGATTTATTGAAATATTAATTTATCGAGTGTTAATTTATAGAGGTTGCACTGTGTATATTTTTGTCAACTTAAGTAGAATGTCAAAGTTTTGTATATATATATATATATACACATATTTCCTTCTCTCTGTGTTACAAAATCGAAAACGAATCATTAGTTCCCAAACCTACACTTAGGCTAAAAGAGAAGGTCAAGTGGTGTCTCCTCCTATTGTTCCTAGTCAATTTTTCTATGCTGGTCATACTAGGATTTGCGCAATTAAACAACAAGGTTATGAAGATAATTATGTCTCGAATATTACAATGTCATATATGGATTTCACGAGTCTTAACATAACTAAGACTAGTCTTAGTGTGGAATGAGATTTATTGATCAGGATTCCTCCAAAACTTCCTGGTTACTGTATGTATCTTGAAAGATATTTTCAAGCTTTCATAATTCACAAAGGTTTATGTCAAAAAACATAAAATAGAGTAAAATGTTTCTTATCATATTAACAATATGATTGCGCCTTATATAGAGTTACATAGACGAATATACAACCGTATAATTATCAAACTAGCACAAGTAATAACTAATTATACAATATAGGTACATAAATCTTTCCATACCCCCTCCCCCCCTTCCCACCCCCTTCCCCCTTCTCAAGTTGGAGTATAAAAATCACAAAAACCCAACTTGAGTAAGAACGAATCAAACTCTTTCCGACCAAGGGCCTTTGTCAAAAGATCTACGAGTTGAAGTTGAGTAGGGACGTGATAAGGTATGACAACTCCTCGAACAATCTCATCTCTAATGAAATGACACTCAGATGCGCTACGTGTTTTGTCTTCTCATGAAAGACCGGGTTCTTGCTTAAATAAATCACTGATTGATTGTCGCAATGTAGAGGAATTGAATATGAGCAATCAACTCCAAGAGTGTGTAGAAGCTTACACATCCATTAAATTTCGCTTACCGTATCGGCCATTGCTCGATATTTCGCTTCAGCCGAAGAACGAGATACTGTGTCATGTTTTCTTGTCTTCCACGACACGGAAGAACCGCCTAATTAAATAAACCAGGCAGTTAGAGAACGACGAGACATTTTGTAGTTGCCCCAATCGCCATCGTACCAAGCTGTAAGTCATAAGTCAGAGTCTGAACGAAGAAGTATGCCTTGACCTGGATTTCCTTTCAATACCGAACCACCCGAATCGCGGCATTCCAGTGATCAACCTTCAAAGCTTTCATGAATTGAGATATAGAACATGAATGGCATACGACAACTCTGGTCACGTGACACTAAGATAGATGAGACGTCCCACCAAACGGCGATAACGAGTAGTGTTGGAGAACAAAGGACTCTTGGACAACGTCAATTCATGATTTTTTTCTCAATAGGATGAGAGACCGGCTTAGCACTAAGTACTTGCGTTGACATAAGTACATCCCAGAAGAACTACGAGCCACCTCAATGCCCAAGAAATACTTCAAAATCCCAAGGTCTTTCATATGAAAACAAGAACTCAAATACTATTTGAATTCATGTATAGTCATTGGAGAGCTCCCAAAAACAATAAGATCATCCACATAAACTAGGACATGAAGTCGAAGGTCCTCATTGGAGACAATAAGCATAAAGAGTGAATAGTCTTCATACGATTGAATGAAAGCATAGTCCTTAAGCATTGAAGCCAGTTTTGCAAACCAACATCGAGGTGCCTAGCGAAGACTATTGAGAGATTTATGCAGACAACATACTTGATTCTTGTCAGCAGTACGGAAACCAGGCGGAGGTCGAATGAAAAATTCTTCTTCCAAATCTCCATGGAGGAAAGTACTATGGACATCCATCTTGTATACTTCCCAATCACGAGAGACATCCACTTCCAGAAATGATTGCACCATAACCATCTTGCACACCGGAGCAAAAATCTCTTGATAACCAAAACCCTCCGTTTGATGATTCCCAAGGACCACTAGACATGCTTTGTACCACTCTAAAGTACCATCAGATCGATATTTCAAAGTAAATACCCATTTACAGCCCAAAGCTTTCTTACCTTGAGGTAAAGACTCGACTGTCCATGTCTCATTCTCCTCGAGTGCATCGATCTCATCCCCTATAGCACCCCGCCAATTTTCATCTAAGATTGCTTCAGAATAAGAATGTGGAATAACACCAGCTGTGATCACAGCGAGGAAAGCTCTATGGTGATCCAAAAATTGAGAGCAGTTCACATAGTCATAATTGGGATACCATGATGAGTCAACGAAATCACTATCGGAAGCAATATGTGGGGTATTAGTCGTATGACCAGGTAGCGTTTCGAAGGAAATTTTTGTCGACAGCCCTTTCCCATAGGAACATCATCATCATCATCCAAAGTAGACTCTTTGGTTGTCTCAATTTCTCACCCCTTCGATTTTGCTTGTTTGTTTGTAGAAATACCGAATTAAAACGGGAACAATAAATGGATTGCAGTGGTACGTTCCATTATATGAATCATCTGGACTTAAATCCATAAGCCAACTGGCCTAGTAGATGTGTATAAAATTTTCAATAAATGGATCGAACTCGAAAAATGACCAATTATGGAGTTTTGGCCTCGTGCTCCCAACCACTATACCACGGATACTAGGGTTTTCAGGATATTTTTATTAAACGCTTATAATACCTATTGATTTTTCGTTTTGATTATTAAAGTAAGAAATATTAATCTATCATTAGTTCACTTTTTTTTATGAGATCAATTATGTTTTAAGGATTTCTCAGGGTTTTGTTCTCCGTTGTTACCAAAAGTCTAATGCGTTGGAACGGATTAAAAATTGCTCATTATTTTATAGATGGAGAGGCTGCGGGAGTATTATTTCAGTAAGGTTTTTAGTAGAAACGAAGATTATTAAACAAATATAATCAAATGTTTGAAATACCTTTTCGACACAACTTTCATCCGAATTTAATGGAAAATCAAATGGTAGTTCGGGATACCGTAACATGGAATATTCCACCAAATTTTTAATTAAAATACTGAGACTACACGCATTGGCGTGGATCTGGTGGATGCCACTATAATTAGGGGGATTCTAATTTAGTTGAGATTTTGAAGAAAATATATTTTGGCTGACACTTTACTCAATACCCAAGTTAAAATATAGTTACTAGATAGCATATGAAGAATCTAAATCGAATCAGAAGGCAATAAAGGTACAAACATTTGGAAATTAAAAAATCAAGAAAAAATTGATGAAAATTACTTTTAGTTACTTATGGTAGAGACAAGTAGGAAAGTTTTCTAACAAAGTTGCCGTTATCTGAGAGCCGGGCTCGAACAGTAACATGGCTTCATCACACATATAGTTCATCTTTTCGCTCGTCCCATTTCTGCAATCAGTAAGAAGTAATCGTGATCCAAACCGTATTTCACCTCTTTCCTTAATATCTTGCATAATATCTTTCACAATCACACCATCCATATTTCCTTTGGAAGCAATCAATGAAGCATGCAGCTTAGACCAATCCGGTTTGAGATTATAATTAATTATGAATAAGAGTTAATCTTTATAAGTTTTCGAAGTAAAAATATGTGAACAAAACTAACGCGCATAAGAGATGATTGAACAAAGCTTCTTAAACAATATGTGATAAAAGAAGTTGAATCGATTTACATTAAAAATAAGTATAGCTTTCAGAATTCTAACCTCTCGTTGGATGATGTAGCAATGTTTAAACTATTGAGACAGTTATGTACCTATTGTGTAGTTATTTATTACTTGTGCTAGTTTGGTAATTATACGATTGTATATTAGGTTTATGTAACTCTATATAAGGCACATCCTTATTGTTAATACGATAAGAAACCTTTTACATCATTCTATGTTTCCTGACATGGTATCAGAGCTTACTTGAAATTTTCTAGGTTTTGTTTCGATCTTCTATCGTTCTATCTAATCGATTTTACTTCTTCGATTCATATTTTTTCTATACGTTCTTTGACCTTAGTATCTCGATCTCTCTATCATGATATTTTTCTGAAATAATGGTTGAGGATTCCATGAATCAAACCGAACAGTGTTCGACCCTTATTAAGGGCAAACTCACTCGAGCTAAGACATCACGTCGCCGAATTGACCCATACGATTTCTCTTCAGCATATAACCCTGGATCTATCATCTCGCAACCACAACTTTGTGGCTCTAACTATGATGAATAGGCCTTGAATTTTTGCCTTGCATTACGCACTAGAAAGAAGTTTTGTTTTCAAACTGTCATCAAAGAGGAACTGCAGTCGAAGCATACTATGGGAAATTGACAAAGCTCTGGATAAGCTTGGCAGATTTCCAACAAGCTAAGACTATGGAAGAGATTGCAAAGGAGCGTGAGGAGGAAAAACTTCATCAACTTTTGATGGCACTTGACGTAACATTGTTTGGAGCTGTGAAGTCATCTTTTTTGTTGTGTGACCCTCTTCCATCCTTGATGAAGCGACCAGGTGGTTGCACAAGATGAGGAATCAAAACGTGTTAGATGTCTGATGGAAGAGTGTAACGATGGAGTTATTTTTGCTGTCTAAGCCGCGTTTTGACCTTGCCAATAAGCTTAACTACGAAATCCATCACCAAACTAACTGAGAATACTCATTCTTCTCAATATTTGGCAAAATAATAAAAACTATGCTCAGACCTGTTCCAATTTTATTTTTAAATGCAATAGTCTTAATCTACAACGAGATATTGTGATCAAATACATTCAACTCGCAAAACCTAATTTCAATGATCTCAAAATTAACAAAATCCGGTAGAAAACTATCCCTACAAATCCAAAATTCCAGAAACACAACTATGAACACATACAAAATATTTCGATCAAAAAACACAAAAAAATTAAATAATTTTTGTTAAAAAACACATACAAACAATCAGGTCACACTATCTATCGACCAACTCGAACCCACTGACGCAGGTAAAGAGTTCAAATCCTCCATCGAATTATGATTATAATTGCACCAACTTCGTGAGTATCAGACAAAGAAATAGGAAAAAGTTACATAAAACCACAAAAAGAGAGATAGAGATATGAAAACAACCTGAAGAAACTACGCGAAGGAACGATGCTCAAGCTTCAATAGATATTTGTGTTCCTTAGAGAATAAGTAAAAGCAATATATATTATGTTTGTTGACGTAACCTACACGTACGTACCCTAGCCACTTTAATGGGCCTAAGCCAATATCTGTATATATAACAAAAAAAAATCTAAATATCGTCAAAAAACAATTCTAGTTTTTTTCTTTTTTTTTTTGTCGACAATGATTCATTCAAACTTCATGAAGGAGATAAGGTCTGGTACAAGAAGAACAAAACAGACCAGGAAACAAAAGCTCACAAAACAGAGCAAATAACGAAATGAAACAGAGGAAGATTTAAGCCAACCGCTCAGCCTCTAATTGGGAATGGAGTCAAGAAGGCCCTCCCATAGCGAGGTATGAACGAAGACAGCCATCTCGGGTCACACTAGACGATCTTCATTGCCATAGAGTTAGCTTTCGGTAAAGCTAGTTGAAACGACACACTACGTAGCCCAGATAGTAGTCTACCAATTTTGTTGATGAAAGGTCGATACTTTGGCCAGAATCGTGGTCTGTTTAGAGCTTCAATCAAAGAGCTGCAATCAGAAACAAAAATAATATCGTCCAAATGCAGGTCCAAACAGCTTTGAATAACCCAAATGCATGCTCAAAATTTTGCTGTAATACAGTTTGATGCCGGGAGGAAAGCATCACGAGCATGAAACATAACATCACCACGATGATTACGGACAATCCACGCACCACCACATATCGAACTTATATTACTCCATGACGCATTGAAATTGCATTTCAAATAACCATTTACAGGCCTTGTCCATTTTAGCTCACCTCGCTTAGAGTTCTGAGAATTCTTAACAGGAAAAGACAGCGAGTCTGTGTTTTGCTTATGCCAAAACTCTGCTTCCTCTAGTGCATGACTAACCAAGAAACCAAGGTCACCTTGCTGACCCGCATAACAGAACTCATTCCTATGCTTCCATATAACCCATAGCTAGGTTGTACCGAGATGGATAGGGGACAGGAAACAGGAACAGTACGGGGACGGGAAATGGCAAATTCAAAATTTTTAGAAAACGGGTATGGTACGATATGGGTACGGCAATTACAATATAAAAAAATATTCATAAGTTTAAGATAGAAAGATAGTCATTAGACTTAACATAAAAATAAAAACCCTCTAGTTTAATTTAAAAGCAAACTATAAAATAATCTAATCAATGATCACTTGTGAACGATTGTTCTTAGATGGAACAATAGAGGAGGTGAAGAGTGGTGTTTTATTCTGGTGGTTTGGGCTTAGATTAGAGATAGATATGTGATTAAAGAGCCCTAGTATTACTATTTACGCTGTTAACTTCCTTTTCTTTCTACTTTTAAAGTTTTTCTATTTTGAAAAATAAATTAAACATCACAAATATATGTTTTTTAAGAAGAAACGTTTCAGATGCGTCTCTCTTGCGTATCACTCCCATACCCACCACTGCCTCACCGTCCCTGTTATGTCAAAACATTTGGGGATGTTTCTGCGCTGTCCCCATGGAGTCCCCGTCCCCGGGACGTAACCAGTACAGGATACGACACCCAATAGGCGTCTTCGTGCTTCATTGCCCCATAGCAACCAAGGTATCACCAAGGCTAGGTTACTCGAGATCTTGCCATTCTCCATTAACGGAAACATGTATTCTATATTCTGCACTAATGAATCTGAAAAAACATGAGCAGGACTAGGTATGTTTGCTAAATCCGAAGACTGCTTCGCCGCAATACAATGAAACAGAACATGGTTAATTGATTCAGGGATTTGCTTGCATATAGAACATCTCAAATCCGCTAGAATACCATGTGCAACCAAGCATTCCGAAACAGCAAGAGCACCTGATAACGCTCGCCAAATGAACATATGGATCTTAAGCATCGTTTTGATCTGCCAGACCCGAGTTTTCAGAGATTTTAAACGCTTCTCCTCCACTGAATCTAATGAGGCTAAACCCGGCAAAGGTTGAGATAATAACCAAGATCCACTCTTTACGGAATAACATCCATCATTAGTGTAACCCCAAACAAAGGAATCCTCAGTTCTCAGGTCTGGGGGTGTAGAAAGAATTCGTGTGACATCTTCCGGGAAGAACGAATCCAAAACCAATTGGTGATCCCACACACCCGACGATGTGATGAGCGGAGACACTTGAAGATTCAGGTTCATAAAGACCTGTTTTCTTATAACGACAGCGAGGATATTTATCAAAAATCCAATTATCAAGCAATACCTTTGTCTTCCTCCCGTTACCAATTGACCGAATCAGTCCTTTTGATAAGAGTTCATGACCATGAAGAATACTACGCCATGCATACGACGGCTGAGCACTTTTTTTAGCCTCCATGAACTCACATTTCCCATAGTACCTTGCTTTATAGATACTTGATACCAAGGATGATGGATTATCTAACAATCTCCACACTTGCTTCGCTAACAAAGCTTGGTTAAAATCAGTAATATCCCGAAAGCTTAATCCACCTTCCTCCTTTGATTTACACATTTTTTCCCAAGAAACCCAATGCATTTTGTTTTTATCTTCACATGTATTCCACCAAAACCTTTCCGTCGCACTTGTGAGTTGTTGACACTAAAATTTAGATAACTGAAAACACGACATCATATAAACTGGTAGTACCATAGCTACAGATTTAAGGAGCACTTACTCACCTCAGCCGGCCCTTGAGATTATTCGTGATGAAAGCCAAAAATTGACTTTTAGATCCACTAAAACACTCTGGTAACCTAAGATACTTCCCAGCACCACCCTCTTGTTCAATACCCATATATTCTCCTAATAAGCGCCTCATGTTCTAAGCCATCTTTTTACCAAAGGTAATGGATGATTTAAGAAAATTAATCTCCTGACCAGAAGCATCCCCATAAAGCATTAGGCATCTAATAATCTCTCTACCTTCTTTGGAAGATGCACGACACAAAAAAAGACCGCATACAGTAAGTGCTGAACCGAAGGACATTTTTTTGATAAACGCAACCCCGAGATTTTCTTCTCCACTTCAGTGTTCTTCATCACATGTACTAGCGCTTCCACATATAAGATAAAAAGAAAAGGCGATAAAGGGTCACCTTGTCTAATCCCCCTTCAGAGCATCTTTATCGCCGTTTCTTAACTGGGTTTCTTAAGTTTTTGTTTAATTAATTTAATTATTAAGTAATATAATGTTTAAGAAACGTATCTTAATTTAGAGACTTAAGATCCGGTTCTTACCATACACGTGTTCTTCTTCAATTCGTTTCTTCTTCATGCCAAAAAAAAAAAAACGATTCTTCAACTCGATTCTTCCATGGCCTCGTTCTTCTTCAATTTGATTCTGCAATTCGATTCTTCTTCTCTTCTTCTTCAGTTCGATTCTTCGTCTTCTTTTTCACTTCGATTCTTATTCTTCTTCATCTCTGCTGAGATTAATCGATTGATTTAGGTACAATTCGGATCCAGTGGTGGTGGAATTATTGAAATTAAAGATTGCCAAACCATCATCAATGACACAGGTTAGATAATGGTAATTAAGGCTTGGTTGGATAGGTTTTGAATGCTCTTAGTTAGGTTTAAGTCTTGTCGATGTGGTTAGATAGGTTTTGAAAGCTCTTAGTTAGGTTTAAGTCTTGTTGATGTGGTTAGATAGGTGTTCAATGCGTTAATTTTCTTTGATCTTCTTTACAGAAGATCTGTTTCTTTGATCTTCTTTAAATAGCCGATGTTTCTTCTCCTTCCTTTCATGTTCGAAACAAATCCCTTCTTTCTTATTTTTTTAATGGATATGTCCTTTACATATTCATATTTTCAGCCCTCAAATTTTGTTGACTTGTTGAATAGCCAACAAGAAACTCCCCTTGATGACTCCCTCGGTTCATCCGAGCAAGTCTCTTCTCAGTCTACACCTCAAGAGCGAAGAGAAAGAAGGCCTTGGAACCCCAGCGACGATGTATTGCTCATCAGTTCCTGGCTTAACACCAGCAAAGACCCTGTAGTTGGCAACGAGCAAAAAGGTGGAGCATTCTGGAAGAGGATATCAGCCTACTATGCAGCAAGTCCAAAGGCTGCATCACGTGAACACCGTGAAGCTAGCCACTGTAAGCAAAGGTGGCACAAGATCAACGATTTAGTGTGCAAGTTCTTCGGTGCATATGAGTCTGCAATAAGAGAGAAGGCCAATGGCCAGAATGAGAATGATGTGCTTAAGCTTGCTCACCAAATCTTCTTCAATGATCACAAAAAGTTTACTCTTGAACACGCATGGAAGGAGTTGAGGAATGACCAGAAATGGTGTGAGCTTTCACAAACAAAGACTGATGCATCATCTAAAAGGAGAAGGAGTAAGGAGGGTTCACAACCACCGGGCTCGCGTGCAGAGGAGATGAAGAGTGGCGAAGATTATCTTTCTAGCAATCAGCCTTCTGGAGTGAAGACAACAAAAGCCAGAGGGAAAAAAGAAAAGGCTGAAGGCAACACTCTGTCTGAGTTTCAGAGGATGTGGAAAATTAAAGAGAAGGACTTAACAATGAAAGAGAGACTATCGAAGATGGGTCTTCTTGACAGTCTCATTGCAAAAAAAGAACCTTTGTCTAAGATTGAAGAAGCTCTAAAAAAGAAGGTTATTACAGACATGTTGGCTAATTAAGGACTTGGTTTGTTTTTCTGTTTGTGTTTGTTTATTTCGGCTTAAGTTGTTGTAGGTTTCTTCAGTGTTCTTTTGTGGTTTACCTTTGTCTGTTTCATGTATTAGCTTTGTAATGTGATGCTATGTTATGTTATGTCATATTATTATGCTTGACTTTTTTTTCATGTTAGTTCCTATGATATTATTCTGTTTGAATAGCAACTTTAAAACTTTCAATTTTGAATTTTTCTTATAATCAAAATTGAAAGTTTTAAAGTAGTAGTAGCTTCTGAAGTCGGGCTGTTTGATGCAGGATATGGAGGTTATACATACTTATTAGAGCCTCTTTGGTGGGCAGGCATGGTCACAAGTGAGTTTTTTCATCTTTATAGTTTTCTCCATGTTTAATCTCATTCTCCAAATATTCTAAACAAGATTTCTGTTACCTTAAAAATGATTAGTGATTGTTGGAGAAGGTGCAAACTTTGTGGCTTACATTTATGCTCCTACTGTACTCGTTACTCCTCTTGGTGCATTAAGTATTATTATCAGGTATGTATCTATGTATTTGATCACATTGCTCACTTACTCTGTTTTCTGTGACTAACGTCTCATTTTTTGTCAGTGCTGTTTTGGCACATTCACCTAAGGAGCAGACTCCAAATTCCGTTGAAGAAATATGGAATCTGGCTACTCAACCAGGTAGCCAGCCTCTTTCTCACTCACTCATTCACTCAACACACAATGTCGATTGTTCTTGCTTTAATTCTGCACTTTGAACCTCTCTGCGGCCAAACAAACATTCTGGTTTATATTGGAATTTGTTCGTTAATGGGTGCTCTTACTGTAAGTTGCTTCATCTGAGCATCTTGTATTGAGCTCTATTTCTATCTTCTTATCCACTTATAACTCTAGTAATATTTCCTGATTGTTGGTGTCTTTAAACAGGTTATGAGCATAAAGGCTATTGGAATTGCGATAAAATTAACAATTGAGGGAGTAAGTCAGGTCGGATATCCACAGACATGGCTTTTTGTCATGGTTGCTGCAACCTTTAAAACTTTCAATCCTAGAAGGCTGTGAGGTATCTTTTTGCAAAGGCAAGAGCAAATGCCCCTTCCATGTATGTTCTCTGAAACTTATTGTAGTTAGTTTGCTATATCAATTTTAAAATCCACTTAAAGGTTTTATGTTTCTACATGGATCAACCTGATCTTGTGTAGGTCGAGAACAATAGGAGCACTGAGGCTTATGTCTTTGACCCCCAGGCGTATGCCTCGTTAGACTCATGTTTGTGTTGTAGTTTTGCAGGCACAATTGGAGATGATAATGTCAGCAAATGGATTGTCTGATAATGTCTTTGAGATTGTCTCCAAGAGTTTGGCTGTTTGAGAGACGCTATGTTTAGTTACTGAAGTAAACAATGGGTTAAATTTAAATTGTGATAGATTTATTTGCCTCTGCTTATGTGTTTTAACATATACAGGCTGGCTTTGAGGAAAGGAAGAGCAGAGGAGAGAATATGTAAAGTGATAAGCTCGCCATGCTTGCCAGAAGCCGAAGCTCGATTTCAAATAGCTCCAGAAGGTGTAACAGATTGCAAGGACTGATGCTTTTGGTGGGCTCTCTGCCTATTGTGTGTCTTTGCCTTTAGGCTCATCTTACTTGTTCATTTTCTTTGATATATGCTTGGTTTTAGATTTAGTGCTAATGTATATTTGAATTAGACATTTTGTGTATGATATGAATAAAAAACTCTTAATGTTGCTGTTCGTAAATCAATAAGAAATTGATGATGCTATTTCAGCTTATGTTTTATTAATTAAACATAGGTACATAGATTTATAAATTGTGATAGATTTATTTGCCTCTGCTTATGTGTTTTAACATTAAATGCTTGCAAATTGCATCACATATTACCGACAATGTTTTTTTCATATTTCACTTTCAACTCTCTCATAAAGATGAAAACAAATTTGTTTGGTTTTTCTCGGCAAAAGTAAGGCACATGTTTTCTTACCACAAAATAAAGATACATACAAATTTGATTAATTTTTGTCGACAAAAGTAAGCCACATGTTTTTTTACCACAAAATCAAACTCTTCTTATCTATATATATTTTAGATTCTTGCTTCTCTTTTTTTTTATCAAAACTTCTTTTTATTTCTTTCCTCTCTCACTCTCATTCTCTTATTCTTATCAAATCCACTTCTTTCATCATAATATAAATCAATTATGCATCTTCTTCCCATAATACCTTTGACGAATCATTTGATGAAAATTTCAATCAACATTTTGATCAAATATTCGATGAAACGTTTGATAATCTATTCATTGATAAAAAGAGTTTTTATCAAAAGACATCGCGAAGAAGGCCACATACGTTTATGGAACAACTACTTCAGTGACACTCCAACATATCTTGCCAATTTATTCCGCTGACGTTTTAGAATGAACTAGTCATTGTTCTTGCATATTGTTGATCGCCTCTCCAATGAAGTTCGATACTTTCGACAGAAAAAGATGCTCTCGGAAGGCCTGGTCTCTCTGCATTTCAAAAGTGTACCGCAGCAATTCGTATCTTGGCATATGGGACCTCGGCTGATGCGGTGGACGAATATCTCTGGCTGGGTGAAACTACTGCTCGTGCTTGTTTGGTAAATTTCGTCGAAAGTATAATAAACTTGTTCGGAGATGAGTACTTAAGAAGATCCACACCGGAGGATCTTCAACGGCTACTTGATGTGGGAGAGCAATGCGGATTTCCCGGGATGATAGAAAGCATCAATTGTATGCATTGGGAGTGGAAGAATTGCCCCACCGCTTGGAAAGGGTAATATTCACGGGGTTCTGGAAAACCCATAATCGTTTTGGAGGCCGTAACTTCATATGATCTTTGGATATGACACGCGTTTTTTGGACCTCCAGGTACCTTAAACGATATCAATGGTCTTGATCGCTCACCCGCTTTTGATGATATAATAAAAGGTCAAGCTCCGGAAGTGAATTTCGCCGTCAATGGGAGAAAATATCATTTGGCTTACTATCTCACAGATGGAATTTATCCAAAATGGGCAACTTTTATCCAATCTATTTCACCTCCACAAGGCCCAAAAGCATCTTTATTTGCTCAACATCAAAAAGCTACCCGAAAAGACGTCGAACGTACTTTTGGAGTCTTGCAAGCTCGATTTTCCATTGTTAAAAACTCAGCTCTTTTTTGGGATAAAGAACAAATAGGAAAAATTATGAGAGCATGTATCATACTCCATAATATGATAGTAGAAGATGAACGAGATGAACACACTCAATATGACGTTTCAGAATTTCAACATGGAGAAAGAAACAGAAGTGCATATGTGGATCTTACTTTTTCTACAGAAATGCCTACAAACTTCCAAAATATGGTGGGTGTTAGAACAAGAATTTGTGATAGACAACATCATCAACAATTGAAAGCTGATTAGGTTGAGTATATCTGGCAAAATTTTGGACGTGATCAAGATAATAATTGAATGTTGTTTTGTTTTTATTTTTCAAAATCTATGTTTCAAATGTAATATTTTTATGTAGCAATGTTAGATTAATAAAATAAATTCTATTTTAAAAAAATTTATTTAACTTCAAATTTATATTAAAATAGAATTTAAGAAACCCATTTGGATTTCTACAATAATGATACTCTCAAGCCTTGTTATGACCATAGGAATTCCCATTTAAGATGATGTAATATGATACTGAGCGGAAACAAAACATGACCTAATCCACCAATTTCTTATCAAAGCCCAATCTAAATAGTTTATGAACATCTAATATATATATATATATATATGTGTGTGTGTGTGTTTTATAAAAGTTAGATCAAGTTTTTCATCTGTTTAAAACCTTTGGAGTTTGGATAATTAGTTTTGCTTTAAAATGTTTTTTTTTTACTGTTTTCTTTAAAAGAATTATTGCTAATGTAAGTCAAACAACCAATTAGTTATAAAATGGTATAGTTTATATTTAAAATCAATGAAAATAATAAAAATTTTACAAATAAAAATATTAGGATTTTATTAGTTTAAACACAACAGATAAAAGTAGGGATATAGTTAGTATCCAAATCTGAATGTGATGCATGATCCGTTTCCAAAATAAGATATACGGTGCATTCATATGCAAATCTAGATAATAAAATATCGGATCCATCAAAATCAGATCTATTTATCATGATTTTAAGATATGCAACCTGGATCTGATTCAAATCCATTAAATACAATAAAAATATTTAAAATAGTACTTTTAACATATATATACCCCCTAGTTCAATGCCCCACTTTATGAGTTTGCACTGTTTATATTTTTTCTCTAGATCCGCCACACTATATATATAATGTGATTTTGATGTAAACATTGATCTAACTCCTTTTTTATTAATTTTATTTTCAAATGTTATCCAATATTTTTTGGATGCGAATACATGAGTTTACGAGAACAGATGGTCGCAGTTTCAAGTGTAACTAAGCAAATTATATGATTGGTACATCATTTGCAAATACATGTATGCACATTTGTTGGGTATTTTTAAGTGATTAACAATGGATGCAGGAACGATTTAACATATAACCATCATAATAATAATAACAATAATAAAATTATTAATTTTAATAAAAAAATTGAAACTATATAAAACATAGTAAAACTAGATAAGACTATATCTTTAAGAGTTTTGGCATACTTTTGTTATGTATAATAAACTAGATTATACCAGGATAAAATTATTATTAAAATTTAATGTAATTTTAAAAGTAATATGTGTATGGTTAAGAATTTTTTTCTTAATATATTTTTATGTATCAATTATATATTAATTAAATGTCTATGATATTTCTACTAATAAATGAATTATAAATTTTTGTTTTTAGATTTTTTGCATATTTGTTTTTATTGACTATGGATTTATAAATGATTTATTTTTTAATATATTATATAAATTATAATTTTTAGATTATTTATTTTAATGTCATTTCTACCCTAATGGATTTAAAAGTTTTATGGCATTTGGTGTAATATTTTACACTTTTAAGTTCATTTCTATAAATTTACTTCCCAAATATTAGTATAAGATATTTTCTAATCACATAAATGATTTTTTTTTCCAACAAATATATTCTTTTGATATACTTTTTAAATTTTTAATAACATTGAAGTTAAATCTATAAAAACAAAAGATATTTTTCTGCCGCCGGCTGCAACTCTGACTTTCTCCCAAATTCCAAATGAATCTTTCATTCTTTTACAAATTCAAAATCTAGCTTTAATTCCCACTTTTTTTTTGGTAATATTCTTTTTCTTAATCAATTTTTTTTTTTAAAGTTATACAAAAAAATATTTTTCAGCTGCCCGACAACGGACTTTTGCTTAAACACGGTTTAAAGTGTTATGGAGCATAATAGAGTGGTTTCTATGAAAGAATTACTAATCTATTTAAATCTCATTTTTTTAGTTTCTGATGTGAGCTTTAGTTCGCAAAAGTTCTCCCTAAATTAATTAAAATTCTATGTAGTTTTAATAGTTACTGTAACTTACAAAACTCTTAACCATAATTTCTCTTAAAAGTTAGGGTACTTTTTTTTTGTTAAATGTGAAATTTGGGTACTTACCAAGAATTAACAAAAAAATTTGATTGATTTAAAGGGTCATTGGACTCATCAGAGGTAAAAAGTTCAAGTTATGCTTAGAGAGGCCATATTATATGTTATAGCCTATGATATGAGATGATATGTGGATCTAAATTTAGAACCTCTTGACAAAAAAATTAGGGTATTTAATTAATAAAGGTAGTCACTGAAAAATTCTAAATCCTTTTATAATATGTTTTAAAAGAACGTGATGGGAAAAATATTTTTCTAAAATGTTTTATCCAAATTCATCACAAGCGAGTATTTATACTTTTTTTTTGTTCAACAATCAGTATATACTCCCTCTGGTTCATTTTATTTGTAATTTAAGAAAATAAATCTTATTTTAATGTAGTTAGATTACTGATTAGTAAATCTTATTTGTAGTGTAATTACATTACTAATCTATATATATTAGGAAGTTTTTAGTTTTACTTCCGATGGTATTTTAACGTTATATTGGGAAAAAGTGGACTGAGCTCAATAATTATCACTTTATCCACATCCAAATAACTTTCTCTTAATCTCAAAATTAATTTCTATTATAGAAAGCCGGGTACAGTGTTCCAATAGTCTACGCCGGTAGATTAGGAAACTCCGACCACTTGTAAATTAATAAATATGATATTTAGTTTTGTATTATATTAAGACATAATTTTATATTTTTAGAAGTGTAAAGTTATCGTTTGTCAGTAGTCTTAAGTTAGACTTCCCAAAAAAAAATTATTTTAGAATATACATTTTTAAGTTTTCTATATATTTTTTTATTAATTATTGATTATGAATTATAAATTTTAAGAAAAATAACCGAAAAATATTGATTTAGAATTATAAAAAATTGTTAATCACAAAATGATGCATTTATAATCAAGTTTTAATATGTGTGAAAGTGTTAAAAATAAGATTAATTAGGAAGAACCTTGTCATAGATATATTGAATTAAGTTCAGGGTACTTGTCATTAATTTTGGATTTAATTTTGAAGAAGATATTAGGCTATTTCAGCACAAACTAATCGAGATCTGGAATCGATTTTTCTTGATGAATCCTCGGCAGAACGAATCCAGTCAATCAATGTGATTTATAAAATGAAAACTGGTTCCTACAAGTATGAGAATGTATGTACAATTATTTTCTAAAAGCTATTATGTGACATGTAGCTTAAACATGCAAATTTAGAGGTTTTGAAGTCATGTATTTAAGAAATTAAAAACGCTTAACTTGGACTCGTAATGAGAGTCCCTACACACCGGTTATGGTTAAAGTTAAAGCCTTAAATATTATTTTAACTTCATTTCAGATCTAACAAATAAAATGTAATACTAAACATTCAATTTCTAATATCCAAAAAAAAAATGATGATGTGGATAAATGTATCATCCGCATTTAATTACTATGATATGAAGTTATAAACATTGAACTTCTAATATTCTATTGTAATATTTCCTTTTCTCTAGACAGTTCCTGATGAAGAAAAAAACCAGCAAAGTCATTATCAAATTCGACCGTCCATTTGAAGACGTACACGTCTTTCTAGTCAACACCATTCACCTAATTTCCTAGAAAACAACGTAACAGTGCATGTGCCTAATTTCCCTTTATGCAACCCCAATCTCAATTTATATAGACGATGAATCATAAATGAAGATGACTTTATGAAATTTCTAGGTACTCATATACCATTTCTCTTTAAATTTTCCTTCTTCCTCTTCTCTATACATCTCTCTTTCTCCCTCTTTTTCTCTATAAAAACCTTTCGAATCTTTCCTTGTATGGAGAAACACTGCATGCAGACAATGAGGAATAACAATTCGATGTGTGGGCTAAAAAGGCAATAATCTGTATCATTCTCTATATATATATTGGTTTCATTTTCTATTTGTATATTGGTAACAAACGACTTTTGCCTTCTACGTGGTTTTCTATATAAAACTAGATTTACAAATGTATATTTAATTATATTTTGTAAATTTTGTAGATAATCACAATTCCCAAGTGATTTAGACATGTAATTACTTAGAGTGAATGAGTTAATGACGTGTCTTGTTGTGTATATCTATAGGTTTTTCAACTACAAGAAAACTCCGATGATAGGTTCGTTTGGCAACAATTCATCTCATCACGATGGTATTAAAACTATTGAAGCTGTTAAGAGTTGTAGCTTTTCTAGAAAATCAGATCTTTGCATTCGTATCATCACATGGAACATGAATGGAAAGGTATGTACATAACATACGTGCATATTCACTAATTAAGAAAATCTCCCTTAATTACATGCATTTATTATTATATATATGTGAAGGTTTCATATGAGGATTTGGCTGAGCTTGTTGGCAAAGAGAGGAAATTTGATTTGCTTGTCGTTGGCTTGCAAGAGGCTCCCAAAACAAATGTTGCTCAATTTTTGCAGACAGCTTCATCTCCAACTCACGTGTAAGTACTCTACTGTGTTCTTTTGCTTTATTATATCCATTATTGTCTTATTGATTTATCAAAAATGTTTTTCTTTTTTTTTTTTTTTTTTTTTCATAAAAGGGTTGTTCTTCTATTCCCTGTAATTTAATTTTAATATTGTAAAGTTCCATATCGAAATGAAATGCAGGCTTCTTGGGACGGCGAAATTGCAATCAATCCAGCTATATTTGTTTGGGCCACAGAATTCACACACGTTAGTTAAAGGTATCTTATACACCTTAATCTATCTTCATTTCTCTCTCTTTCTTTTTTTTTTCTTTTTTTAGATAAAACTCGAGATATATAAATATTATTTTGGATAAAAGGTCAGTAATAACAGATAAAAATCGGGTAAAAATACAGTGAAACTTCTATAAATTAATATTCGATAAATTAATATTATTAATTTATAGAAGTTTTACTGTATTTAAAATATCAAAAATTAATATCCAAAGTAAATTCTTATAAAAAATGTCGGGTAATACTGATATGATATGTATTTACCCAAGCAGATAATTCGGAGTATCTCGATAATTATTATCAGATTATAAGCTTAGATGTAAGTAAATTATATTAATTCAAAATTTCAAAAAAAAATTATATTAATTCAAACGGATTATTTCTATTATTTTTGCACGAAATTTTTGAATCGGGTACATAATTACATATACACACGATGGAGTGACCCTACCAGAAATGCACAAAACATCTGATTATTGTACAATTAGTTGCAGAATTAAAGACATTGAGACATTCAATAGGAGGATGTGGAGGTTTAATCGGAAGAAAAAAGGGAGCAGTGGCTATTCATATTAACTACGACGGAATCAAAATGGTTTTCATCTCTTGTCATCTCTCTGGTACCTTACTTTATTTGATAATATTCTCTTTTATGCTAATTTACAATTAATTGTAATTACAAGTTGATAATAATATTGTAATGGATGCAGCTCATGCAAAGAATGTAGATCAAAGAAATACGGAGTTGGGACACATAGCAAATTCACTATTACCAAGAGACAAAAGTACACGTGACCTCACTGTTTGGCTTGGAGATCTAAATTACAGGATCCAAGATGTCTCTAATCGTCCTGCTCGATCTCTTATCCATAACCATCTTCAATCTGTAAGTTCTTTCTTTTTCTCCATTTCCATAAAATGCAAACATTATGTTGATACTTATGAGTTGACATACGGCTTTTAGGTTTTGCATTAGATCAAATTAACAAGAATATAAATAAAATAAATTTAGTTTAATAAATATTAGAGAATACACATATATATAGCTAAATTCTACCATTTTCTTTGCAAAATAGGTAGAGTGACAAAATAGTAAGTAAATTAGTTTATGTATTGCGTATATTGTTTTTTAAATAACATGGACTTCGCGTAGGTTTTAGCAATTATCATATTATACTTGTTAATAAGACTTTATTTTACATTATATCACTTTATTTTATATAAATTACACACAATAAAAAAAACACATCTCTTATTTACATTTTTTTTTCCTTCTGGGGGTTGAATTTAAAGTTTTACTATCATGTGTTTGCTACCAAATTTAGCAAAATTATTAATTAGGTGTCTAGCGAAGCAGCTCTAAATATCATATACCTTAACTATTCATTTTTAAATATTTTTTATTTAGTTTAATTTGTCTCCGTTGCACAAACTTTGGTTTTGATTTCGTATAGTTACCATTTTTAAAAAAAAATTTGGTTCAGTTCTACTTTAAATAATTGGTTCGGTTTGCGCTAACCATTCTTAATCCTAATATTATCACTTTATGTAGGTGCTTGTGAGTAAAGATCAGCTATTGCAAGAAGCTGAAAGAGGCGAAATATTCAAAGGTTATTCTGAAGGAACTTTAGGGTTTAAACCAACTTACAAATACAATGTGGGAAGCAGCGACTACGATACAAGCCATAAGGTGAGGGTTCCTGCTTGGACAGATAGGATCTTGTTCAAGATCCAAGATACCAAAAACATTCAAGCTACTCTTCACTCTTATGATTCCATAGACCAAGTCTATGGTTCTGATCATAAGCCTGTGAAAGCGGATCTTTGCTTGAAGTGGATCAATAATTAGATGGACACAAGAAAAATTATGAAGGGTCAGATGATATGTGATTCTGCATTGTTGATATCTTAAGAGTAAATTGTATGCAACATTTCGAGTTCTTTGTTAATTATTATATTAATGATTTCAATGTAAAACATTGCAAGTTCACAACTCTTTAAGTGTCACATGTTCTTCAAGAAATGTTCTCATGAGTGGGTAGATAACTTACTTCATTAAACTCTCCGTTAGCCTTTGATTTTAATTTGAAAGTCATTCTCTGCGCGATCTCCATGGTCGACATTCTCTGCCTTTCATGGTAAGAATCATGCATGACGAGCCATTCTCAAGGTTTCCACCTCCTGTGGCAAAAAAAAACCGGATAGCTGCGACTTGCTTCATGAACTTCAAACCAAACATGACTTTGAAGTAATCCATTGGGGACTTCATGCAAAACATTCTCAAGATAGAATAGGTTTTGAACTCTCTCTTTGAAGTTTTTCTAAGTATCCCATCCAACAGAATCCTTCTCGATATCCGTATGACACTTCCACCACCATAACATGGTCATATCCACATATTAGGATGCCGCGGTTTTGATGTTTACCATCTTGCCCGTGATGCTAAGATTGTCGAAATATTGAACCAACTTCCGAAAGTTCTCATCTTTCTAGGTTGGACCATTAAAAAAGAGCTAAGTTGTTAAGGAATAAGCCTCCCTGAGAGACCAAAGAGGCTTTGAGACCTTAAAAGGATATCAAAGCTCACTTTACGGTAATTATTCATCTTGATGGGTGGCCTAATGGTGATGATGACATGCTTAACAAAATAACATAAAAAGAAACATAATAATCAATTGGTGCAACTCATGTCTTCCTATTTTGATCAATAAGTTCCATAGTGAAAAACATCTGACGAAACAAATAAAATTAATCAATCAAATCCCAACTCCTCTAAAATTACTGCTAAAGTTTCCATCAAAATTCGTTTTCCACTAAAAGATAATAAAACCCTAAACCCAAGGAGAGACTAGAAGCCAGTCATTTTTTGCCTTGTCCTAACATCATCTAAACTTGAGTGAGTCTTTTGTTTGTCTCTAGATAGATGCTGAGATTAAACTTTTAAGTTTCCTCAGCTTACTTGTTGCTGATGACCACCGTACATTGGATACCCTCCGTAAGGTGCAGCGGCGTACATTCTCGGGTCATGAGGTTGTGGTACCATGTATCCATACCCATTGTAATATTGTCCTCCATAGTATGGTCCAACCCATTGGTTTCCATACTTATCTCTAGGCTGTAACACAACGCAAAACTATTAAAATCAGAGATGATTCGATCAAAGGCATTCAAAACCTCAAGGTCAGAGCATGATTTTTAGATCAGTAATTTAGGGATGGTCGTAAAAACCAAACCGAGCCAAACTATTTTCAAAGCTAAACCATAACAATAGTCTTATACCACACAAACCAAACCGACCTGAAACAAAACATAGTGCTAAAAGTATATTATATAATATAATTAACATTCATGAAGTTTTAGCATTTTATGCACTTTTTTATCCAATACCTAACCTACCAAACAAAAACAAATTCAAACCTAAAATAAACAGATTTTTCATACAGAAGAAAGTAAAAACTGAGAAGATTGAACAAAATATCAATGAAACTTGGATGATTTAACTAGGCTCAGTTAATATCAGATAAGGGTTCAAATAAAAGAACAAACATTTAAAAAAAAAAAAATCACAATTTTGGGTTTGTTCTATGGCCTTGTGATGAAAAACTGAACTGAAGTAGTGAAGTGTGCATTTTGATATAATTGTGACAGCTTTAAACACTAATGCAATCAGATAATGGAATTTACCTGCTTATTGCCTGGATTACGACCCCAAGAAAGCCGAACTGTTTGTTTTCCAATTACAGTCCCATTTAGTTTCTCCAAAGCCTCCTCTGCATTTGGTCTGCAACCAAATATACAATACCAAAACTCGATTACGGTGACAGAACAACGATAAACGAATTAATTAATTTGTGGTTACTATCTTAACTATGGTATTTAATGTTACCTGTTAACAAATTGAACAAATCCACATCCTTTGCCAACAGGAATCTTCACAGAGACTATTTCCCCATAGTTAGAGAAAGGTTGCCTTAGGTCTTCATCAGTGACACTAGAGTCAAGCCCTCCAACAAATATCTATGTTATACAACATAGATAAAAGCGGAAAAAAACGAAGATTAAACAATCACATGAAAGGAAGAAAACAAGGTAGACACTATGGAAAAAAACAATTACTGTTGTGTTTATTGTGTCTCCATCAGGATGTGCCACAACACCATTCGGTATGTATCCACCTGCAAAAGCCAACGAATAGTTCTATAATATGAGTTGAATGATATTATAGAAATTTTAAGAACCTCAAGCAATAAAGTTTCGATATCAAGAAGCTCGAGCGATATTGTTGCAATATCAAGAACCTTGAGTGATATTTTGCAATATCAAGAACCTCAGGTGACATTATTGAAATATCAAGAACCTCTAGACATTCTCATAAGCTAGTTACTGAAACAACGAGCATCGAAAAAAATCACAGAGAACTAACTAAAATAAGATTATACGTAAACATATTGCATCGAAAAAAAAAACTACCTTGTTGTTGATAACCATTAGTCTTCCTCGGGGTAGCAGGACCAATACGCATAGCTCTACTCGAACATTTAACACCATTCATCTCTTTCATTGCTTTAGTCCTTTCATTATCATCACCAAACCTCACAAAGCCATAGCCTTTTGATCTACCAGTATTAACATCAAGGACAACTTTTGCAGCTTTAACCGATGGGTACTTCTCAGAGAAGGTTTCGTGCAACAAAGTATCAGAAACATCCGGAGCCAAATCCCCCACAAAAATAGAGAGATCAGGTCCATTGTTCTCTAACCGCTTCTCACCGGTGCTAAAACTAGCCCAGTTTAAACGGAAAGGTTGCTCTGTGTTTTGCATAGTTGTTCCATTAAACTCTTGCAAAACCTTATCAGCTACATCATGGGATTGAAACTCCACAAATCCATATCCTTCAGATAAACCGGTGTGCTTATTACGAATCACCTTAACCGAAACAATCTGTATTAAAACATAGAGTATACACATAGTTAGACCAAATGTACAAGAAACAGAGTCAGCGAGTTACAGAGATAAAGCTAACTTTTTAAAGACCAAAATCATTAAAAGTCAACGAGAAAACAGAAGCAAGAGACTGTTAAAAACACTAATCAAGAGATACATAAATGTTGACTGAAACAATCTGTATTAAACATGGAGTACCCAAATATTTAGACCAAATGCACAAGAAACAGAGATAAAACAGAGTTAGCGAGTTACAGAGATAAAGATAATTTTTTTACGGCCAAAACATTAAAATTCAACGATTAATGCACATATGTAAAACAATAATCAAGGGATACATAAATGTTGACTGAAAAAATTCTGTATTAAACATAGAGTACACACATATTTAAACCAAATACACAAGAAACAGAGATAAGGTGAAACAATAGATAAAACAGAGTCAGAGAATTACAAAGATAATAAAGATAACACTTTTAAGGTCAACAACATTAAAAGTTGACGATTAATGCAGAATCTAAAACAATAATCAAGAGACACTAATGCACATATCTAGAACACTAATCAAGAGATACATAAATGTTGACTGAAAAAAAATTTGAATTAAACATAGAGTACACACATATTCAGACCAAAAATGTACAAGAAACAGAGATAATGTGAAAAGATAAAACAGAGTCAGCGAGTTACAGACACAATAAAGATAACTTTTTTAACGTCAAAATCATTTAAAAGTCAACGGTTTATGCACAATCTAAAACACTAATCAAAGAGATGAATACATAAATATTGTGTAATGATAGAGAATGAGAGAATGAAGAAGCAGACCTCGCCGGCAGAAACGAAAGAAGAATTAAGATAATTCTCATCCATCCAATGATGCAAATCACCGATCCAAATGGTTTTATTCTCACCATTAGATGCGTTTTGATACTTGTTACCACCACGAGATTGATGATGATTCTGGTGGTGATGGTGATGATTCGGATATTGATGATGATAAGGTGAGTATGGTGGCGGCGGCGGCGGAGCATACATCATCTGATGTGGCATTACAACCGCTGGTGGATAACGCATAGCCATCCACTGTGGTGGCGGCGCCGGAGATGTTTTTCTTTTATTCTCATCTTCCTCAACCGGTGGCTGCGGCTGCGGCGGAGGAGGTGGTGGTGGTTGTTGATTGTCAACGAGTGGCTGAGAATCCGAGGCGTCAGATTCAACCTTGACGTCAGCCATTAAGGCTATGTGTGTTGTGATGTGATTTGGATTTGGTTAGTTTCGGACTAAGCAGAGGAAGTTTTTGAGAGTTGAGTTGAGAGAAGCAGAGAGTTCTATTAATGGCAAAGTTTAGGTCGAAATTAGGGGTTTTATCCGCTTTCAGTGGAAAACTGGAAAAATAAAATAAAAATACGGGTCGGGTTTACGGGTTTGTGTGTTCTACTTCTAGCTAGGTTTAATACACGGTTCTGACCTAAGTTTATTGACAAACCGTTGGATTGTACGGGAGAGTTATAGATCTTCACCGTTGGTTTTTTGTTGATATTTGCTTATTATGACTTTTTTTTTTTTGGTTTTTAGATTCTTTCTTTGTTGTACTTTCCTTTTTTTTTTTCATGGAAATTTACTCCAAATAACACCAACAATTAAAAGAAAGATTGTCTAGTTTAATGTACATAAGAAGAAAAAAAATTAAGAAGATAGGTTTTTTTTTTTTTTTGTTCTTTCATATTGATTAAACTTGAAATTCCTTACGAAATCAAATTGGAAGAGATATGCTAAGTACACAAGGTTTAAGAGCATTTCATGCTCCGATATCTCTTAAAAATATAAAGAACGATTGTGTGGAAAATTTGCGCCGCCTAGTAGTCTAAGTGTGTGATTTTTCAAAAATAAAATAAAATAAATACAATGGGTTTAGTTGAACATTAGCGCGTGAGAAAATTCATCCCTCTCTATAAATTTAATTACATATTAGTGTTGCTGCAACAACCCAATATTTCGCAATTAAATCTCTACAAACCTTAAATCAATTGGGTAAAGAAACGATAAATTGCCAGAGATCCTAGAGTTTCATGCGATCATTTAAGGCAACAATACTTATAAAATGTGTTCTATTATTCAGCAGAAATATTTTATCGTATTTTGCTTGTCGAGTTCGTGGTGTGATAACTTAAATTTTGGTTACCATAATTACTGGTTAACAAATTTGTTTCATAGACTCAATTATGTTAATGATTTTGTCATTAGGTAGATAACTCTCTTATCATGTTATTTTTTCTAAGTGAGACTAATCAAATGAAGTAAAAGTATATCTTAAGCATATAGTTAGCTAGATAATTATTTTATCTAAGTAAAATATCTTTTAATATACGTGAATTTTTGAACTGTTAAAATCGATATAGATTAACTAGATAATGTTCTCATCCCATTTTGTTAATATACCATAACCACAACCTCTTGTGTGTTGTCAATGTGAGTGTCTTATCGGACGAAGTAGCTATGCATGTTAATGAAAAATTTAGATATATGCCTCTTAACGACATGGTTAGGCACCTACTATCCCTATATATGTTACTATATATGGCACTTAATTCTTTAAAATCCTCTATTATCAGGTTACATTTAAAATAGTTATATATGATAACTAAATAGTTAGCTATATACCTCTCTCATCTCGTTAAGTGAAATATACCAAATCCACAATCATTAAGTATTAATGCGAGTATCTTATCGGAGGAATGGGCTACATATGTTAATAACACAGTTAGGTAGGTAAGTTTATTTACCCTGTTAAGAGATATCTACTTTCTCTAAATTCTTTGTTATATTCAAAACATAAAATTACTATTTATTAATTTTCTCTAAATTCTTTGTTATCTTTCATAACAATTCTTGAGTTCACTCCTAGGGGTGAACCCTTTATTCACCTCCTATAAGTTTAGCCAATGAGAATGTGCAAAGTAATATTACATTTAAACAGAAATGATAAATTAAAATTAAAATTAAAAATTAAACAAATAAAAATACAAAAATAAAATCTTTAAGTTTTTTTTGTTAACGTTGTTGACTTCTTCTCGCATACAGTTTTTGTTCTGAGATCTTCGTGGCTAGTTACGATTTCTTTTCAATTCTTCATTTTTCATTTTGTTTACTATCCTATTCAATTCTGGAAATGTGTGGTCATAAATATAGAAAGAACAACATCATGACTAATCATAAATCATTGTGTAAGTGTTTTGAAATCATATCGTGAATCAAATGTTGGATTAAGAAGATTGTAGTTTAGATTGTCTAGTGTTAAGAACAACATTAAACACAAAAGCTGGTATGATCATGAGACTGGTGGCACAAAAGCATCTAATTTAATAACTTCGTAGATGGCACACAAGCAGCTTTTGCGAGTGGAGATTCTCTTGCAATATAGTTTTTCTCCAATTTTCCCGTTTGAGACGTTAGAAAGAAAAAGAGTTACAAAAGGCAAAAGACAAGATAACAACACAAAGCTTGGAAGCATCCTGCAGTGAGCTAGCCAGAATAAAAATGCTTACACTCAAACTATGCTAACTATGAATGGGTTATGTTGAGAGTTAGCTATATAACTATGTTATCACCAACTATGCTAACTATGAATTTGGTCGGAAAATAAAATAGAAAATGTTAACACATATATTTAGGTATTCAATTTGATTTAGATTGGTAAAGTTTTTAATGATAAATATTTAGTTAGCCCTGATAATAAATGTATTGTATAAAGAAAGACAATGTAATGTTAATTGACTTATCGGGGTAAGTAGATAGTTTGGTAGATATCTTTTTTTACTGACGTAATGAATTTTATAGTAAAAATAAACTTAGTAAAACAAACACTTAACTAGACATTAACCACACAAGCCGATACCCAGAAAAAGAGGTGCCTCACAAAAGATAAGATAGTAGAATAAGTTTCAAGCAGAGGAAAGTACAAAGCTTATGTCCCAAAGCAAGTAATAAAAGATTTAATAGATAACAGAAAAGTTAGACTAATTCACCCTAGATCATTGCAGAGAAAAGTTTTTAAGATTCGATATCAAGTGAGCCAACATCAAGATCTAAATATTAAATTAATCGACCGATAATTGGTTTACATGATAAAAAAGATCATGCAAAATATTTTATTTCTTTTTCTGACAAAAATTATCTACCTACACCCCTAATCTCTCTAAATCAGCTGCTATTAGACAATATGGATACTTTTGTCCAAAAAAAATAAATAGTTGAAGTTTGAACAATGTCATGTGTGTCAGTTAACTTACAAGTCTTCCATGATTATTTCTTATAATTTTCTTAAAAGAATCATAAAAAAAAAACCTAAACAAAGATTTGAAACAAGTGAAATCAAACACATTGTTTATAATACTTTATAATGGAGATAGACAATCAATATAGATTGATCCAAAATTTTATGCAAATCCAATTTAAATATAGTTTTTGTGGGTACATAAGAAATGCATTGGATTGACTCTTTTTAATGAAGAGACCTGATCACTACTTTGAATATGAAATTCAAATGGATATAATAGGAAATGATACTCTAAATCACAAAAATCAAATAATGGCTAAGAATTCAGGTTTATTGGTTAAGCAAATTCATAATTTGGGATAATTTAAAAAATATATGTGAAATTAGACCAAAATAAAATTTGGGTCAATATAATAAAATTATAGTTCATTTTAGTTGTAATAGATGCTATAATTATGTAAGGATTGCCGGTTAATACAAATAGTATTGAAGCATTAGGGTTAGAAACCATGAACCAAGTGGACCTAGTGATTTGAATTTGGTAAGCTCAAGAACGGGATGTAATACTAATAAAGTTCTCACGCAACCGAGTAAATTGATATGTAATTTCTGGGAATATGATCATTTTCTCAAGGGACAAATTTGTGTATCGAACGACAAGAGGTTAAAGAATGATGTAGTTAAAAAAATACACCAATGTCAATTTTCAATCAACTACGATGCCATCAAAATATACAAAGATGTCAAATGGTAGCATAAAAGAGAAAATTGTGTGATAGATATCCAAGTGCCTCCACTTTCCAACTGATAAAAGTTAAAAATCATGTTTTCAGTGGATAATTGCAAAGCATGTAAAAATCAAAATGAAAGTAACACATGATAATCATGTAATCGTGATAGGAATATTTAGTATCCGCCACAATCATGATGCAATTTGGGTTGTGATCGATTGACTGACAAACTATCTACAATTATTGGCCGTGAAAAAGATTGATGGAGTCGATCAAATTGTTTGTCTAGTTATACTTATACATCGATAAATTATTACATATTGCATGGGGCATTTACAAATATAATATGCCATCGTGAATCTATGTTTACCTCTCTAATTTTGAAAGACTTAAGGTAAATTAAGGACAAAATTGCACAAAAGCAGTAATTACCATCCACATACATATGAGAAATATGAACTGACTATATATTTATACTATGAAATATATGTTGCAAGCATGTTTGTTAGATTGTATAGGACGATGAGAACAACACATATGGTTGGCAAAATTTTCCTATAATAAGTATAACGTTGATATGTTACTATATAAATGTTATGTATCCATGCTTCAGAAGGTTGTAAAGGATCTGAAACAAATTATTCCATGACAAAGAAGTTTCATCGCCTCCGAACAAGCGATAGTCATGGTAATATATATTGTGATAGTCACAAAAAATATTTGTCACAAATTTGTGACATTTCAGTTATGATGTTGTGACTAACTTTATTTGTCACAAATGCATAGTTATTTGTGACCGGATATATCATATCCAAAATTTATCATAATTTGTGATGAAAATGTGAAGATATTACTAGTCATAACAAGTATGATAATGTGAACAATATGTAGTCATAAGTTAGTTACAAATTTATAACGGATATGCGAGTCACAGTTTGTGACATAATAATGACTATATGCTAATCATTGATTGGTACAAAAAACATAGCTAGTCACAGATTGGTACAAAAGTTTTGTTGTAAATTGTTATATAATTGTGTAACTATTTCTTCGTAAATGCATGACTTATTTTATAATAAAATAGTTACAATAATATGTTAGAGTTACCTATATCATATTTTTAACTATTAAAATTATAATTTTAACCGTTTTAAAAATAGAACAAAACTAAAAATGTAACTTTATTTTCTATCACGTTCTTAACAAAAAAAAACTATCAATGCCCAAAAGAGACTTAATGAAAGCGAAAAAATCGTAAAACAGAGATTAAAACTAAACAAATCAAGAAGAAAATTAAGAAAAGATCAAAGGTAAAATAACATAAGCAAATAAATCTTTAGCATATCTATGATCACAGCTCTTTCTATTTCTTTGATTCATTGAAACGCTTCAAGCTCCATTTTATGGTAACTTATTTAAATAAAATTCTTGAGTAGTGTATGATTTGATCATGTAAAAATCTCTTGAATATTCCCCTTTTTCTTTCATTTGTTTCTTCCCATCATCTTTTTGCTTCATTTCATTTCAGAAAAAAATTTACTAAGATATAAAGAGATGTTGTCTTCTCCATAAGAGCAAGTTCGCAGCTGCAGATAAGAATAAAGACAATCTTTGTTTCTTACACATACAAAGCTAACCAAATGTTTTACATTATATGGTTTATCTCTACAGTTCCAAAAGTTTTGAGATGAGGTTAGGAACGTTCGGGTATTAAAGAATTTGGACACATTAAATAAAATACCCTAATAATTTAGTTAGTGTGGAGTAAAATATACCCAGCAAAAAACCATTATTTTTTTGGTTATGACCACAATAAATTTATTAACTGTCCCAAATATCATAATTTTCATTTAGTATATAAATTAATAAATTAATATAAATTAGTTCTATCTTTAAAAACTAATTAATCTGATTAATTTCTCAAGCAGAAGAAACTGGAGCACTTTTTTTCTCTGAGATTGCTGTCTGTTGTTCTCCTTGCACTCTTCCACTACCATTGTTTTTAAGGTCTGAATTCTGTAGTTACTAATTCTCTTGATTTTTTGGTTTTGTTTTTAGGTATAACAATTCTGTTTTCGACTTTTGATGATCCTTTTGACTACTAGTAAATATTTAAGCTGGAAAAAATGAAAAGATAAAATTTTCAGTTTTGGTTTGGGCATTGAAAAATAATAAAAAGGGAAGAAATTGGATTTGAACAATTTAGGGCATAATTTTTTTACGGTCAGATAGTGAATCTCCTACTTGTCTTACGACACAGTTTGCTTTGATTTGATAAGCTTTACAGCTCCTTTAACACTGTTGACATTTCGTCTCATCTAGAAACGATATAAACATGTTCACATATAAGTTCTACTTGTGAGTTTTCTAGTCTATGTTCTACTTCTTACATTATTTCGGTTACTACATTGGCTAAAAAAAAACAAAAATTGTCTTACATAAGCATTATTCAGTCTTTACAAATGGTATTCGGAGAGACAATATATATATTTTTTAATTTTTTGTATGATGTTTGTTTTCTCTTTGACAAAAAAAAAATGTTGTTTTCTCAAGTATTTTATGATACAGTCCTTATAGAAATTTTATAAGAATAATAATCTACTTGCGACATATTTTTTTTATTATTTTACTTTGCAGATGCGTCTGTGGCCGTTCTTATATTCTCAAGTTGCTGGTTTGCAAAGACCTTCGTCTCCAAGGCTTTCAAATTCCCAAGATGCAAATGTTGAAACATGTGAACAACCAGAAGAACTTGCACCTGTACAATTGATGTTCGAGCGCTCCACCTGTCTCGAAAGAATGGAGCTAATGGTACTGTTCTCACTTTTTCATACAGAATATAATGTAACAAACTATAAATATAAATAAGTTAACAACATATGCAACATGTTCAAAAATAACATTGAAATATCAACACCTGTTAGAAAGATCATTGAAGAGAATTTTAAAGAACCATGGTACAGCTGAAAAAAAGTGTCAGAATTTTATAGAGATGCATGGTTTTCAACATTTAAGGTTTGTTTTAATTATATATCTATATCATATTTTTTAAAAGATTTCATATTTTTAACACATATGACAATATTACATGTATTCTAGACATTTTTTGAATGGGATGCCTCGATTGATCATCTAGGCAAAGCCAACTTTGATGCACTTGCTGCTACTCGTCTCAAAGGAATGGTTAGCCGTGCTAAGTCCAATTTAAAGAAAAAAGGAGAAAAACTTGCGTGGATTTCAGCTTGATATAAAACAATAATGGAGGCTTATTGGAAGACATCAAAAGCCAAATAAAAAAAGTGAGAAAGCTCATGCTTCCAGGCTATCTATCTTGGTGGATTAGGTGCACATTGTCACATACTAGGTTCAAGTTCTTATGTCAAAATTCAAGATGGTTTGGTAATGTTTATATTTCTTCAAGTGTGGCAATGTTTATGCTTTCTTTTTTAAGTTTGATATTTTTTTACTTTGTTTAATGTTTTGTACGTAGGAAGCAATAATGAAGACTCTTCCATCATCGTTGTGTTGAAGAAAACATACCAAAAATCTGATAGACATATGAAAAGCACGACTAATTTCAGAAAAATATGATGAATATATGCTAGAACGATTGACACAAATGGAGTCTTCCAATGGAGCGATTTTGACAATGGATCCTCTTACCATGGAGGAAAAAATGAAATCTATGTTAAGGTAATCTTTAATAAATTTAACTTTTAATTTTTGTATAACATTGGGGTTATATTTGCATGATATATTATCTAATAGCTAGCAAAGTCAAAGTTTGTGTTGTATATCGAATTATGTTAAATTGAAGAGATCGTTTATGCTTGTTGCATATCGTTTATGATCCCACCATATAGCATTTTAGTTATTGACAATAATTTTGGGCTAGGGATCGCATCGAATTTTAACAAATGTATGTCTCGTTATAAATTACTGGGTATTATCAATGTCTTTTATGTTTATAAGTATGAGAAAATTATATAGCATCTAGTTTTGTATCCAAATTTAAAGTGGTGGCCTAATTTATATACGGTCTCCAAATTTATATAAATTATGCTTTCACTTAAATATTTTTTTTGGAGTTCTTATGGAGTTTGTGCATTTGATTTGTTTTCATTAGTATATTTTGTGTTTGAAAATATGCCATTGTTCATGCACTGACATTTCTCTTGCAGGATGCTGAAATTCCTAAGCTTTAGTTTGTTTGCTTCTGTTTTAATCTTAAGTCGTATCTAGGTTTTATGACTACTTTTTTAGTCAGTAACTGTGATACTTTTGTTGCTCTTATTTATCGTAACTATTTGTAATAGAACATCAACTAGATATTATCGTAGTAATGTTGTCACGCTTTTATTACGAATTTTTTTTTGTGATGACAATATTGCAACCGTTAAAAATTGTCACAAATTAGTCAAAATATTTTTATTGTGATGAAATTATTTTTGTTGTGACGAAATTTTTTGTAGCAATATAATTATTTTCTTGTAGTATATAAATGATAAATCCCTTACTAAAATGGTAATTGTAAACTATTCAATGGTTTTCATTAATTGTAAACTTCACCAAGGAAACTTAAAAAAAATTTGAGCATACAATATCTAATTATCACATTTTGCATAATGGTTAACTTTTTATATATATATATATTCTTACAAGATGTAAAAGAGGCTTAAATTTTACAAAAATCTTATGAACACATATTTATAATATTAGATTATGGGCTTCCAACTCAAAACCAATTGACAATGAGTGGATCGGCCCATATTCTTTATATATCACTTAAGATCCCTACCCATATCTGATTTGGGATATTATTTCCAATACACCCCCTCGAGATAATGACACTTCTAGCTATTAATCTTGATTATGTTTGGGCATGGATCAACAGACCAAATTTTTGGATCAAACTGATTATGGATTGGACTGGGCATCGTGTGATCGGGCTCCGATACCATATTAGATTATGGGCTTCCAACTAAAAACTAATTGGCAATAAGTGGATTGGCACATATTCTGTATATATCACTTAAGATCTCTATCCATATCAGATGTGGGATATTATTTCCAATAAAAAAGAGGAGTTACTTGAACTAGCTCATGGCAGCCATCGAGAAGATCACAAAAACCAACTATATTCTCTTATTCACACATATCTAAGGTGTTACTATGACATCAATAATTTTTCATATTAAGATGTCTTGCTTTTTAGCACTGAATGAAATGCAATTTAGAAGGGACTGTAATTTGATTGTGATAGCATGCAATATAATTAGTTAAATTTGGGAATGGTAGTGCAATACAAGTTTAATCAGAAATGATATTCTTAAATGGCAAAACGATTTGGAAATAATTTAGGAACAATAAGAAAATAAATTTACTAACACTACAAAAAAAGGTCATTTTGTATCACTTAATTTGTATGACAAAACTAAGTGATATTATATTAAATCACTTATTTATAAATGAAGCAAATATATATGCCTTAGCATCAATTATATTAACTGATGTTATTATTAACTAGTTTTACATCAATTAAGTTAAATTGATTCAGTTTCTATTAGTTTGTATCATTTACAAAAAGTGATATAAAAATATAAATTTATATCATTTAGATAATTGATGTATCTATTAAGTTTTGGTAACATTAATTTTAAAAATGATACAAAATTTACATCAATAAAAACTGATGTTTAAATCAATTATATTAATAACATTAATATATAAAAAAGAAGGCCTTCTTTTTACGTACCTAGGTAACGTAAAAAATTAAAAATAGAGAAACAAATCGTGATCGCCTAAGGTATAATCAGACCCATTTTTTTGCTCTGGTTTTTTGACATCTTTCTTACTACATATTTGCTGATACATGTATCAATTTGGTTTTAGTTCTTAATTAGATTATTGGTTCTCATGTACGTAGATTTATTTCTAAATTCTAAAAGTTTTAAAATTTAATGTTTGTTTCATGAATTTCTAAAGCTTACAGATTGTACTAATTATTTTTTCAAGTTTTGATGGATAAGTCATGGATAAACAAACCACGTTTATCTCAAGATTACATATTAGGGGTGAAAATTTTCCTGGATTTCGCATTTAGTAAATCAAAGGCACACATGATGAAATGGCCATGCAACTGTTGTTCTTTAGTCAAAACTAAGTGAAGAGAAGATATCGAAGGTGATTTGATGTGCTTTGGCTTTTTAAGTTTTTACCAAAATTAGATACTACACAAAGAAGATGTATTTTTCATAGGAAATGCAAGAATACCTTTTAATATTGCTCTGATTGATTTAGATTCAACGTTGAATCTCTTGGATGATCTTTTTCTTGATACTTGTACGAATATTGATGGTGGATATGAACCTGGATCGTCTGAGCAACCTATAAACACTGATATACCATCAACTTCAACTGGAAGTTGTGAAAAAGGAGAAATTTTTGATGAGATGCTTGCTGAATTTAGTCAAAAGCTATATACAGGATGCACTAAGTTCACAAAGTTGTCATTTATATTGAAGTTGTACCATATCAAATGTATGTGTGGAATTAGCAACTAGGGGATATCTATGGTGCTTGATTTGCTGAAGTAAGCATTGACACATGCCCAATTGTTAGATTCATTTAATGACATGAAAAAGTTATTAGCAAATTAGGATTGACGTATGAGTCAATTCATGCATGTACAAATGATTGCATGTTATTTTGGGAGGCAGATGCAGAAAGAAAAATCTGCAAAGTTTGTGAAGCCTCTCATTGGAAAGAAATTTTGTTAGTAAAGAGTAAAGGATCTGGATCAGAGAACAGAAAAAATAAAGCTCCTGCAAAGGTTTTGCGTTATTTTCCTCTAAAGTCACGACAGCAACGTTTATTCATGTCATCAAAAACTGCAACCCACATGAGATGGCATGCAACTATTAGTAACAATGATGGTAAGCTTTGACACCCAAGAGACGGAAGGTCTTGGAAGGTATTTGATCAAAAATATCCCGAATTTGCATCTGATCCAAGAAATGTCGGACTAGGTTTGGTGACTGACGGTTTTAACCCATTTGGTACAATGAGTAGTAGTTATAGCATATGGCCAGTGATATTATTTTCTTATAATTTTCCACCATGGATGTCAATGAAGTAAACATCAATGATCCTCTCTATGGTTATCCCTTGAAAACACATGAAAGTGATAGGTAATACTTCTAATCTGCTTTGGCATAACTTTCTTTGTACCATCTACATAAAAGTGTCTATTAATTTAATTTTTAAGTAATTTGAATTTGATTATATATTGTTTGGTATAATATCTGTTAATTTAATTTATTATATACTAATTCAAATTTGTTTTAATATATATATGTGACCATTGACAAGATACCGATGGAAACATAGAAGGCAAAATGATGACATCTCAAGATGTTTGAAAAATGCAAAACAACCAGGTTGTTGTTCATTTCAATGAAGATACCAATAAGCCTATTGGAGATTTTGGAGGCTTGCTTGGATCATGGTTGGGTCAGTTAAGCAATGATGTGCATTTGCTACCCATTAACCACACCGATTGTAGGTTGGTTAATCCATACATCAAAGAAAGAGCTTGGGAAGTATTTCACGTAACATGTAGCATATATTTTTATCTATAGTTTTTTGTAAACTAAGCTATGATTTAAGACAATATTTTTGTTTGATAAATCGTTTGTTATATCATTTTAGTCCAAATTCAAAATTGATGATCCGATGATGAGAAAAGACTACTTGATAGGTGCACTACGTAACAGATGCAAGGACGTCGAACAACGTCTTTGGAAAGAATACAAACGAAATACTCTGAATGAAACGTTACAGAATCGACCCAACAAAATTCCTGAAAATCAATGGTATCATTTGGTTCACGTGAGGTTCACCGAAAAGTGGAAGGTATTGTTTATTCATTGGATATTTATATGTAGTTGTATGTCTCTATATCAAATGCAAGTAGTTTTTTTTTAATATGTGAGCTTTCAGAAAAGGCAAGAGCGGAATACAAAGAGTCAAAAAAGCATATGACGCCTCATTTATGTGGAAGAAAGAGTTATTCAAGAAAAAGAAATGAGAGATTGTGAGTAACATAGTTATGATATGAGCATAGTCTATTTATTATATTGATTTTGTATATTGTTTATGCATATATCTTTAACGCAGAAAATCAAGACCGAAAATACGCCATGTTGACCAGAGTATCATTGAGACTCGCAAGAAAACCTGACGCCGGCTTTGTATGTGAAGAAGTGAAAACACGCCCGATTAGTATTGAAAATCACTGTGAATTTTGGTCAATAGATTTTGGAAGTGAAATTTGAATAAATATTTTTTGAGATGCCTTTTTTTAGTTTGTTGGATTTACTAGTTAACTATGCTGAATACTTATCGTTGTTTGCTTTTTTTAAGAAGCACTTACGACGTAGTTGAATCAAAATCCGCGAGTTACAAGCAATGTTACAGCTAGCTTAGATGATGAATATGGCCAAGTGTTTGGTCCAGAGCATCTAGGACGAGTATGTTGTGTTGGTCGTGGTCCCATACCTTCAAAATTAGTGAGACGATGCTCAACTACAACTAGAGCAGAGATAGAAAATTCTGGAATGGTCAATCAACTAAGGACACAAGTGAAAGAATCAATAGATCAAGCTAAGGCATTGTCTACGTTCGTCCAACAAATATTTGGTACTTCAACTAGTGAACATGTAATAATATATACTAATAATTTGTAAGTTGAATTTTATTATTATAATTTGATATATAAAACTAATGTTTTAATCTAAATATTCACGCAATTACATGGGCTTCAAATTTTGCAGCAGCTTTTATGAACATACCAAATCCAGCATTTGTTAACATTCCAAATCTGCATAATCTTAATCAGGTGAATGGTATTCACATAATAATTTCATACATAACAAATATTTAGATAATAATCTACTATATTGTATGATTTTTTCTCAGGAAATGGATGATGATGCCAATGGTGCCAATGGATAAACGTTTAAGAGTTGAAACCATGCAAGCCATGACTTTTTAGCAACTTTGATTTATTTATGTTTTATGTATTTGCACGATGGATTAATTATGTCATTTATTTCCAATTTTTTTTTTATTAATTTAGATTTGGTTTTCATATTTAATTAGTTTGTTTTGTTTGGATCTTAAAAAAATGCTGAAAATATGTTAGTAATTTAGCTTCACTTTACAAATGATGTGAATTTATTTCAAAACATAATTATGTCAATTATAAAAAATTATATTCTCATCGATTTTTATAAGTGATACTATTATTAGAATCATTTATGAAAACCGACATAAATATAACATCATTTACATGAAAGTGATATAATGTTTAAATCACTTATTATAAATAATATAATTATTAAATCAGTTATTATAAATGATACAGTTATTAAAGTCATTTATGTTAATATCAATTATTTATAAGTGATGGAAATATTAGTATCAATTATTATAACTGTTGTAAATACTTACATCACTTACACAATGTGGTGTAAAAGATAACATCATTTTTTTGTAATTGACACAAATTAACATCAGTTACAATAACTGATGCAAAAATTAAGTACAATTGCATTAGTTATTAACAAAATGATGTAAATTATTTGCATCACCACTATCAGAGTCACTTAATTAAGTTGACATTATATTCATAGACTTGATATCTCTGTGATATGTTTAAGATATTGTAGTCGACTGAAGGTATGAGAAAGCAAATGTGACATCCATCGCAATAGCCATACATACTTCCCAAGAAATGACTATGGGATCATCAACTTCTTTATGAAGAAGTTCGAAAAGATTTCTATTGGGTATGAACTCATAAACCAAAACAGGTACCTTGGTTTCAAAGCAACATCCTAATATACTCATTATATTTATGTGGTTGATTTGAGAAAGTATGAAAACTTCATTTATGAACTCTTTGTGCTTATCCTCTTCCACAACTGTGGATTTTTTCTAGCTACGATCCTACCATCGGCTAGCATACCTTTGTATAATATACCTTGGTCACCGTTTCCAAGCACCTTTTTTGAAAAGAAATTCTCAGTGGCATTCTTCAACTCTTTGGAACTGAATATAATTGTTTTCTCTACGTAAAACTTCATTTATGAACTCTTTGTGCTTATCCTCTTCCACAACTGTGGATTTTTTCTGGCTACGATCCTACCATCGGCTAGCATACCTTTGTATAATATTCCTTGGTCACCATTTCCAAGCACTTTTTTGAAAAGAAATTCTCAATGGCATTCTTCAACTCTTTGGAACTGAATATAACTGTTTTTTCTACGTAAATTTCTCGTGAAACAAACTGTTGTTGCTTAAATTCTTACACCCATAATCAACACGCTCAAATATATGTTACCTTTGCAAATCCATAAATGACAATAGCGCAATAATATCTATATGAGTAAAAGATACAGGTGAATGAGTATAAACTTCATTTTTTTATTCTGCCAAACGTTTTTTTTCTTGTTTTAGCTCTTCGCTTCTCTTTTTACTTATAACGATGGGTTTAATCAGTCGACTATGTCCAAATTTTTTTATCAATGTTTAATGTATGTTGAAAAATAAACCAAGTCTTTAATACTACATAAATATACCATCCTCCAAACTTGATTAATTTCTTCATTTAATTTGTGTCATGTTGATCTTTTGATTTTTTACAAGTTAGAAAGTAACATGTGTTTTGTTGTATCAAATCCATGTTAATTGATTCTATAAACTTGGTTCAACTAAATGCAACTAGTTAGAATAAATAGAAAACAACAATACACATATACGCTCAACCGATAAAAAAAAAAGTAAAATCGAAAATAAAATAATTTTTTTCATCAATATTTAATGTATGTGGAAGAAACAAAACAAGTCTCTCAAAGACAAACAACAATAATTCAATACTATAAAAATATGACATCCTCTAACTTATATTATAGATGTTCTTCTTAATTACATTATCAAACTTGATTAACACACTACAAAAATGAGATAGTAGATCATCAATAATTACATATCAAATATATAAATGACATTAGTTATAATCACATATTCAAAAATGACATTAAATATATGGTTTAACATAAGTTAGAATAAATAATACTATTTTTGGTTGTGTTAACATCAATTAGATAACGTTGATACAAATTAATATTTATTTGAATCACTTAAAAATCAACAAAAGAATATAAATTCACATAAATAAATAAATGATGTATCTATTGGACTTTTAAAAATAAAATAAAAGATGTTAACATAGTTTCACTTAAAAGAAATATGCACATACATCATTTAATGTCAGTTAAACTATGTGGAAGAAATGAAATAAGCATCTTAGAGACAAACCACAAGAATTCAATACTATAAAAATATGACATTATTTAACTTACGTGCTATATTTTCTTCTTACATTATTAAACTTGATTAATTCACTATAATAAATTATGTCACACAACAATAATAATAACATATCAGATTAATAAACGACATTAATTAGAAACTCTTATTCACAAATGGTATTAATTTATGATTTAACATCAGTTTTAATAAATTATTTTACTTTTTGTTTTCTTAAAATTAGTTAATAAAATTAGTACAAATTAATATTCATTTGCATAACTTAAAAAACAACAACACAAAAGTATATATTCACATCAATTAAATAATTGATGTATCTACTGAAATTTTAACATCAATTAAAATGATGTTAACATAGTTTCACTTAAAACAATTATGTATATATATCGTTTGATGTAAGTTAAACTATCTGAAAGCAATATATTAAGCACAAGATAATTGTAATTTCCTTATTTTAAAAATATGTAATACTTATAATTGATGCAAAGTAATTTTACATCACTTAAATAAATGATTTTGGAAGTGGTGATGCAAATAATTTACATCCTTTTGTTAACAACCGATATACATGAAAATAGTTACATTGTTACAAAATATTTCATCAAAATAAAAATATTTTCTTAACAATAAAATTATTGTGACAATTGTGAACGGTTGCAATACAATCATCACAAAACAAATTCATATTAAAAACGTCACAATATTACTACGATGATATCTAGTTACTATTCTATTACAAATAGTAACGATAAATAAAAGTAACAAAAGTGTCACTATTATTAACTAAAAATGTAGTCACAAAACCTTCATATTTTGTGACTGTGAATATCGTAATTCCGTCACTCATAATGACATAATTATAGTCATGAAATCATCACAATTTTTTCACTTTTGTGATTAATTTTATTTTCAAAAAATCATAACTAACTGTGAAAACAACTAAATGAACAATTTCTTTCATAGATTGTGACAAAAAAATTTATTAAAATATGAATAACATAAAAAATCTTGAAACAGTCTTAACAAAATAGACACGAAAGTATGTTTGAGATTATTGGTATACAAAATAAACTTTGAAAGAACAAAGTGGAAGTGTTTGCCACCTTGGTTACTTCTTTGTTATTTTTTAAGGTTTGCGTTCATAATAATATTATTTAAGAACGTATATCTCTGTAAAAATTATCTTCTACTTTCATCAAGCTTTTTCTTCTACTACAAAAGACTTTCCAGGTTGTTTTGTTTCTTTTATGGGCTTCAAGATAAGTTTTGTTGCTTATGTTTATTGTTGTTAGATGTCAATTTTGACGATCTTGATCATTTTGACTATGTTGATAATGAACATCGACCTGTGACTATGAGATTTATTTACATATGAAGTATTTTTCACTTTCTATTTGGATTGGAGATGAGTATGTATCATCTTTTTGTTCTTAATGTCATGATTTTGGTAGATGAATAAAAAAACTAAGATCACCATACTTTCAAGAATTTTTGCTTCTTCTAGGGTTTGACAATGCATTATGTAGGGTTAACTGCTAACAAAGATCTTTCATTGGGATTGCGCCAAATATCATTTTTTATAGCATAGATTTGTTAGCCCCTAAACAATCTAGTAGACTCTGTGGAGCTTATTGATTGGTATAGTGAAGGGTTACCTTATACTTTTTTTTCTTCTTATGAAGTTCTAAACTTATTATTACCTAGTTGTCATCCTCTTCAAGCAATTCACTTTAATACATTTTCGAGAGAAGAGGAGGAGACTTTTAAGTATCTTATTTTCTCAAGTGAAGAAAATGTAATCTCACTAACTATCATGTTTTATTGTTTAGGTTTTCTTCTGTGATAGTTACAAAATTTTGTATGGCCATTAGTATGGATATGAAGTCAATTGCCACATATCATTTCTCTTTATAGGTTGTTAGCTCGAACTACTTGACCGAGAAATCCCAAAGTACATTCGCCAAGCTTACTGCATTGACTGATTTGTAAGTATTCATCTGCTTTAAATTGATCATAGAACATATGTTTTACGGGAGATTCTAACTTTTTTCCCCTCTCTTGTTTTATAGTCGTATAACTGACAACTAGTTCACTGATGTTATACCAGATTTCATCTAGAACTGGACACAACTTGATAAACTGTAAACAATCTTTTTAGTGTAATTAGATTCTTTTATTTTCCATATCGGTATTGGTTACTTATAAAAGATTGGAATGCGTCAGTCATGATTATTCAAGCAAGTAGTTTAGTTGGACATTATTCCTATTTTCATTGATTTTCTGGGAAAGTTAACAAACTTGCAAGTAGAAAAAAAATTCTTTATTTTTGCCTTTTGACTAGCGTTTAATAAACTATATAATCACATATGATCCATCTGTAATTACATGATTCAGTTGATGTCAGTTACACTATTTGATGCCACTTAATATAAATTTGTGTTGGTTAAAATATTAATTGACATTAGTTATATAATTAACAAAATTGATTAATTCTATGTAATTGTTTTTATAAAAAATTTCAATTAAATGCATGAAAAAAAGAGAATACAAGCCACTCTTTGTTTGCATACAATATATATTCCATAATCTCTTACACATTTCAACATATAAAATACATACACATTTATATGTTACCATATAAATCTTTATTTACACTACATAAAACATATGTTGCATTAAATTGCATAAAATGATACTAATTTAAGATACTTATTAATAATCAATAAAAATATATAATATAACATCAATTACAATATATGACGCCACTAATAGTTATTTAACATCAATTAAGTAAAATTGATATTAATTTATCTTAATTTACATCACTTAAAAAAATAACTTGACCTCAATTGTTTAAATGACATAAAGTTTATATCTTTTTAAAAAATGATGCTGACAAAATTAAAAATAAGTAAATAATGCAATTTTTTTTCATACATTTATACCATGTTGACAAAAAATAATTGTGAGGAAAAAAATACTCGTTTATAAAACAATTTGGTGGAAAAACAACTTTGACTTGGCCGGACTTCACTTCTCCAATTGAAACAATCCGCTCTCTACACAAAGGTAATTACGGATTAACTATCTATCTCCTGTGGTTATTATGCTCTGATAAATGTACAGAAATCTAGTGATTTAAATTGTTTTCTAGAATGCATGGTTTTGTTCAAAGACTGCAGATTTTGGAATTAGGTTTCTGGAAAAATTGAACCTTTACATCACTTTATCAATGTTTTGATGTGCATTTTGTTTTACATGGTTTTACTAGGTAATATAATTATCTAAATCTCTTTAATTTGGGTCAACCAACTCGTTCCCGAATTTAAAGATTCGAACATGAATGTTATTGCTTCTTAAGAAAGTGTTTTTATAATTAGTATTCTCATTTCTCACTTTTTTTTATATATTTTTTCTTGTTGTTTATGATGAAGACAATAATTTAAGTACTTATTTACATTATTAACCTCATCATTAAGGTATTACATTTACCTTACTTTATTGATTAATGTAGCTGATTTATACATTTTGGGTCAGCTTTAAATATATAGTAGAACAATCTTCTCTCTTCATGTTCTAGTACAGTTTTCTAAACCCTAAGAGCATGATTAGTGAAAGTCTCTAAAGTGAGTCTTTCATGATTAAAAAATAAGTTTTATTAAGAGTTTAGATTAAATAATATATATACATATATATATATATATATGTAGATCACCAAATAATTATTTTAACATACTTATTTTCATTAAATAATAAATAATATTTGAGACTTTGTCAACATATTTACATATTATCATATATATAATTAATAATATATTAATCAATGAAATTAAGTTATGAAATTAACTAATTTTAGCATCAATTTTGAAACACCCCGACCCATTTTTTTTTATTAATATCCCCATAAATACTAATAACTTCCAGCATACGAAATAAATAACAACTCATCAATAAATATTTATTATAAACCAATAAATTTGAATCAACTAACAACCTAACGGTTTACGGAAAAATAACAATCACGACGAACAGCAATTTATAATAAAATAAAATAAATAAACAACCCTCTCGGTATGTCATCTTGGTCCGTAACCGCAGTTCCACGAGCTTCAGCTAACTGTCTTATCCTTTCTTTTACCTGCGTCATTACGAATAAACGCAGTCAGCATTTAAGAAATACTATGGAGGTGATCAATCCGTCTACTAATTAAATGCCCGGACTCAACAAACAGCAAGACAACAACTTGATAAAAATTAGTTCACCGCAAAATAATGAATTAAATCAATCAATGATATTTTAAACAACCAAAACGTGATTAAAAAAATTAATTCTCAACAATTAACTCAATGGTAATTCATGAAAAAATCACAGAAAATAATCTCACAATTAACAGCAATTAACAACAATTTTTTTGGGATTTATTTCAGCAATAATTAGACTGCGATAATCACAGAAAACTTATAAATAAATCCTACCACGTAATTATCCCAGTAAATTTTTCGTAAAATATCCGACCACGGTACTCACTCACCTTAGCGAAAAGTAGAACTTTCCGAAACAACTTTTCTGCAACTTCCTAAAAAAAATTTGGAATGTCTGCACCCTAAATTCCCGAACACACAACCTAATAATAATAAAATAGTAATAATTTAATAAACCTGAAAATAATAATAATTTAATAAATCTAAAACTACAAGATTGAATAATTAATCTAACCAAATTAATTAATTAAACAATAATCTCCACGACCCACATAATTCAACACCACCACCGAAATTCACTTGATAAAATCTCTTGGTTTAAAGTGGTTAAGTGCATGGTTTACTTAACCAAATACAACAGCGCAATCTTAATACGTCTTCTTCATCTGAAACCTGCAACTACTATACACACAACGATGTCTCTAACCCATCGCCGGCGTTTACCACTCATCACCACCATGCATCATCACGATCACCAGATCATCACCGTACTTACTCCACTACCAGTGATATCTCACGATGCGAGAGAACTTCGAAGTTTCGCCGTCACAGCAAACCAATGATGGCTTTCTCTCCTCTTTTCGATGAACATCACACCAAAAACTCAGATCTCACCGTCACGACAAGTCCGATCATCATCACATCACCGCCGTGACTCACGCGAACCAACTCCGATCACCAACCTCCGTCACGTCACCACCAAAACTTGACACAAACGGATCCGACCAACCAAACCAACAATCATAAAACCACTAGGAAGGAGATCCTTACCTCCACAGCCAACGAACGTCGAGAGATGAGCGAGAGAACCCGAAGCTTCCCTCCCACGGCACAACGAACTCCAACAACGGCACCACTCAAGCTCAATGACGAACACTCCAAGTTACGTGATCAACGCCACGAAGCTCAGCTTTTCTCTCCTTCCTCTCGCAACCCCAACTCGGCTCCTTCTTCTTTTTGATGAAAGCGGCAACGTAGAGAAGGGACGAAGGCTAGGGTTGGTTCTAATAAACCCATAGGGTTTGTACCACAACTTCTTTGAAATTGCACAACAGGTCCTTCACAATTCTGCAGCTTAAACTTTTGCCCCCACAACTTTTAAACTATCAATTAAACCCAGTCCGAAAAACTGATTTAAACAATTTAGCCCTCTAACTTTTAAAATCTCCAATAAATTTCCAAAAATAAGAACTACGGATGTTACAAATTCTTTACATTCGATACAATTATAGCATCAACTATTAACAAATGATACAACTATGTAGCATCAACTGTTATACCTATAACAAATACTAATATCATTTATATCAATTGTTATAACCGAAAAAATAGTTTAAAAAAAAACTTTAACTACATTTTTTTGTAATGACGCAAGTTAACATCAATTAAAACAAACAATGAAAATAGTTGCATCAATTGTATCAAGTGACACAAAATACTTGAGTCACCACTTTCAGAGTCACTTATATAAGAGATGCAAATTTGTTTGTGTCAATCAAAAATCGATATAAATATATAAGATAAATGACACATATAATTTCTTATAGTGCATAGACACTATAAGAAATATAATTGAAAATGCATATTATACAGTTTTTATCTAGCTCCAAAATCTAACTAGTCAAACCATCTAAAAATGTGGCTGTTGGTTTTTGGGTACCAGAAAAATACATGCCTAAACATTTAAAATATAATATGCTATTAAACTTAAGCTTGATTTGTATATTTTAGGATTTAGTTTCCATGGTTTATAATAAATAGCCTATTTTTGTTAGTTTAATTTGATTTGAACTTAGCATATGTCGCAATTTTGTTAATTATAGTTTTAACATGTGTTGAACTTTCATATGAGAGATCAAGCTTTATATAATAATTTTTTTGAAAGCGGTTTATTCATTATATAATCTTACAAAACGTGACAGTGGAACAAACCCACATAAAAGACATGATGATCACAATACTGTCAAAAAGATTGGAACGCTAAAGTGATGTCCAAAGATCCCAAAGACATACATATATGATTATACATATGTCAAATCATAAAATTAGAAGACAAGTCTAAACGACAATACATATAAATTTATATATAATATAGATTTTTGACGTATGATATGATCAAATCAATGTCGCCCGTGAGAGTGTCCAACACCTGGGCTGTTGCCGGGATCTGTAGGCCTAAAGTCTGTGGGGTGGGAGATGACTTCTTTTCCAAGGACACGACGTCGTGTAGATGTGACCACGATACTATGATTCTCAGCCTCAGGTTTCTTATAAATTCGCTCAATCTCCAACGAAGTAGTTTTCAAATGTCTCTCTTCTGTTTTCTGAATTCCATGCAAGACAACCAATGCAAGGAAAAAAATAGATATAGAAACTGACTTGTTAGACATTTCCATGAGTTGGAGACGAAATTGAGATTATAAGAGAATATGTAAGGAAAAAAAGGATAAAATAAGCGAGCAGAAGATGGAAACAAGAAGAATGAGATATTTGGTATTTATAAAGATGTATTGATTATCATTTTCTTAAATGAAATCTTAAATGTGGGGAAAATTTTACTTCAAAAAGGGAAATGATGATGTTTTATGATGTCTGCGTATATAATGTAATCCAGGTGATTCATACTTCCATGTTTCCAACTTTGCATGTCTGCTCTGTATTGTATACATGGCCCATGCACTTACACGCTCATGAGTTTGTTTTTCGTGTTTATATAGATCATATTTTTCACGACCAATGTATGCAAAGATCCCTCCGGATCGTCGTTAAAGGAAAAGGTTGTTGGGTTAACTATGAAGAATATGAGAGTTTAAATGTGGATATCAGATTTTAATTCAAGACAAGCATTAGGAGATGTATTGGAGGCGAGAGACGCACTAGAGACGAAGGGAAAAAAAAACAAATGTGTGTAGGCATAGGCATTCAATTCAGGGTTTTCAAGTTTAAATGTTTTGGAAAATAATTTCCAGTTCAGTTTTGGATTAAAAAAATTATAATGAAAACAACAAAAGTAATTAATTTTGATTAGTATATATAGATTTTTAGTATATTTATGTGGTCTTCTATATAGCTAGTTTTTTTTTGTCTAGTTAAAAGTAAACTTTTAGTGAGTTTTTGGTTCTTTCAGTTAGATTGCCAAAATTTCGGTTCGATTCTTGGTAATTTGGGATAGACATTTCTCTGCAGTTAAAATAAAATCTGGTTCAGGTCGGATTGATAAATCTTCGATCATTTGTTTTTGGGTTTATAGTAATTCATATACCTATTTTGAAATTTGTTTGCTAAATTCATCTATCAATTATTATACGAAGGAATTTTTGGACCAGAAACAGTAGTTTTCCTTGCAAGGACCAACTTTTATTGTAAATATTGTTTTTAGAAAATTGTAACCCCTTTCAAACAGTCTCGAATTCAGGAGACTAGACTTCTCATTCATTTTAGAAAGGTATAACTAGCCATTGGACCAAAAACGACTTGGTTTATCTATCATTTTGTTCACCAGTTATATTATTACCTAAATACATTCAAATAAGTAGTATTTATATGGTTATTGTATCATTTTCCTTAAGATATTTAGGGTTAAGCACCAATTAAAGAGAAGGTTGGAACAGGAAAAGGTTATTGATACTAAACAAGAAAAAAACATGAGAGTATAAATGCATATCAGACTTTCAAATCAAGCGGAACAGGAGAATTCATGCGTAAGATGGATCACCTTCCACTATGCCTTGTCCCCGAAAGTACAATACATGGTAGGTTCTTTAGCCCATGGCCTAGGCTTCGCTTTTTATAATTATATATGATCTCGTTATCTATCATATTCAACTATCTAATTATACAAAAGATTTTTTGGTTTATCAATTTTTTATTTTGTGGGAAAGAAAACAATGAAAGCGTCCAGATTAATTCTACCGTCCATCAAAACCGGGAAGATAGTTAATTGATATGTGGGGAGCCACAAAAACGGTCATTACATTATGGTATTTCAAAACTCCAATAATCAAGTTGTGCTTATAGTAAAAGTGAAAACTGAAGTTTGAAAACCTAGGAAAATAAGAAGTGTGGGAAGCGTGTGCCAAAATGAAAAGCTATGGACGATTTTTATTTTTTTAATGTTCATGCACAACATGTCATTGTGGTAAATCGCACACATAATCAATAAAAAATTTATGTTGTTAAAATGGGTGAACATTTTTGCTGCCAAACAAAAAAAATGGGTGAACATATATGGTTTATGTTATTTATTCGTTCATACCGGGAGAACTGTAGCAGGTCAGGCTTGGCGGTGAGAAAGGCTTGGCGGCGGAACCGATTACTCTGGTTAAAGAGCTCGATCTCGCTGGCGTAGCTGCAAAGCTGTTCTTGTAATCGCCGGCGTTAGTGGATGTGTTACCTCGGTTGCGTTGACACCGGAATTGCTAATGGGCCTTTGTCTCTTTTTGTAACCGAGTTGATCCATGTAAGGCCCATGGCCATTCCCCATAATTGGGCCAAATTAAATATATAGTAATAAAAAAAAAAAGTAACAACCAGCAAGTGGAACTATAATTTTGCAAGAAAAAATACTACTTCCATAGCTTTAAGTGTTTTTGAAAGAAAGAAGTGATGATCCTCAATTCCTCATTGTGGCATCCATTTCCTTTTAATAGCCATTTTTCTCATCTTAATGTTTCATATGTAATTTACAAGAAAAAGTTCGTATTCTGCGATGGATTTTTCTGACCAATTGGTCCGTCAGAATTTTTTGATGAATTTCTGACAAAATATATAATTTATTTATTTATTTTTAATTTTTCTGATAACTAATTTTTGACTAATTTTCTACAAATATGTATGTCAGAAATTATCTAAGAAACTTTGTTTCCGACCCTCATATCCCGACGAAAATTAGTCGGAACAAACTATTTCCAACAAATTTCTGACTGGTCTTCAAAAATAGTTATGTTTTCTTGTGTTTATTCATTAATTTGATAAAAAAAATCAGAAATTAATGTTTAGACATGACGGTCTAGGTTTAATAATTTTAAGCTTCTGAACTTTGTGAGATGAAGGGATTTGGAAGAGATAAACCAGGTTAGTTGCGGGAAAACCGACACTAACACATCTTAAGATTTTATCATAGAAATGTTGGTAAACTGATAAAAAAACATTGTAATGGATATTCGGTAAAGAATAAAGAAAAACAAAATGGATATATTTGAAGGTATACTTGATCTTTCACATGAAAAGTGAAAAATTATGAAAAGGTCCTAACAATGTCATTGATGAAACTAAGTCGGTTTTAATTCATTGGTGTTCATTTAAGATTAAAAGCTACAGTAAAAAAATACTAGAAGAATAAAAACCAGATATGAAGTCGAATACAATAAGGGAACATCATGTATTTTATGATTGGTATAAGACCAAGATATGGTGAGATACATATTATGCTTTTTATCATCGGTACAAAATTAAATTTATTTTAGTTTTCATATAAATGTAAGTAGGTTCAAGAGAAAACCTCTAAAATAACACTGAAAAGCTGTAAATGGGTCTTAACTCTTAAGATACCCTTTATCAAAGACATGTTAAACAATGGTTTAAAGGGAAGTGGTGAAGATTGCTACACCTTTAAGCATGCTAATATCTTTTCCAAAGTCTGGAAAACAAAAATTAAGAAATTCTGGTAACCATGCTAGAACCCGAAGCTAAGGAGGAATTTTAATTAAGTATGGCTTATAGTAGAGTTTCTGATTCTAACTAAGATTTCTAGCGTTCTAGCTGAGAAGGAGGGTTTCTCTTAGTGACATATTTGAAAAATAGTTTTCCAAAGTTGTTATTTCTAAAACTTCTCTTAGAACAACATGTTTGGTTGATTCTTAGGCATCGTCAAGCGTTACGTGATGGCCAACGACTCAATTTTATACTATATAGTCATTTATGCAGTTTTAAACAACTTGGATGCCTAATAGCGTCCAAATGTCCGATTAGCCGGTCTAAATGGATTCTATGCAAATTTTTAAATGTTTTATAAAGATTTGTATAATTATATTATTAAGTAAAGAAGTATTTATTTTGACTTTTATTCGGCCGTGAATTAATATTATTGTGAAATTATATTTTTATTTGATTTATTGTTTCTTTTAACATAGTGTCTAGGAATCGGCATATAAGGTTAGATGTTCATCCACCGCCTAGCAAACATCTAACGCGTTTTACAACATTAGAATAAATACGTTGAATTATTTGTCATCGTAGCTTATAGAAAGAAAAAGAGATGAATGAAACAAGATAACGAAAAACAGAGAAAGTGAGATGCAAGTTTGGAGATAACATAAAAACATCAACAAAGCTCTAAAAGTTATACAAACATTTAAAAAGCAATCAAATGAAAAACATAGAAAAATTGCGCCAAAATAAAAATCAAACTTCAATTTTGGTTTATGTACGAAGCCAAGCGTCGTACCATCTCCATAGCTTCATCACAATCAGGCTCAAAAATATGAAAAACATGATCTTTCCCTCTCGTCTCCGTTATCTCAACCTTACCTTTCCACTTACTCTTCACCAATCTTTCATAATACATCTTCCCTCTATCTCTCAATATATCTTTCTCGGCCACTGTAATCATCACTCTCTCACACTCCAACCCTTCAAGATCCGGTGACCCATCCGCAAACGGATTTATCCACGGGTCATCGGATCCTTTTTCGGACGGGCATATGAATCCCCACCATCCATCCACCATTTGTTTCCTTTCTTCGTCGTCAAGCTCTGATCCGATAGGTTTGGTTCCCCAGAAGTAAGGATGGATCATTCCAATGCCTTTGATTTTTACGGTTTGATCTGACTGTTTGGCTTTGAATGCGAGGTGGTGACAGATGTTAGCTCCGGCGCTGTCTCCGAGTAGGAATAAACAGTTTAAGTCGGCGTAGTCGTTGATCCATGGTTCGTTTATGGTTTGGATCGTCTGTAATGCGTTCCATGAGTCTTCGTATGCCGTTGGAAGTGGATGTTCTGGTGCTAGTCTATCCAATTTATCAAAAAAGATAATAAAAATAATTTATTGACTGAGTTACAATTTGTATTTTGTATTTTGAATTTTGTCTTCATGTTAGAGATTCTACAAGGTTTGAAAATTGAATATTCAAACTAAATTCAAATTTTGTTGAAAGAAAACCAAAATTAACTAGTTGTATTCAACTATACATATTTTTGAATGGTTTGAGTTTTAACAAGTTTTAAAATGATTTTAGGTAATTTTCAGATTTTAACCGAAAAATAAAAAGAGTTAAATTTAAGAAAGTAGTTATGATTTGTTGTAAAATCCTGCCAAATTCTATTTAAAACCGTAGAATTTAATTTTTGAATTTTTAACTAAAAAATTACTCTAAACTATTTTAAAATCTTTAATGCTAAAAAGTATTTTCAGTAATAGTGGATTTGAACCTTTTATTTGTTTAAATCACTATTGATTTACCGATCCGAAAAAGGAGAAACCAGATTGAACCAAAATGACAAATATCCAAACAGATTCTAGACTTATATATCAAAAAAAAAACTCAAACCCTAACCGAACAAAATACCGAATAGAGATATGAAATATAATTATATACCAAAAATATTAATTATATTTAAACTTAATATAATGTAATTACCCAAAATTATAATTATAAATCTAAAAATATCAATTATTTTTAACCGAACTAACCTGAATACCTAAAATAACCGAAATATAATATCCAAAAAATTTTAGATATATTTGTGAAAATTTAACCAAATTTTATTCAAATTTAATCATTTTAAAAAGTTTTTTTTCAATATTTCGAATATCAGAATCCGATCCAAACTCGGATGAAAGCAAACCGAACCTAAACCAAAATTCTAAAACTTCAGAATGGATTCTAGAACTCTAAAACCGATCTAAATTCAAACCGAAACTCGAATGTCCACACCTACACATTATTGAACGCTCTGGCCTGGCCCCCTATATTAAAATCAATTCTGACCCGATTTATGTTTTGAGTATCAAGCCCGACCAAACCGGAAAAATTGGAGTAACTCAACTTAAACCGGATTGATTGATTACCTGTAATTAACAGAGACGGCGATGATGTTAGCCTCGGCGACGAGTTTATTAAGGTTGGTGTGGTAACAAGGAAACGAAGCGGAGGAGATCAGAAATGCGCCGCCGTGGAAATAGATAGCGAGAGGAAGCTTCTGACCGGATTGAATTGACTCGGGTCTGTAGATTCGTGCGGTTAAGCCGGTTTTGGGTTCGATAATGATATCTTTCGATAAAACCCGGGTTTCTGGGTCTAAACCGGGAGGACAAACTTCGGTTCCAGCTAGTCTCTCTATTGTTCCATCGCTGTGAACAACTAACCATGGAAGTACCTCTAACGAGACTTGCTTCTTTGTTGGCTCCATGGGAGAAAAAGAGAGTCAAGGTTTGATGTATCTGTTTGGTAGAAAGAAGTAAAAAGAAGAACGATAGAGATTATAAGACTTTTTTAATTAAAAAGAATGACGAATTTTCTCACAAGCATCGAAATAATGATTGGTTACAATAACAGAAAGGCCATTTTGATTGTTTTTTATGAGTGATTAACGTGTTGATCATTAATGATCTCACCAACCGAATGGAAACTATATAATATTTACTTGTAAGTGGTATTGGTAACGTGCATAATATCGGATGAATGATTATGTGATTCCACAAAAGAATTTCAGCAATCAAAATTTTGAAGTCAATTCGTGTTTTTTTTCCGAATAAAAAAAGAAAAATGTCATCTTTTTTCTGTTTTTGTTAACTTATTAAGGAAATGAATATAACTATATTTATACCCGCGCTACGGCACGAGAATTATATTTGTAAACAAAAATATAACATATAATAAAGATAAACTAGAATCTGATCTTTTTAATTATATTAAAACTAGATTTACACTGGCATTAACAAGTTCGAACCGTTGAAAGTTGTAATGTGTGGTTGAAATAAAACGACGTATATGTTAACTCTATATAACTGAAGTGATTGTAATCGCCGTGTAGTAAAGAGGAAAATAGAAAAAAATTAGATTTCCATATTTCTCTCCTTTCTATTATGGTATCAAAACTTCTATAAACCTTAACAGGTGCTGTAATGGCAGATGCTCAAGGACCTTACCCGTTTCCGTCTACTCTTCATGTTGCCTCCTCTGTTACTCTGAAACTGAATGATAGTAACTATCTCTTCTGGAAGACTCAGTTTGAGTCTCTATTGAGTCATCAGAAGCTTTTGGGTTTTGTTAATGGTCAAGTCGCTGCTCCAACTGTCAATATCACCCAGACGGTTGATAATGTCGTTGTTACAACTCCGAATCCAGCCTTTAAAGCGTGGATGTGCACAGATCAGTTGATAAAGTCGTGCTTTTTGGTACTCTCACAGAAAGAGGGCTTGGGTATGTTCATGGTTTAGCGACCTCCCAAGATGTTTGGCTTTCTCTAGCTGAAAATTTCAACAAAAGTTCGGTGGCTTGAGAGTTTGATCTAAGACGCCGCTTACAACTGTTGTAAAGTTCGGTGGCGTGGTAAAGAATTTCTTCTCTATTGTCGTGAGTTTCAAGCCCTTTGTGATCAACTAAGTTCTATTGGCAAGCCTGTTGAAGAATCAATGAAGGCCTTTACATTTCTCAATGGTTTAACTCGTGAATATGATCCCATCTCCACTATTGTTCAAAGTTCTATGTCTCAATACCTACCACCAACATTCAATGATGTTCTTTATGAGATCTCTAGGTTCCACACTCGTCTCCAATCATATGAAACCCCAGCTGATGTAACCCTATTCTCTGCTTCCAAGCCCAACAATCCAATTACTCCAGACAGAGAGGTCGTGGCAACTTCTCTTCACGTGGAGGTAGAGGTCGTGGGGGTTACTCCACTCGTGGAAGGGGTTTTTCACAGCAGGTAAACTCATCAGGGTGGAACCAACATCAAACAACTGCAGGGTCAAATAACAACCGTCAAGGTTATCAAATTTGTGGTTGCATAGGTCACTCTGCTTTGAAGTGCTAGAACCGATTTGATAATGCATATCAGAGTGAGGACGTTCCACAAGCACTTGTTGCACTCAGGGTTTCAGACAACACTGGCAAGGAGTGGTATCTAGATTCTGGTGCGAATGCACATATCACTGCCTCGGCATCCACTATTTAACAGTCAACGCCGTATCATGGCTCTGAAACAGTCCTGGTTGGTAATGGAAACCAACTCCCTATAACACATGTTGGCTTCACAGTCATCACTACTGCTCAAGGTAGTATTCCTTTACTCGATGTTTTGGTATGTCCATCAATACAAAAATCTCTATTGTCTGTTTCTAAGTTGTGTGATGACTATCCTTATGGTGTGTGTTTTTGATGCTAATTGGGTATATATTATTGATTTACCAACTCAGAAAGTGCTGAACAAAGGACCTCGACATGAAAGTCTATATGTGTTGAAGAATCCGGATTTTGTTGCGTTTTACTCTAATCAACAGGTGGTTGCTAGTGATATAGTGTGGCAACAACGTCTTGGTCATGCGAACTATCAGGTTCTTCAACATTTACGGAACAACAAGGAGATATCTACCAATAAGAGCAACACTTCAATTGTTTGTGAGCCTTGCCAAATAGGAAAAAATTCTAAATTACCGTTTTTTGCTTCGATGTCTAGTGCATTGGAACTACTAGATCAAATACATTGTGATCTATATGGACCATCACCTATTGTATCAAATCAAAGATTTAAATATTATGTTGTTTCCTCTAAAAGCAAAGTCAGACTTCTATCAAGTATTTGTGTTGTTTCAAAAACAGGTTGAAAATCAATTCAACAAGAAGATTAAGGTATTCCAACGTGATGGTGGTGGTGAATTCAGTAGTAACATCTTCCGTAAATATCTAGCCGATAATGGAATCAGGCATCAGTTTTCGTATCCTGCGACACCTCAACAAAATGGTCTCGCATAAGGAAAACATCGCCACTTAACAGAGCTAGCTTTGTCCATGTTGTTTCAAAGCAAGACTCCTTTCAAATACTGGGTTGAAGCATTTTACACCGCTAACTTTGTTAGTAATCTCCTACCCACTGTTCTTTTGAATCATAAAAATCCATCAGAAGTGCTTCTTCTGCAAAAACCCGTCTACTCGTTCTTAAGGGTCTTTGGAACAACATGTTGTCCTTGTTTTAGGTCGATACAAATCACAATTTCGATCCTTGTTCACGACAATGTGAATTTCTTAGCTATCAAGCTCAATATAAAGGCTATCGCTTCTTATTTCCTCCAACAGGACGGATTTACATCTCTCGTCATGTGGTATTTGATGAAGCATGTTTTCCATTTGAAGGTCGATATTATAACTTTGTTGAATCATATTCAACCCCATTGCTTAAGGCTTGGCAGCCTGCACCTCAACCAACTCATATTCCTACTGTCCTAGTTCAAGTTGTTTCATGTAATGAAGAAGGCATCACAAGTGAGAATGTTGACAGCAGTGAGAAATCTATTGATTAATCTTCAGATCAGCCTCAAGCTCAGGAACATTACAGACCCTGAAACGCCCCGACCCATTTTTTTATTTTTAATACTAATAATAATCCCATAATTATTATTAACTCCCAGTAGACGAAAACAATTAACAGCTCAACGATAACGATTTATTATAAACCAATAAATTCAAATCAATTAACAACCGAACGGTTTATGGAAAAATAACAACCACGACAAACATCAATTTATAAATATATAAAATAAATAACAACCCTCCTGGAATGTCATCTTGGCCCATAACTGTAGTTCCACGAGCTTCAGCTAACAGTCTTATCCTTTCTTTTCTCTGCGCTATTACGAATAAATGCAATCAATATTTAATAAATACTGAAAAGGCGATCAACCCGTCTACTAGGTCAATTAGGATAAAATTACGAAAACACCTCCGGCATATTTAAATGCCCGGACTCGACAAACAGCGAAACAACAACTTGATAAAAATTAATTCACCGCAAAATAATGAATAAAATTAATCAACGATATTTTAAACAACCAAAACTTGATTAAAACAATTAATTCTCAAAAATTAATTCAACGGCAAATCATGAAAAAATCACAGAAAATAATCTCACAATTAACAGCAATTAACATCAATTTTTTTGGAATTTATTTCAGCAATAAATAAACCGCGATAATCACAGAACACACAAAAATAAATCTTAGCACATAATTATCCCGGAAAAAGGTCCGTAAAATATCTGACCACGGTACAACACTCACCTTAGCCAGAAGTAGAACTTTCCGAAACAACTTTTCTACAACTCTGGAAACTTTTCGGGATGTCTACACCATCACGGCATCCTGCCAAAACCCTCCACTGCCAAGTCCCCATCGATCACCATGATCGATTTAACAACCACAACAACAACATGAACCGACTACGAGAGACCCTTACCGTGAGATGAGAGAGAGAGAGAGGGAGAGAGAAAGCTTCACACGCACGAAACAACGAAGCTCTAAACTCCGATCGATCCTGAACTCAGCGATCACCACCCGGCTCATCTTCTTTCGCCACAAAGCTCCTCTTGCTTGCTCTCCACACCTAACACCGCTCAACTCTCGCTTGATCCCTTGTTGATGGTAACGAAGGTTGGAGAAGCTAAAGAAGATGGAGACGTCAAACTTTTAAGAAGGAATCGTAGGGTTTACTTATTTTTTCTAAAAATTTCAATTAGGTCCTCAACTTTCCAATCTACTCAATTCAGCTCCATAATTCTAATCTTATCAAATTAACCGCTCACAACTTTCTGATCCAATAGAAACAACCCCAAACGTTCCGATTCTCCTTTATAACACCCCAGATTTTATTTTATTTAAATAAAAATCTGTAAAACTCAGCTTTTTAATCCAAAAATAAATTCAACTTCCCGTTCTCGGGACATGGATATTACAGTCCCAATCAGTTACTCGAGCCTTCACCAATTGAACCTCCAGTTGAAACTCCAGTTGAATCTATGAATGATGAATTAGAGGGCCACACTCATCAAACATTTACACGACTTCAATGCAGAATTCGTAAACCAAACCCTCGCTATGAGTTACTCACACTAATAGATCTTCCAGCCATACCAAAGTCTGTGGTATCCGCTCTAAAACATGAGGGAGGAAACAATGCCATGGGTGAAGAGATGGCTGCACAGTTACAAAATGGTACTTGGTCTTTGGTTTCTCTCACACCAGAAATGCATGTTCTTGGCTGTCGGTGGATATTTACAGTAAAACTGAATGCAGATGGTACTCTTGATAAGCTAAAAGCGCGACAAGTGGCTAAAAGTTTTGCTCAAGAAGGAGTTGAGTTTATTGAGAGTTACAGTCCAATGGTCCGGACAACCACCATTAGGATTGTTCTAAGTGTTGCAACAGCAAAGAACTGATCCATTACTCAGTTAGATGTGAAAAATCTATTCTTTCATAGTGAGCTTCAAAAAGAGGTATTCATGGAACATCCACCAGGTTTTGTGAATCCTGATTTTCTAAATCATGTGTGTCAGTTGAACAAAGCTATTTATGGGCTAAAATAGGCTCCTAGGGCATGGTTTAATAAGTTTGCCAACTTCCTCCTCGAATTTGGATTTACTTGCAGCAATGCCGACCCATCTCTATTCACATATCACCACGGTAACTCAATTCTGCTCTTTCTGCTCTATGTTGATGATGTTTTGCTCACTAGGAATTCTCTCGAGCTGATCACTGCAATGATTCATGCTCTCCGCAGTAAGTTCTCCATGAAGAATTTGGGTTCTTTACACTATTTTTTTTATTCAAGCATAATTTCACGATAAAAGTTTGTTTCTAAACCAGTCCAAATATGCTGAAGAGATTCTGTTTGAAGCAGGGATGGATCAAGCAAATCCTGTGGCCGCACCACTCCCGATTTGGTTGGATTCTTCTTTCAATGATACGTTTCTATTTCCAGACCTGATGTATTTCCTCAATCTTGAAGGTAAGTTACAATACTTGACATTCATGCGACCGAATATCCAATTTGTGGTTAACTTTGTTTGTCAATGGATGCATGCTCCAACACTCTTGGACATCTCTTTGCTAAAACGCATACTATGGTATGTCCGTGGCATATCTGCTTTTGATTTACGTATTTATAAGAATAGCTCTATGTCATTCAATACCTATAGTAATAGTGATTGGGCAGGGTACCAAGATACACGTCAATCAACTACCAGGTTCTGTGCATATCTGGGCTCAAATATTGTCTTCTGGTCATCAACAAAAGCAGCATACCAGGCTCTAGCACACATTACAGCAGAATTGACTTGGGTTAATAATCTTCTTCGAGACTTGTGGATCAATCAACCATAAGCAGCTCTCCTTCGCTGTGATGACCTTTGTGCTGTGTATCTCTCTGCCAACCCCGGATTTCATAGCTGGTCCAAACACTTTGATGTTGATTATTATTACATTCGAGAAAGGGTAGCTCTCGGCCTCATTGAGATTCAACATATTCTGGCAGCACTACAGTTGGCTAAAATTTTCACTAAATCACTATCTCGTCTTGCCTTCACTATATTATGGGCCAAACTTGGTGTTGGTAGGGAGGGAAAATTCTTAAACCAAACCCACGCTATTCATTACTCACATGAATAGATCTCCCAGCAATACCAACGTCTGTGGTATCTACTCTAAAACATGAGGGAGGAAACAATGCCATGAGTGAAGAGATGGATGCACAGTTATAAAATAGTACATTGTCTTTGGTTCCTCTCACACCAGAGATGCATGTTCTTGGCTATCGGTGGATATTTACAATAAAACTTAATGCATATGGTACTCTTGATAAGCTAAAAATGTGGCTGGTGGCTAAAAGTTTTGCTCAAGAAGAAGGAGTTGAGTTGATTGAGAGTTACAGTCCAGTGGTCCGGACATCCACCATTAAGATTGTTCTAAGTGTTGCAACAGCAAAGAACTGATCCATTACTCAGTTAGATGTGAAAAACGCATTCTTTCACAGTGAGCTTCAAAAAGAGGTATCATGGAACATCCACCGGATTTTGTGAATCCTGATTCTCCAAATCATGTGTGTTGGTTGAACAAGGCTATTTATGGGCTGAAACAGGCTCCTAGGACATGGTTTAGTATGTTTTCCAACTTTCTCCTTGAATTTGGGTTTACTTGCAGAAACGCCGACCCATCTCTATTCACATATCACCACGGTAATTCAACTCTGGTCTTTCTACTCTATGGTGATGATGCTCACTAGAAATTCTCTCAGCTTATCATTGCGTTGATTCATGCTCTTAGCAGTAAGTTCTCCATGAAGAATTTGGTCTCTACACTATTTTTTGGGATTCAAGCACAATTTCACAATAAAGATTTGTTTCTAAACTAGTCCAAATATGCTAAAGAGATTCTGTTTGAAGCAGGGATAGATCAAACAAATCATGTGGTCACACCACTCTCGATTCGGTTGGATTTTGTTTTCAACGATACGTCTCTATTTCCAAACCTGGTGTATTTCCGCAGCCTTGTAGGCAAGTTACAATACTTGACGCTCACATGACCAGATATCCAATTTGTGGTTAACTTTGTTTGTCAATGGATGCACGCTTCAACACTCCTGGACTTCTCTTTGCTGAAACGCATACTAAGGTATGTCCGTAGCACATCTGCGTTTGGGTTACATATTTATAAGAACATCTCTATGTCATTCAATGCCTATAGTGATACTGATTGGGCAGGGTGCCAAGATACACGTCGATCAACTACAGGGTTATGTATATATCTGAGCTCGAATATTGTCTCCTGGTCATCAACAGAAGCAGAATACCGGGCCTTAGCACACATTGCAGCAGAATTAACTTGGGTAAATAATCTTCTTTGAGACTTGCGGATCAATCAACTAGAAGCAGCTCTCCTTCATTATGATGACATCTCTGCTGTGTATCTCTTTGCCAACCCCGGATTTCATAGCCGGTCCAAACACTTTAATGTTGATTATCATTACATTCGAGAAAGGGTAGCTCTCGGCCTCATTGAGATTCAACATATTCTGGCAGTACTACGGTTGGCTGAAATTTTCACTAAATCACTCTCTCATCGTGCCTTAACTATATTACGGACTAAACTTGGTGTTGGGAAGCTACCCACCACAACCTTGTTGTGGGGGGGGGGGTGGAGGGTGAAAATACAGAGCTTCCTCTGTTATCGGTCAAGACAGAGTTATTGAGGATGAAAGCAAAAGTAGAAGTGGGTCCAAGCAATGTTACACAATCCAGCAAGACATTGGGCCTTAAGGAGATAAATGGCCCAGGCCCAGTATTTAACCAAGCATAGAAAAGTAAAGCATCGCCGTCCAAACTCTCTCCAAATCTGGATGAAGATGACCAAAGCAATTCCAACTAGTGTTGTGAACTTGAAGAACGAGTTTGAACCGTTGAAAGCTGTAATGTGTGGTTGAAACTAAATGATGTATCTATTGTTGTGTGGTCTAGTTTCTAGGGTTTTAGTTGAACTCTAGCTTTATATAACTGAAGTGATTGTAATCGCCGTAGGGGTAAAGAGAAAAATAGAAAAAATCAGATTTTCATATATCTCTCCTTTCTATTAATGGTGTGAGAATAATGTTTATAAAAAAATTAATATAACTAGATTAGGACCCGTCCGATGAACGGATTTCTAAATTTAAAATAAGTTAAATTTAAACAAAAGCATTAATTTTAAAATTTGTTGTTAATGATTTTGTTTGAGAAAAAAATTATAAAGCATGCTTCATTAAAGAAGATGGTTATATACATAAATTTATTTTTTAACATAAATAAAGTAATTTAAATTCCTATATAGCAATTTCATTGTTATTTTTCGTCTCTTGGCCTTTCCGACAACATCCTCTTACTCAACCGTTAAGTCACCATCTCTCGATTTTTTGTTATTTTCTCTAGCTCTATACCTAAGGATATTTGGTTTCCACGATTTTTTTTCTTTTCCTTTACCTGATTTTCATCTACCACCATCTTCAGCTTCAAACATAAGTCTCACCGCCTTCTTCCCTTCTCCTGATCCATATTTGAGTATGATAATTAGTTTCGGCGAAAACATTTTTTTCAGAGTAGATTTCTGTAGTGCCCAAAGAAAAAATAAAATACGCACAAATGGGATATCTATCACTTGAAAGAGTACATTTTAACCACTCCAAAATATGCAGAATACATATTTCTCACTAAGAATCATTTTTTTAATTTCTTGTAAAAATTGTGATTATGTAATTTATTGAATTTTATATAATTAATTAATTATGATTATTTTATGATGATAAGCTATTACAACAAAAGAAAAAATTCTATATTCATGAGTCTATCTATTTAACCCTTTGATTCATGAAACTATTAGATTTATATCTTAATTTGATCTATTAAAAAAGATAGATTCATGGGTTAATCGGTTAATCCAATCAATTTACTGTATAATTTATTTGACACTTAACCAACATTCAAATATTAAAAGCGTGTGAAATATTTTTATAAGAGTTTAAATAATATGAAAATCTAAAAATATAAATTTGAAAATAAGATTTTTATTGAAGTAACATTATTTAACATATTTTAGAAAAATGATAAATAAAAAGTATATATTTTTTATTATTTATTTTTTGTTTGTTTTCTTTTTTAATTAAGGAAAACAAAAATTTTACACGTGCCATAATCTTATCTATTAATCGACACGTGTTATAATCTTATCAATTATAATTTTGACACTTGTCGAGCTCTTGTGAGTTCAACCAAGTTTTTTTTTTTATTTAATAACTATAGAGATGGAATATTAGAATTCTTTTTATTTTTATTTTAGTATTGTATTCTTTTTAAAAAAATTTTTTTTTGATAATTTATGATTTTATTTAATTAAACACATATCAAAATCTGATCAATTTAATTGACACGTGTCATGATCAGCTGAGTTACTAACTTTGGATCATTCTTCTTTATATAATAAGATACTTGGTTTTAGAAGATAGTTTGTTGTAAATTTCAGGTGTGTTAAAGGTGTATTTTGTTAATTTTTATAATCATGTTGAATATGATTTTGGTTAAAAATCGGTTTAGTGTTATAATTAATCCATATTATTTGTGTAAGACTCGGAACATGATTATGTAATAGTGTTTACGTAATATGAATTTTTTTTTCTGACAGATACTCGTCTAGAATTTGATGTCTTATAAATGTTCTCCATGAAATAATCACATGTATGAAGTATTTTAATTTATCTTAAAGGATAAAATAATGGATCTAGAATTATTTGTTTAACGATTTTATTTTTTCAACGTATAACAATAAACATATATTTATAAATATATTATTATAAATATAAATTATTTAATACCAATTATTATATATTTCTTATTTCAAAAATATATTTTCGTTTTAACTAGTTAATTTATATAGGAAAATTTAAATGAAATTGAAAAGTAGATTTTTTGAATATTTTATTTCAAATAAACATAAGGATCAAACATATATTTGCTGTTATTGATGAAAAGCAAACACAATATCAACAAGTACCTTTTATCAAAAAAAAAAAATATATATATATATATATCAACAAGTACCATGAAAAGCGTTTGGTGATGATCCAAGATCATGCTTGGATGAAATAAGCAAAATTGTGATGACCCTGCTCGAAAATAAAGTAGATATGTTACATATGTACTCTTCAATTCTTCCAGATTTTTCATTACTTTTGATTCGGCCGGCCATACAACATATTTATCACCCGACATATTAACGATAACTACAAATGAGGAGTTTTTTTCATCTGAATGGGCTTTAATGGGCCTAGTATAACCTAGAATATTAAGCTCTGAGGTTTATGGGCCAAACCACCAACTTCAGTCCAAAACGTTGTTGTCACCATCATCCGAATGTTCAAAGAGCTTTCGCATTCGCATTCAGATAGAGAAAACGAAAACTTCGACTTTTGATTTCTTCTAAAAAAAAAATGGTGCTTCTAAGATCCCTCTACCGAACCGCTGCGGCGGCCTCCGTCGCTACTCTCAGATCTTCAAGATCCGCCGCCTCTAATCAGCTATTGCGAAATCGTTTCCTCGTCACCCGAGGATTCCTGGCTGTTTCATCTCCATTTCCTTCCAATCGAACTCCTTATGGTTAGTGATTACAATCGTTGCCTCGTTCGTATCTATCTCTCCCGATGATCGAAATCTTCTAGTTACTGAACATTAGTCTTGGTGTAATCTTAGCTTGTGAAAATTTCACTGTGTTGATCTCTAGAAGGATTTGATTTAGGTGTTCTTCGATTGGATGATCACTGGTGCTAGATCTATTTCATTATCGTTTCGTTCCTTTCTTCTTCATTTGGTTCTCCTCTAGAGACTGATTTAGTCACTCTGTAATGGAAAATTTGCAATGATGAAGAGTTCGTTTGTACTCGTGCGTGGATTTTGTATTTGATGTACTTGATGGTGAAATTTGTAGATTTGTGGTATCGTCGTGCAATGGACATTGGCCAGGTGCGAAGATTTAGCGAAGATGTGTCTCACATGCCTGAAATGAAAGATACTGATGTTCTGAATGCATTCAAAGACTTGATGGCTGCAGATTGGGCAGAGCTTCCTTCTGCTGTTGTTCACGATGCTAAATCCGCAATATCGAAAAACACAGATGATAAAGCAGGGCAAGAGGCTTTGAAAAATGTGTTCCGTGCAGCTGAAGCTGTAGAGGAATTTGGTGGGATTCTTACTTCTATAAAGATGGAGATCGATGATAGCATTGGAATGAGTGGAGAGGTTTGTTTTGTTGTTAACTCACCGAACCATTTTCTTTGTTTAGATGTTTGACGTTTAGTTATTTTTTGTATTTTTCTGTGCAGGGTGTGAAGCCCTTACCAAATGATATAACCGATGCACTGCGTACTGCTTATCAAAGGTATGCTGAGTACTTAGATTCCTTTGGACCTGAAGAAGTTTACTTGAAGAAGAAGGTTGAGATGGAGTTGGGGACAAAGATGATCCACTTGAAGATGAGATGCAGCGGGCTTGGTTCTGAATGGGGAAAGGTAAATAAAATTGGATCATTTCACTTGATTCTACGAACCTATAGTCATAAAACTTGTCCTCTGGTGATATAACTTGCAATGTGCATCTTTGACAGAACATATAAGCTAGAACAGCCTGATTTAAGTCTGAGTTCAATTATTATCACCGATAAGTTTAACTTGTCCTCCACATTCTCACTCGTACATTATTGATCTTTTCGATCTTTCTTTCGCGACCTTCATGCATCATTTAGGTTATCCAAATTCATGTATTGAATCAGTTATAGAATTGGTAGACACACCAATGCTTACATTAAGGACAAACGAGTACTTATCTTTCTAACATTCGTTTTTATTTCTTCTGTAGGTTACCGTTCTTGGAACCTCAGGACTCTCAGGATCTTACGTGGAACAAAGGGCATAAAACGGAACGATAAGATCTAACATACGAGCAAAAACTTGTTATGTTGTTATTGCGTTATTGTGTCTTAACACATAATAAAGGTCAATAACTGACCAAAACATATATGAGGTGAGTTTGTTCATTGTTTCCTCCAAACAAAGCTTGAAGAGCTAGAGCATAACAACAATTTTAACAGGCCTTCACGTTCATTTCTTACGGTTTCCTTACATGAGAGTTTCTTTCGTTTCTAATGATTCACTCATTGTGATTCAACATTTGGGCTGCCTTTATTAAATAAAAGCAATTGGAGCAACTCTCGTCGGTTTCCTCCAAGACCAAGACTCTGCAGGCGACTTCGGTAGTGGTGGAAGCAACACAGCTTTTCTTCCCAGACCAAATGGCCATCCTTGGCAATGACACAATTCTTGAATCACCGATCCTTTCCTAATTTCCTTCGTATAATACATCTTCCATTGATTCTCCAACTCTACTCCTTTCAAGCTCGAACACCTTGAGAACTCAGTTTTCGCCGTCATATATCCTTCTATGCTCAGATCACTCTGACAACATTCAGAAAAACAGCTCCCCACTGAACAAAATTCGTTACCCTCTTCCTTTTCGATGTCACATTCGTTTGGTGATTGGTAATTTAGGCTCTCCATGCATGCTCTTGGCTTCTTCCTTAGTTTCTCCATCGCTTGGCTTCTGATTTGGAAAACAACAACCTGAAACCACATAGACAAGAAAAAAGGTTTTTGTTCAGGGGTGTTAAATCCGAACCGAAACAATCCAATGGGAAAAAATAAAACTCGATACAAAACCTAATATTTTCCTAAGAGTAAAGGATTATTTGATTAGGACCCGAACCGAAACCGAGACCGTACCAGATCATCTAAAACATTGGATACTATTATTCAAAAACCGAACCAAAATACGAATTATCTTGTTGGAACAAAGCGAAAATGAAACGCAAAGGCAAAATAATGAATGGTTTTGTAGTTACTTCATGATCGTAGTCAAAATCCCCAATAGGCTTGTCATCATTGTCTTCATGATCTGAAAGTGTAACTTTTCTGCCTTCGCATTTGTAACAATAAGTAAAAGCATCTCTCAACCCTGTGCTCACGTCCTCCGTACAGAACACCATCGTCACCTACAAAAATCTCTCTCTCTGCCCAATATTTTTCAAAAGAATACAAATGAGTGAAATAAGTTGAAATCTACAGATGATTTTGCGGCTTAGGTTTTAAAGACAATATTGAAATACACAACGACAGTTTATCTAACCTCACTTGGATTCTTTTCAATACACGCAACACGTTTATATAGAATGTTATGACCAAAGAGAAAGTACTAAATCATCCGAATTAGGTGAAGATTACGACAAAAAGGGTTCAATACATAGATAACAATTTTGTAGGTCAACATTTACGAATTCATCTCAAGATAATTCCAAGTTGATTTTGTTAAAAAGAATTCATAGTTGACTTGAAGCATAATATACATGGTGGTGATAGAGAAACTAAAAGACATGGCACCAAACTAAAGTATCATGATACGCAACGATACTACTCCATCTTCTTTAGTGTTTTACATTTTATTATTTTCTTAGCCACCAATAAAATACGTGTAAATTGATGAAATCGAACTTATTTGGACCTTTTTTAAGAATTTGAAATCGGTATATTCAATATTAAGAGAAACATACCTTCAAAATCTTTGTTTATTTGGATTTTCCTTGAAGAACTTGAAACAGAATTAGGACATTACATCCCCGAGAAGCTTAGTGTATGTTTACCAATGGCGTTCTTATTCAATGTCTTTGGATTCTTTATATATCTTTTTCTTTTTTGCTATATTTTGTTCTTTTTGACAGCATATATCTTGTTATTTTAAAGCTCTAAATCTATGGTCCACCATTATTTCATTCGCATGCCCTCCATAAAGCAATAATTACACCAAGAAACCCATACTCATAACTCCTTTTCGGGCCGTTACTTTTACCCAAAACGTTAATTTAATTATTTTCCACATTATTAAATTTATAAAGAGGATATATATCACAATATTATGTATGTCACAATAATCCACTTTAAATTTGAAATAGCCAAAATAATTTATTAAAAAATTAATATTTGAAAGATATTTTTTTCAAAAATATATTGTTTAGACTCATAATCATTTGGCAGACTCTGCGAGCATCTAGCAGACTTCGCAGATATTTGACAGATTTTCCGGGCATTTGGCAGACTCTACGAGCATTTGACAGCATTAACAAATATTTGGTAGACTATACGAGCATATGTCAAGCTTTGCACACATTTGATAGACTTTGCATACTCTACTAAGTAACTGGCAGATTCTGTGAGAATCTAGCAGATTTTACGGATCTTTGGCAAACTCTTCAAAATAACTGGTAGACTATGCAAATATTTGGTTGATTCTGTTGGAATAACTGATAAACTTTACAAATGTTTGGCAAACTCTGTAGAATAGTTGACATACTCTGCAAATACTTGGCAGTCTTTGCGAGCATTTGGCAGACTCTGCCTGTATTATCTAGACTCTACGAACATTTTAAAAACTCTGCAAGGGAGAGGGGAGGTGGGGGTGTATTGGATGGATATTTTGGAGGGTGTTGAGTTTTAATGAGTTTTGAGATGATTTTGATGAATTTTAGTGAATTGAAAATTTTGTAATTGAATTCTTTGAAATCTCACTTAAAAACATTAGATTTGGATCTTTGTATTTTAGTTAAAAAACTCTCAGAAATCTCACCTAAGACTTGCAAATCTAATTATTTAAATGTATTTAATAACAATGAATTTGACTGTATATTTTAAAATCATTAATCCAATAACATAGAATTTTAAAAAATAATTTAAAATTCATGTTTTAATAACATATGATTTGTTATTTTAAGTCAAATACTTAGTTCAATACACTCCCCTGCGAGTATTTGACAATCTACGAGTGTTTGGTAGACTATGCGAGAATTTGGCAGACTCTACGAAAACTTTACAGACTCTGCGAGCATTTGACAGATTCTGCAAGTATTTGGCAGATTCTGCAAGCATTAAGCGGACTCTATAAGCATTTGGCCTACTCTCCATACATCTGACAAACTTTTCGAACAATTGGTAGAGTCACCTAACATTTGGAAGACTTTTATAATGATTTTTAGGTTTTTCAAAAAATTTTTTTTATTTTTTTACCATAATCAAATGTTTTAGGTAGAACAAAATATTAAAAAATGTAGTTCTAATTATAAATATGAATTGAAAAATAGTAATCAAATAAAATGATAAATTTTTTATTTTAAAATTATTTGTTAGTTAGAAAGGACATTTTTAGTATTATGGAAAAATATATTTCTAAACTAGGTCATTTTAGCAATAAAAATAGAAGAACTTATTGTAGATATTCTTTTAATATAGTAGGTTATCTTAGACAAATTTCTCTATATATTAGTTGAGAAACATTTTAAAGAAAAATCCTTGCAGTGGCATGTGATTACGGCCATGCCACTGATGATGTGTCATCACCACATCTAGTTTTAAAAGAGTTTTAAAACAAACCAACCATTAATAGAATAATTACACAATATACCATTGGATTAAAACTTTAGTCTAATTGTATTTATTTAAAATTCAAATTTAAATAATTAAATATTTTGGATACCATTAATAAGATCTCTGAAAATTCAGTTTGCTATAATTATGAAATTCAAAATGTGATCATATATAGAAGCATAATTGATTAGAATCAATCGATTTATTCCAAAGAAATATATTATTTCAAAATTTCATAACTAATTTTTGGAGATTTAGATATATACTAAGTAAATTTCAAATTCCGGAAACTAATGATTTGTTACAATTATAATCTTAACATATATGGATATTCTAACAATCCGAATGTTCTCAAATTTGAAATTTTTGCGGTTTGGAGCCAAAATACATTTCAAATTTTTAGCATTGATTCCTAATTCCACACATTTCTATAATAGATGTGAGACTCGAGATCTTTAGACATCATCGTTACCAGCATCGAGAGCAATTTTTGTTTTCAGGCTATCTAACTTTGATTCTAATAGCTTCTTTCTCAGATCTTAAACTTTATAAGAATATGTGGAAAGATCAAAGTTAAGATCGTTCTGGGGCTGGTGAAACAATTGAGCTGATCTTGATTGATGCTAAATCTAACTCCCTATAAATAGCCTATCAATATAGTCTTGATCCTCACAAACTTTTACCATTGAATTTTTAACGGCAATTTAACCATTGATATTGTCTAAATTTTATATGAAGTTAGAATTGTTCCTTTTTTTTTTCTTTCCCGTTTTGCATGTTGTTTGTATATAGATTTTTTGGATGTAACGAGTTATTCTTGATGAATCTCTTTATTTGGAGCTTGCGATTACACTTCGCTCCATTGTTCATGAAGAATCTATCTCTTCAATACCAATATTTGATTGCTCAGCATATTATTTTTTTATTATTTTTTTTATCAGCTCATGTCAAATTTTTTTGTTCAACCTAAATCTTCAAGATGCAGAACGAAAAAGGTCAGATCACAGATCTCTACATTCCAAGAAAATGGTATATCAAATATTTTTTGGTTCTTTGAATAATCGTAAGCTAATTGTTTGAATTAATTACTTATCATAGGTATCATTATTTATTTTTCTTCCTTACTTAACAATGTGCACGTTACACTGTTGGCATACTGTTAGCACATTGCTAACACACTACTAGTACTTTATCAGCAGACTATTGATACTCTACTAACCTAGTAAAGATGCAATCGTGCACACTGCAAACCTAATAAAGAAATAGTTGCATATACAATTAAAGATTACCGTGGAGATAAGTAGGAAGTCGTACGAACCGCTGATCTTCTATACTTATCAAGTAAAAAAAAAAACTATGAAAAAGGCAAAGCCTCCAAAAAATAAGAAGCATATAGAATGCTCATTATATTTTTTTGCGATATTTTTAAAACTACATTTTAATTCCCCATATGCACCTGAAACATCAATTAAGCCATAATAGAGGAAAGTCACCTTCAGAAGATTAGCCTGGAACTGGTCAAATACAACGTTGACTTCAAGAGCATTGAGAGACTCCAAGTCTTTTGGAGAAATGTCCAAATGTCATGCTTCCCTGCTTTGAGAAGGTGATAGGGCCAAAGATGAGCTGTTGCGGACAGTTTTTTATCGTTTAGGCATTGATGATACAACAACATTTTCTGGTACTTTGCATTTCAGATTAGAAGGGTTCTCCATGTTACTCAATAAGGTTATCTCATCTATGGTAATGGGCTCTAACATCGACACTGATACATTAGCTTCTGCCCTTTTATTATGTTGGTGTAACGCCCTGACCTATTTTTTTTTAATACTAATAATAATCTCATAATTATTATTAACTCCCAGCAGAAGAAAACAATTAACAGCTCAGCGATAACGATTTATTATAAACCAATAAATTTGAATCAACTAACAACCTAACAGTTTACGAAAAAACAATAACCACGACGAACAGCAATTTATAAATAAATAACAATCCTCCCAGTATGTCATCTTGATCCGTAACCACAGTTTCACGAGTTTCAGCTAACAACTTTATTCTTTCCTTTACCTGCACCATTACGAATAGACGCAGTCAGTATTTAATAAATACTGAGGAGGCGATCAACCCGTCTACTAGGCCAATTAGGATAAAATTATGAAAATACCTCCGACATAATTAAATGTCCGAACTCGACAACCAGCAAAACAACAACTTGATAAAAATTAATTCACCGCAAAATAATGAATAAAAATCAATCAACGACATTTTAAACAACTAAAACGTGATTAAAACAATTAATTCTCAACAATTAATTCAACGGCAAATTATGAAAAAATCACAGAAAATAATCTCACAATTAACAGCACTTAACAGCAATTTTTCCATAATTTATTTCAGCAATAAATAACGGCGATAATCACAAAAACATAGAAATAAATCCTAACACGTAATTATCCTGGAAAATTTTCCGTAAAACAAATCTGACCACAGTACTGCACTCACCTTAGCCCCGCACATAAATTTTTACGGCAAAATTCTGTAATTTTCCGAAACCTCACGCGATGAACAACCCCCTAATAATCCCGAACGGTACCTCAAAATAATAAAATAATAAAACAATTAGTCAACGCTAATTAACTACTAATCCCCCTAAAAGTCATCTTCTTCCTCCTGAACATCACGCACGTGACCGAACCAGCTATGCCAGAAAAATCCGGCAACCACCTCACCTCCGCCACAACAGCTGCAACTGCTCTTTTTCTTCTTCTTCCTTCTTCTCCTTGTGTGACACAAGCCACCATTCAACAAACCAAGCCGCAAACACCAACACGTCACGACATCGTCGATCATCGATTCAACGCCACACATCGTCAACTCACAATGTCACCGACGATCAACACCGATCCATAATCTCGACTACGAACACCACACACCGTCGAGTCCTCATCACCGACAAGACTTGACGACAACAACACCGACGATCTTCTCATCGAACCGCCATCGTCATACTCCTTCTAGTCACTCGATCTCACCACAACCACCATCATCGCAACTTAACAACAAGGATCGATCATCCAATGCGACAATCACAAAAACAACCAACAAGATTCGAAGACAACACCGATTCATCAACTCACAACAAACATGAACAACAAAGGACAAAAAGCCTTTACCGTGATGAAAGATGAGAGCGAGGGCTCGACTTCTCACTCACGGCAACACCACGATGGCACGGAGCTACGATCAACACCACAAGGCTCAGCTCGTATTCCCATGTAACACAACACCTTTCCACTCGCTCTCTCCTTTGCTTACAAGCTCGCTGAACACTTCTCCACAGGTTCGGCTGAAGATGTGAGATCGAGAGAGGTGAGAATACGAGAGTCTTAAGAGAGAAGGTTAGGGTTTCCAACCCAGTTTCTACAATTGCACAACAGCCCCCCCCCCCCCCAATCCTCCATCTTTAAAACGGTCCCTCAACTCTTTATTTGATCAAATAAACCCGCCAGCAAAAAAACTGATTTAAACAACACGACCCTCAACTTTTAAATACTCCAATTAAACCCCAATAAAAGAAATTACGGATGTTACAGTTGGCCTCAATAAAAATTGCAAAAACTTCATCAATCGAGAAAGGTCTTTCACTTAGCATGTCAAAACCTACAAGAAATTAAAACAATGCAAAGCAATCTAAAAAAAGCTGGCCGCAAGAATTTTGAAATTCATTGGTCAAGAATTTGATACAATGGTATTGAAGTGGCTTCTCACTTACCTTCGCGACTCCAATATTTCTTTTCTTGGGATTTTTCCTGCGAACATCTACAAAAGAGTGTGTACAAAGGAAAACTTCATTAGTAGACGTAAAAATCTGTATGGACAAATTAGACAATATTAGCTCTCACTAAGCCACGTCAAAGTGACTGGAAATCTTGGACTATGGCCAACTTTCGTCCTTAAATAAGTCTCTCATCTCAATATATAAACCCTACCACTCCAATGAATCCACAATTAAAGGAAAAAAAAACAGATGCAACCACGAGTCAAATCCTAAATTTTGTTTTCTTTGAAATTTTCTCGTGAACCTAACCCTAACTTTTTTCATGCTCAGAAAATGAGCGATTGGACTATGAGTGACAATGATAGAGAAACTATGGACTTATGATGTACTAGGATGTGAATAATTATCATCTACAAGATACGAGTATTGCCCCTAATATATTTGATAGGATTTCAATAGCTATCCAAAAATTTGATAGCAAATATTTTCTAAAAAAATTAAATGGTTATGGGAATTTTGATCTATATGGAAATGTGAGCATATTTATCATAAAGAGATTGATATCCACCTTAAGCATATACCAAAAAGACTAACTCTTTGTCGCCCTTGTAAAAATGCACAAAGAACTCAAGGTAAACAAAATTCTTAAAAACAATAACAATTATAATAATTTTTTTTAACAATGTTTTGTTTGTCAAAAGTCATTTTTTCAGATCGCCCTAAAAAACGATTTCACGGATCACTGTCTGAAACTTAATATCTTTCTTTTTTTCATTCATTCAATTATGGTCTCCCTTACACTATTTTATTAGTTACTTTTGATCCAAATTTTGTGCCAATGATGCCCATATTAAAAGAGATGGGATTTATAATCTTTTTGGTAACAACATGTGTGTGCCAACACTAGCATAAAGTATCAAATGGTTTTGGGAAAGAAGTATGGAGGGGAATGGACCCATTTAGTCTATATCACGGGTCAATTTCCCTCCATTATTCTACGAGTCAAATTCTCCTAGCCCTAACTTTTTTTCAAACTCAACAAACAAGTGATTGGACAATAATAACAATGATAGAAATAATGGAGTTAGAATGTATTGGGATATGAATACTTGTCCTCTACCACATGCAAGTTTTTCTCCTAATATCTTTGATAGAATTTAATCAGCTCCAAAAATTTGATAGCAAGTATTTTCTAAAAGAAGTAATTGGTTGTGGAAATTTTGATCCATATGGCAATGTGAGCAAATTTTATCATAAAAAGACCGATATCCAGCTCAAGCATATACAAAAAAACCATTATTTGCCACCATTACAAAAATGCACAAAGAGCTCAAGGTTAAAACTATTTCTCAAAAAAATTTCAGAGATATAGAAAACATTGTGCAGAAACAATTGAAATGGATGAGTGAAAATATCATGTTTCATATAGTGATCCGCTAAACCTTCTTTTTCAAAGAGATCTATAAACCTGATTTTTTTGGGTCAAATAAAACATTGTTAAAAAATGATTACAATATTCTTATTTGAGAAATAGTTTTTACCCATGTATTCGGCGTTGGACATCCGCCGAGATTATGGCAAATCAGAGATAAATCGGAGAAAAAAATTATTGATTTTGGACTTGAAATGATATATTATATGTCAGATCTATCATTTTGATGCTAAAACGGATTGAAAATTAGATGAAAATGGCGAAAAATGTCTTACAAAACGAGTGGTGGCCGTCTTTTAGAGTTTCTGAAAGTTATAGGTCATATAAAAAGATAAAATGACTGTTTTGCCCCCATTTAATATAAATGGAAAAACGACAAAAGTTAAAAACCAAGTATCATACCCACCACCTTTGACCCACAAAACCGCTTAGTTGACCAATTAAGCTGTTGAATTTGTTTGGCAGTATGTCGCATAAATAATATTTAATCATCAAACTCAAATATTTTACCACTAACTAATTATAAAATTTCAAAAATTTCTAAAACTAATTCCCGATTAGTCTTTGAATAATCTCCGATTAACTAATTAGGCGTCAGGTCGAACATCCGACTAGTGCCTAATGAATTTTAAAAATATGGGTGTTTACCATGGTCTATTTGTGCTTTTACAAGGGCGATAAAAAGTGAGTCTTTTTGGTAGATTCTTGAGCTGGATATCAATTTCTTTAAGAAAAATCGGCTCACATTACCATATGGATCAAAATTCTCATAACCAATTACTTCATTCAGAAAATATTTGCTATTAAATTTCTGCAGAGCTGATGAAATTCTATCAAAGATATTAAGAGAAAAACTAGTAAGTGGTAGAGGATAAATATTCACATCCCAATATATCTTAACTCCACATCGTCCAATTTCTCATTTTCTGAGGTTGGAAAAAGGTTACGGTTTGGTTTGAGAGAAAATTAGAAAAGAAAAAAAAGTTAGGGTTTGACTCGTGGCTGCATTTGGCATTTTTCCTTTAATCGTGGATGTGTTTAAGTGATGGGTTTATAGGTTGGGATTTAAGAGATTTATTTAATGGTTAAGATCTTGTTGCATATGTCCTCCATGAAACTAGTTTCTTTTCCAGCCGTTGGATATTACGAGGTTTAATAGAAATTGAAAATTAAAAAAAGCAAATCCGAGAGAAATTTAGAAACGTAAAATTGAGTTTTGTCGATCGTTCGCGTACATTGAGAATTAAACGTATCTTGTTTCGTGATGGAGTGAGGATAAAGTTGGTGTTGTTCTCAACAAACAAGTCATGCACCTGGGCCTCATTCCATCTGCCACTTGATGATCAAGTAAATATAATACCTTAAGCATAACATTGTGATCTCGATGACGACTTATCAAAGTTTGAGGTTCTTCATCCAATATCTATTTTCCGTCCAAACCCAAGTGTCTTCCACATTCCCAATTGAATTCATCAGCATTTTTTGAAACAGTTATATCCCATGGAAAATAATCTTTCAATCATAAGAAGGCCGCACACCAACTCCACACTCAAGAAAAGAGTTGTTTTTAAAGTATCGACTTTTAAAGGTTTGAGCAGCCAACGGATCAGTCCAAATTCTCCAAGCTTCCTTGCGTAACAGAGCTTGGTTAAAGCGTCAAATATCATGAAATCCCATACCTCCCTCATCTTTCCTTTTGCATAAATTTCTTCAGCCAATCCACGAAATATTCCTCCTCTCTTTTCCACTACTACCATTATTTACTCATGGAAATATTGCGATAGTTTAAAACAGGACATTGCGTAGAATGGGAATGCAAGAGCTACATATTTTAAGTATGACTTCTTTCCACCTGTGAAAGCGACTTAGCAAACCAACAATAACGTCGTGACTGCAGCTTTTTTGAATGAAATTAAGGAGTTTCCGTTTAGATCCACTGAAACACTCCAGAAGCCCAAGATATGAACCCTTACCCCCTTCTATGTGAATACCCAAAGAAATTTTAACATACTGCTTCTCATCATCATCAAACTTGGAGTAAAAAATTATACATGACTTTTGATGAATAATCAATTGACCATAAGCATCTCCATATAATTTAAAACGACTTGTAATCAATTGACTAAAGGCTATCACCAGCAAATAACATGTGATGCACAGCCGGTCTGCCGGTCTGGAGGAAGCTAACCGAATCCCATGCAATTTGCCAAGAGTCTTGATGTGGTCAGGTTTTAACCTTCACAACCGTTGCAAGTGCATAGAATACGCAATAGTATAGAAAGGTATCGATCCCATAGAGACTAGAATAGCACTACGATTTTGCAATGCTCAAACAGAGCTAAGATGAAAATATGGGGGTTTTGAAAACTGTCACGATTGCTAAAATATAAATTGCAGTAAATTAAATCGGTTTATGATAATAAGAGAAAAGCATTGGGCTCGAAAAATCTCAGGGATCAATAATCGATAAGAAATCTAACTGGATAGAGATAAATGAATGAACGTTCTAGAACTCAAAACATTAATCACAAATTAACCTATTTCCGCAGTTATTAATTATCTTAACATGATCTCTAGGTTAGATTTCATGCCAGCATTCTAAACAAGTTCGATAAGTTCACCTAGATGCCTTAACATCAATTTTTCATTGGCTAAGGATACTAGGCCTATAATCTGTTGATTTCATAACCTAATCTACTTCCGCATCATTAGAATTACCTACAGATTGTTAGCTAGATTTGTCAACCTAACTAATGCATTGAGATCACAGAAGATAGAGAACTAATTCATAAATCCCTAATCTATAACGACTTATAATCGATCATTGAATCCCCTTGATAAACTTTACATCCAACTGGTGGATTACTCAGACATGGATGCAGTAAACATGATGAATGAATAAACTAATTGCATAAAAATCCAAGTAATGAAAGACAGGAGTTCGAAAAGCACTTTAAAGAACAAGAGATTTGTCTCCCCAAAAGCTACAAAAATATCAAACTAAAACTCTAAGAACAACTAGTGACTGCAGAGAAACTCGTACATCACAATATAAAATAAAAACCTAGGTCTAAAGTCGGTTTGGAAAATATTTACAAAATATTTGTGTCGAGGATCGATCGATCCTTCGTGGATTGGTCGATCTCTGCTTCAAAACGCACCACTTCATTAATTCTTCATTCAGGTCGATTCATATGCCTTGGTAGATCCAGATGCATCTCCTGTTGATACTTAAAGTGTATAAATGTCTAAAACAGCTCCAAATGATCCATTTAGCTCCAATGACTTGTAAACCTATATCAATCCTAAAAAGAACCATAAAGACACAAAACTTAATCCTAAACTCGATAAGGACTGCAAAATACATGTGGAATCGAAGGCATAAAACCCATAAAACCACGACTCATCAATTCTCCTAGACTTGAATCCTTTCTTGTCCTCAAGTAAGAACAAACAAATGAAACAAATATAGAAGAAAGGTTTGAAAACGGGAACTTACACCCTTATTTAGATTCCACCATGCTGAACTTCCAACCCTAGAAAACTTAGAACATGTCAAAGAACCAGTAAGTACTACATGTACTTAACTATAAGCATAGCAAACATTACCTTACTCTAGCTCCCGAAATCCTAAGAAATCTCCGAAATCTCCATTATCGTCCCTTTAACATTTACTAAGTATAAGTGTAGTCTCACAAAGAGAGTATCAATCGAAATAAGGGCCTGGAATGGAAGGCTAGTTTGATGGTGGCTGAAGTGTTTAGGCTCTGCTGATGAAGACTGGTGCAAGTCATGGTGCAAAATCACAGTGAGACGAAGACCAAATGTTGATGCACAGCCTCACGAACCTTGGAATCTATGTAAGCTCTGTAGATGTCCTAACTGAGTTGCAATGGTGCTTAAGATAATACATTAGAATCAAAACAGGCTTTATTCCGGTACCTCCTTTGTCTTCTTTCCCTTCTTTTTATTTATTTATTTTTTTTTTCGTACAAGAGGTCCGTCGATCCTTTACACTACACCAAAACATGGTTTTTGCTACTGATTGTTGCTACTGATTCTGTCGTCGCAACATTGCCTGACTGTTTTGCTACTGATTCCCGACTGTTTGACGAACATTTATAAACAGTCGCCAACCAGTCGGTATTTTGCGACCAAATAAATCAATCATTAAATAGTAGGACATTTACGACTGTATAGTGACTAAATTGTAGTCAAAATATGTAGTCGGTAATCAGTAGCTAATATGAAGAAAATGTCCCGACTGATGTGCTATTGAATAGCTACTGTAGAGGAAATTAGGTAAACTGATTTTAAAAAATGATTTTCACGTATTTTTATAACGACTTTTAGCGACTGATTTGCTACTGGAGTCGGCTGGTCGCAAAACAGTAGCAAAACAGTAGCTAAAAGTAGTTATAAAAATGTGGAAATCATTTTTGGAGTCTATGTAAACACGGAACCGACTCTTTTACAACAAGAAACTGATGATCATGTAATGCTGACTACAATTAAAGATCTTGTAGTCGACAATTCGCTACAAGGAGCAAACTCAGTTAATCTCGATTACGATGTTGGCGATGCAGAACCAGAAGACGAATTTCTGTGTAATTTATCGGAATCTGATGATGACGATTGAGAAGGTGTAGCATCTTACTAATTATGAGAATATTATATGCTACCTAAATTTTTTTTTTCATCAAATATGCTACCTAAGATAATTTATGTATTAGTATGTTATATAAGTTTAATTTTATTAATTATGAAAAATTTTAAATGAAAAAGAGCTGAAATTTTGGGGTGAAATTTTCATCCCCGCCTAGATTTTGGGCTGAAATCATTTTGGGCTGAAATTTTGAACACTTATCATCTAATGTTAACCTAATGGATTCTATCTCCTTCCTCTCTTCAGCCGCTTCTCCTCTTCCCCTCTTCAGCCGATTTCTCCTCTTCGCCTTTTTAGCCGCCTTCTCCTCTTCCCCTCTTCAGCCGATTTCTCCTCTTCCCCTTTTCAGCCGCCTTCTCCTCTTCCTCTCTTCAGCCGCTTTCTCCTCTTCCCCTTTTCAGCCGATTTCTCTCCTCTTCCCCTCTTCAGCCGCTTTCTCCCCTTTTCCTTCTTCAGCCTCTTTCTCTCCTTATTCCTCTTTCCCTGTCCAATTTGAAACCCTAATCGATTCTCTCCTCTTCCTCTTTTCAGCCATCCGCGCTTTCTCTCCTTTTTCTCTTTCTCTTCTCTGTCGAATCTGTTGCAATGGGTGGAAAAAGGAAGCGAACTCTCGTCCATCCAACTAACTCCTTAGTGAGAACGCCGACTTCTCTACCAAAAACTCGGTATGATTTTGTACCGAGAAAAGCGACTGACCCACCGTTCTCCCCAACAACCAACGTCAGCCGTCGGTGAGAGACTACCCTCCTCCGAGGCAGCTTTTCCCGGCCTCAGCGGCTCCGCCATCTGGTGCATCTCCTTCGGCCTCAACGGCTCCGCCATCTGCAGCGTCTGCAAATCGAGCTGCACCAACACCTCCAGCTTCTAGACCATCTCTGGGGCTCAAATCGGAGGAGCTTCATCTTCTGCAACTCAACCCACTCCAAGGCGTGAAGAACTTCAATCTCAACCGCCTCCAGATCGAGCAGCTCAATCTCTTCACAGTTCTCAAGCACAAAATTCACACAACGCAGAAGAAGAAGAAGAATTGTCTGATCTCGAAGCTCTGCCTAAACCCAATCTCTCTGAAGACCAGATGGAGGCTCTTAACTCGCTGCTTCTTGAGCCATGGCCGAAAAAAATCACTGTCCTTGATCCCGACCTCATCGAGCCTGATTCAACTTGGTAAACTCGCTTTCTCTCTGTTACCTACCTATATTTTTGCTCAATAACAATGATGCGGCTGTGTCTTTGTAGGTTTGGTTATGACAAATCATCTCTAACCCGGAAGATTACAAAGTGTTTCACCAACAAGTTTGATGGCCCCTACTACAGTTGGTCGAGTGTGCCTAGAGAAAGACAAGAACGGTACTTCGTTGAATTCGCGGTAAGAGTCTCTCTGCTGTAACACCAAACTTCTCTGTTTTTCTTGTATTTGCTTTAACACTGATCTTTCTCTGTTTTTTTGTAGAAAAAACACAGATGGCATCCATCTTTAACAGGTTTGGTTCAAGAGCATTTCGAGTCTATAATTCAACTTCGCTTGAAAGACATGGTGAGCACTGCGAGATGTAGTGACGATCAACCGAAATGGATCAATGATAAGATCTGGGCAGAAATGAAAAAACATTGGAGCACTGAAGAACAAAAAGCAAAGAGTGCAACAACCTCAGTAGCTTGGATGTCTGATCGTAATGGTCTTGGTGCTCACAAACACACCTCTGGACAGAAGTCTTACCGACAAATCAAACAAGAAATGGTAAGTTAGTTTTAACTTTACATTTACTTGGTGCTTGAATCTGTGATATATGGTTTTATGTTGTTAATGTTTTACATTTACTCTAACTAAGTTTGCTGATTTACTGATTCACCTTATCCTTTTCCCATTTCAGGTTGTTGAATTGGGGAGACCAGTGAGCTTCGGTGAGGTGTTTATCAGGGCTCATACCAAGAAAGATGGGACCTTTGTTGATCTGAAAGCGAAGCAAGTTGCTGAGGCCTTTACGGAAAAAAAAGCAAGAGAAGTTGTCTCAAGGTGACTCGGAAACCACAGACCTTTCTGATGGTCGTCATCCAGTGCTAACCATAGAAGAGGATAATGATCTCTTTATTCAGGTGAAGTGCTTCGTTTATGTTGTTATGTTTTGGAAATTGATTGATGATAGTGTATGAGATTAATAGTCTTTCTTTTCTTTTTGTAGTCTACAATCACAAATGATAGAGGAGAACTGTTTAGTTTTGGAAGTCTCAAGAATCTGCTCAAGGGAAAGGTACAAAACCCGGAAACCTCGGCTTCTTTCCAGCAGATGCAAGAACAGCTTCAAAAGGCTGAAGAGAAGCTGAAGGACCAAGCTGCTCTTATCGCACAGCAAGAAGCAGAGAATGCTCGAGTTGCAGCTGCTCAAAACGCCCAGTCCGCTGAGCTTGCGATTGTCCACAAATTCTTACAAACCGATGAGCGATTCCTCACATTCCTCGCCCAAGACACTTCTTCTGCTAATCCATAAGACTCACTTGTTTCTCACTTCTTTTGCTAAGTTCAAATTATGTTGTCTGAAACTATTTCCTTTTTTAAAAAACATGAATATGTAAGTTGGTGTGTATGTTAATCCTAAGGTTTTCGTTTACTTTACATTTGTTTTTACTTTTCTTTATAGTTTCAACATTAAATTAAAATCAACAAACCATTAGTTACTAAACAACATTAAGAAATTGCTAATTTGTAGTCGGTATTCAGTAGCGAATTAGTAGTAAAAACAAAAAAAACAAGTCGTAAAATAGTTGTTAAACAGTCGTAACATTTGCCAAAAACACAATCGATGATCAGTTTAGTCATCGCTAATCAGTCGCATTTCAGTAGCTAGATTGTACGACTGAATACCGACTGCACTTTTAGTAGCAAATTTTGGTCACTAATCAGTCGTAATATGTTACTACTGAATAGCGACGGAATAGCGACTGCGTTTATGAGTCGTGCATCAGTCGTAAAGCAGTAGCAAAAGTGCTACTGATTTATTTAGCGACGAGACCTTTAGCTACGACACATATCAGTCACTAATCAGTCGTAAAACTCTGTTTTGCTACCAATTTCCTACTGTTTTTGCAGTAGTTGAAAGACTGTTTTCTTGTAGTGTTAAGGTCTGGTCGATCTCTGCAAAAAAGTTTCCTTTTTTTCTTTTTTGGAGAAAAAGAATCTGGAACCGGTTCTAGCTATACAGTAATTGCACCAAAGACAACTCAAACTCATATAATCTATTTAGCAAATAGCAGAAGTTTTACTAGAGATCCTCAGAACAGAATGTTGTGCCGATCCGCATACTACGTAGTTTTTGCACTTGACTGCACATGAAAATGATATGAAACAGAGGTATGTGGTCTTAATGAAAGGATAGGGTGTAGATGCAGTATCAAGCTAAAAGTGAGTTTGGCCATTCAGAGTTCTGAAAGAAGGTGGTAAAAAGTGATGATGTGGATTCTGAATGTGGTGATCCTTTAATTATGCGATATCAAGCCCCTGAGTGAGCATTTAAGTCAAGTTAAGGTCCTGTAAGATAAAGTCAACGTTAGATCATTCAGATTTCCAAAGGATAGGGAACTTCTGGTAAACTCAATCCACTGATGGTGTTTCCAATCTTCCTGAACTAAGCACAATTATTGTTAGAAGTCTGATAGGAAGTTAGTCAACACCAGATGAAATCCAAAAACAGCATAAATATTCCCAAATTTTGACACAATAAAACGACTCAATTAAAAGAAAACAAAAGAAAACAGAGCGTTAGTAACAAAGAGAGCAGACATCCTTACCTAGACCTACTTCTCAGAATTTTGTCCTTTGATACCATGTAATACTAGATGTGTTTAGAGACTTTGTTATTGATTTATGAACATGATACAAGACTATTTATACAACTCTAGGAACTGTCTTAAGCTAATCTATAATGAAAATAAGACTAATTTCTAATTTTATAATCTTTATCATAACATATTCATCCTTATCTCCTAATAGTAACTCTAAACTCTAAAGATGATCCCAATCCAGACTCCTCAATCTTCGAACTGGATCCTCGTAGACACAAGATATATATTAGGATGAAAAAAAACATTTCTATCATCTTCATGTCAATAATACGTTTATCCGCAAAAAAAACTTCAATTTTGTAACTCTTTTTTTCACATCACCGCCAAGCCTCCCACTTAATCCTTCAGGCTTAACCGTAAACACATCATCGTAACCCAAATAATTTTGCAAATGAACAACGTACTCTTTTTTTTGCTTAGACTCCATAAGAAACAAAAAAAACCAGAAAATGTACTTTAGGCTTTTCCCGAAAACGATGAACTGTTTTGTTGTTCCTGCCCCTTGACAGTTCCAGCTCTATATGACAATTGGGATATCAGCTGCTTCAAATTGGAAGCCACCACTGTTTCTTGGGTTTTTGGAGTATTGTTTGATGGTTCAGCAATACTCTCTTATGCCCTTCTTTTTGACTTTCTATCTGTTTCTGGAGAGTGTAATACGTGCTTAGAACTTGTTGCATGAACGTTAAGGGCCTTCCTATTGTGCATTTCCAAGCTGGAGGCCTGCTACATTCCTTCTTGATTGTGTGAGGGTTACTGGATTTGAAGGACTTCTCAGATATTCCAACACAAAAGACAATTGAACCCTCATCCGCAACAGAAGAAGCAAAGCTTTGTCTTGTAATGATCCTCTTCTTCTCTCAACTTAGAGTTACGGCTGATGACGATGATGCCAAAATGTCATCTCAATTATCATGTTTCTTCTGCCTTGGAGCATCCTCCTTAAACCCAAACACATGTCCCTTATTCTTGTTCACATCATGTGATATAACTGGTCGATGCACCATCGAGCCATCCACTTCATCTTCAATAGCTTGTTGGACACGACGTATACGCACGAGCCTCTTTTTTCATCAGCATGTGAAATGTACTGCAAAGCCATACAATGGTCTTCCTTTGACAAATATGGAAACATAATAGCAAACCCCGGTGGTCCATCAAGCAATTGAAGATCTTTTACACTAGCTGCTTCTGGGACTCTCCCCATATCGTTCCTTCCATGTTTTGGCTTCCGTAAAGCACGATAAATTAAAGAGCCTTCTTGTGGGTTAAACGGTTACAGTGGAAGCCCCGTTTACTAAGCTTCCCATACTCATATGTAATAATGATAATTTTTCCTCCAGGTATGTTCAGATCCTTAGTACTTCTCGTCCGATTAGCAATAGCCATAAGGATCCTTGCTTTGATAAAATTTTCTGGTCTGCAATTGTACGCTATATCCACCGCTTTACCAATGGTTCAAACCAGCTTGTTCATTGTGACAAAAGTGTACTGATTGACCGGTATATTCCTTATGTAAACCCAAACTCTTCAACAGAAATCAAGAAATTATCCGGAGGCGATGCATCCCACCTCTCTAGCAGCATGGTCCAATGATTATATGAAAACGGACGATCATTGAGGATACTCTGCAAGTCTTCTTCTCTTTGAAATATGAAATGGAATTTTTCTCTTGAGAGAGCAATCCCTCCACCGTTAATTTGTTAAAAAAATTGTGGATGTTTGGTGTCTCAAAAAATCCAAGAACTGAATGTGATCAATTACCGATCAAGTTTGTCTAAGCCTTAACTTAGAGAGTGCGAGTCTTGGAAAACACAATGTTCATGGGTTGTTGTACTGTTTCCGTCTGCATGGGCTAATGCACGGCAAGTGTTTTTGTAGCAAACTCTCACCGAGGATAGGATCAATTACAATGCATGACTTGAAATTCATTAAAGGGTACATTACTATGATAAGTAATACTACATTACTTGCTTTGATCTATTTTATTCAAATATTTAATATGAGATACAATGATTGAGATCGAGAATCGAATATTCGACGATTTATAATGAAAATGTTGAGTTGGCAAACATCATACAGTAGAAGAAATATAAAATCATGGTTCATATATATAACCCGATTGTCTACGCTTTGGCCTAACGAATATTTGATCCACTCATGCTGCTGGAGCATAATCATAGATAACATCATCATCATCGTTGTCACCGTTTTCTACAAAAGCTGCTTGACAATACTCAAATGCTTCATCATTGGTAGCATTGTTGCCTCCAATGCATGTTTCATAGACATTGTCAGATATGCAGAGAACAAATTCAGTGACACAAATCATATTTTTTTCTTAGGATAATAGACAAAAAGAAATGCTAAATCAAGAGTGGAAGAGCAAATGCCAAATACAAAAAGATTGATTAGAGTTTGATGAGGGAACAAGAGATCATTGGACTCTTTATAGGTGAAAAAAAGTTGATGAATGTGTGGACTCGTTTCCGTTCTATACTGACCTCAGCAAAGAGTGTGACATGCTGTTAAAAACTGTGGAATGGCACAATATACATTACGAATCAAGATTAAACTTTTTGACACATGGGATTTATTCTGACACATCTCACATATTGGTTTACTTTTTCTTTGGCCACTTCTATTGATTGAATGTTCTTTTCAAAGCAGGAAAGTAAGAAATGTTAAAGCCTTTTTTATATGCGTATATTATTATTTGTAGTGGCAATTAACATAATGGTGTAAAAGGTATTGGTCTCTGTTTTTCCGGATAGTTTAACATTTTTCTATTTCCTATATATAAATAAAGGTTTAACAAAATAGAATTTTACGTTAAATTTGTAAGAAAGTCTTGAAATATTCTTCTCTACGTAATGTTAAATATATAACATTTATTTCACTATCTTTTTGGGAAATTTTCTACAAAGATATCCTAACACTAGTTACATGTTTTATAAAGTAAACTAAAACTTTTAAGGAGATCTCTGACCAATTGGTTTCTTCCATTAAAAGGTTTTGTTTTCCTATTTTCTATATAAAAAGATTTAATCAGTCATGTTTTACATGTGAATTATAACTAACAAGATTTGGACCGCATCCTACGTGTTGGAATAAAAGCAATATGCTATTTGTGCCAACCACACTTATTTCTAAGCACATCACACTCTTTACTGAGTTTGACGAGTCCAAACTTTTTATAACGTTTTGCCATATTTTATTTTTATAAAATACCTTTTTGTTGCATATAAAAAGATCCAAGCGATCTCTCATTCCCTCATCAAAGTCACACACATCTTTCTGTTTTCCATTTGCTTCATTTAACATTTTATTTCCCCATTAACCGGAAAAAAAAAAAGAAAATGTTTGCTGTCTCCAAGTTTGTTCTATACAAATGTGACCATGTTTTTGAAACATGCATCGGAGGTGATGCAACTGTAAATAATCGAGAATTTGAATACTCTCAGGTTGCATATGTAGAAAATGGTGATGACGATGACGACATTATCTATGATTACGCTCCAGCGGCATGAGTGGATTCATTACTTTCATTTTTAGACCAAAGTGGTTCTTATAGTTATTTTGTTGTTTAGGAATTTTATAGTGTTTGTCGACATTATTCTCATTGGTAATTGTATGAACACTTGATATTCTCAACCTCTCTTTGATGTTTCTCATAATTTTCGAGTTTAATAAAATGAAAATAGTTCAGTGCAGTTATGTAATTGCTCAACGAGTTCATAATATTACTATGACTACCCTATATATTCTTGCTATAACTTTTTTCGGGAAAAAAAAAAAAAAATATATATATATATATATATTTGTAGCATGTGGACCTTGTTTCTTGTTAAGTTGTTTAAAGTAACATTTATTTTGGAGAACTGTCGCCCGTCTTGGAATATACATAAACATTCAGTAACATAATCAAAATTATAATTATAATGCTTTTTTTGTTAAATAATATTTTATTTAAATGCAAATAACTAATACAAGACTTTATAAGTCATACAGTTTAGAGGAGTAAGGAGAAAAAGGTTTAAGCGTACACTTAAGCTATTTATGCTAAATGTTAAACTAAAATTATAGAGGGATAAACAATAAACCTTAAACCCTTAACCGAATTTTCTTGAAGGATAAGAAATACGATTGTTAGTCCTACACCAAGAGGCAAAGGATTTTGGATGGTTGGATACAATATAAGGATTATAAGGCAAAAGAGTAAATTAAATTCATATCTTCTATCATAAGGATATAGTTAATTTGTAACGAAGCAGAGGTTGTTCGGTGTGTCAGAAAATTCAAGAACTGATTGTGAATAAAATACCGATTGAGCTTGATTTATAGAGCGAATTGGAAAACACAATGTGCATGTTCTATATGCACGTGAAGAGATTTATAAACAATGAAGGTTCAAGTTTTATTAGGATAGATAGAAGTATAGAAAATGAAATAGCTTATTAAACATTTACTTTGTTCTTTATAAAAAAAAACTTAATTTTGTGCAAATAAAATTAAAAAATATGATCTTTAAATTGTCACCAGGAATACAATGATTTTAGATTAATTTCATAAAATAGAATTAGAGGGAGAGTTACACAAAGTGGCAACCCTCAAAATTAGAGACATTGATACTCATTGCATAATTATTTGCTAAATAGCTAGTTACATGTAGTGCATACATGGGCTTGTGGTTTTGTTATTGGGTTTAATATGGTGTGCTTTTAATTGCACGGAGGTGGCAAGTATTTTTCTAGCAAATTCTCTAGATGATCTCTTGGGATACCCATCTCACCAAGTCACCATCACCGAGGATAGGATCATCACAATGAGTCGAAATTCATTAAAGTATATAATGTGAGATAAAATGATTGAGAGAATCAAATATTTGACGAATTATAAGGAAAATGTTGAGTCGACAAACATAAAAGAAAGCATATGCGATAAAATCATTAATAGAAGTACAAAATCATGGTTGTATACATAACCCGATTATCTACGCTTTGGCCTAACAAGTATATGATCCACTCAGGCTGCTGGAGCATAATCATAGATAATATCATCATCATCGTTGTCACCGTTTTCTACGAACGCAGCTTGAGCATATTCTAATGTTTGATCATTGTTGGCAATGTTGCCTCCAATGCATTTTTCATAGACATTTTCAGATATGCAGAGAACAAATTCGGAGACAGAAATCATAATTTTTTTCTTAGGATAATGAACAAAAGGAAATGTTAAATTAAGTGTAGAAGAGCAAATGCAGAACTCAAAAAGATTGATATGAGTTTGATGAAGGAACAATAGATCGTTGGACTCTTTATAGGTGAAACAAAAGTTGATAACGAGTGCTTGGACTCGTTTCCGTCCTATACTGACTTCAGCAAGGAGTGTGACATGCTATTAAAAACTATGGAATGACACAATATACATTACAAATCACTATTAACTTTTTGACACATGGGATATATTCTGACACGTCCGCCGACACATATTGGTTTACACTTCTTATTTGGGTATTTCTACTGATACAATATTCTTTTCAAAGCAGCAAAGTAGGAAAAGGTAAAGCCTTTTAAATTTCACCGGAATATTTATTTAATTTGTAGTTGCAACATAATTGTGTAAAATGGTAGTTGTCGATGTCTCTGTTTTATAAGATGTTAGTTACTACTTACAAAGTTTATGTGACTTTCCAGATAGTTTAACAGTTTTCTATCTTTCTATAATTAAAGGTTTTTTTCCTTCCATCTTCTATATATAAACTTGGGAAACAAAATGGAAATTTACTTTAAATTTGTAAGAAAATTCTTTGAAATATTGATCCTTGTTTGAAGTTAAATATATAAAATATTTTCTAATCTCCATAAGTTTTTATAAATCTTCCATAAATCCAAGTATTTTATGCTCGTCCACAATTTCAGAGTCAGCTAAAAAATAGATGGATATGTGCTAATTATATTTATTTTTCGAGATATATGTTGGGAACGACAGCTACTTTCACAAAACTTTTACGGGAATTTCCTTACAAAGATACTATATTTACATGTTTTATAATTTAAGCTAAACTTTTAAGATGAGTTTCTTACCAATTGGTTTCTTCCATAAAGAATTGAATTAGTCCAACTTTACATGTGATTTATAAGTAAGAAGTTATGGACCGCATTATACAATCGTCTCGTGTGCCAAGCACACTTATTTCTAAGCATATCGCACTCTTTACTGAGGTTGACCTTAAGACCCCACAGTCCAAACTTTTTCTAACCTTTTGCTACAATTTTTGTAATATAAAATACATTTTTGTAGCAAATATAAAGATCCCAGCGATCTCTCATTCCCTTACCAAACACACCAACATATTTCTGTTTCCCATTTTCTTTATTTACCATTTTATTTCCCCTTTAAAAAAGACAATGTTTACTGTCTCCAGGTTTGTTCTGATCTGCAAATGTGACCAAGTTTGTGAAACATGCATCGGAGGTGATGCAACTGTCAATTTTCGAGAATTTGAATACCCTCAGGTTCAATATGTAGAAAACGGCGATGACGATGACGACATTATCTATGATTATGCTCCAGCGGCATGAGTGGATTCATTACTTTCAATGTTAATTAGACTAAAGCGGTTCTTATAGTCATTTGTTGCTTAGGGCTTTTAGAGTGTATGTCGACATTGTTCTCATTGGTAATAATCGTTGAACACTTGATATTCTCGACATCTCTTCGATTTTTCTTATAATTTCCGAGTTAAATAAAATCAAAATAATTCAGTGCAGTTATGTACATGCTCAAAAAAACTTTAAAGAGTTTATAATATCATTGTGACTACCTTTATATATATACCTATATATATATATATATATTTCAAACGTTCCGATTCATTTATTAAAACTCAATCAAACAAAGTTTGGAATCGATACAATCAACCATAACACTAGCTAGTCATTCTTAGAAAGAATGACTAGCTAGTGTTATGGTTGATTGTATCGATTCCAATAAGCACGATAACACAAAATAAGCACGATAGAATGACTGTAAATCAAAGGACACCCAATACTCGAATTGTAAAGCATCTACTCTTGACTAAAAATATCTTGATGAGTCAATAATACATTTTCTCTCGGATCGAAATGTTGTAAGCTAGTCACATTAACATGTGACGTTTCAAAACAATCTATACCACCCACTACAAGAAAACAATGTCAATTGCGACTATAATTTCCGACCAAACCAGTAGTCAGAAAGTTTCCGATGAGATTCCGACCATTTTTTGACTAAAAAGAACGCTAGTCGAAAAATAGTCAAAACTTTCTGACTATTCATATAAGTTGGAGTTTAGTTGAAAATATTGTGAGAAAGACGTCAGAATTTGGTCAGAAATTTGTCGGAAACATGTATCCGTTAAATGCTTGAATTTTTCGACCAAATTCTGACTATTTTAGTTGGAAATTGATCGGAAATGTTTTTAAAAAAATTCTGACTAATTTCCGACTATCTTAGTCGGAAATTACTCGGAACATAGTGTCAGAATTTAGTCATAATATTTTTTAAAATTGGTAAGAAAATATAGTCGGAATTTAGTCAGAAACTTTTTAAAAACTTTCGGACTAATTTCTGACTTATATAGTCGGAAGTTGGTAGGAAAATAGTTGAAATTTTTGTAACGGTAACTTCTACTTCCGACTAAATTCTGACTAAAGTCTGACCAAACAATTTCTATATATAGACCAATCTCATTTCATTTGCAAATCACATACGAAAAAAACACTCTCAACATCTAATGGCATCTTACCCAATTTATCGTATTAGGGAATAGATGTATAAGCGGGTTGATGAAGATATTGGAGAGATTTGAGAAAAATATAAGGTCAGACTTCGTCAATTCATGGAGGTGCTAACAAATCAGGAAATAGCGCGAGAACAAAGTATGACAACTTGTCCTTGTTTAAATTGCAGAAATAAAAATTTTATAAAAATAGATGTAATTTGGAAGCATCTTTATCATAGGGGGCTTAGTCCTGCATATTACATATGGTTATCGCATGGAAAAGACTTAGTAGATATAATGGGGAGTAGTCAAAGAGAAAGAAGGGTAGAAGAAAGAAATAATGATAGATTTGTGAGTGAAAGTAGTAGAACAACTATTAGAGATGAGGATAATGTAGAAGGGACGGTTAGAGATGCGTATCCAGAAGTTGTAGATACTAGTAATGTTGAAGACCCAAACTCTGAGTCGAGAAGGTTTTTTGAGATGTTAGATGCTGCTAAGCATCCAATATATGATGGTTGCAAAGATGGTCATTCTCCATTATCAGCAGCTACTAGAATGATGGGAATCAAATAAGATTTCAATCTAAGTGAGGAATATATGGATGCGATTGCGATTTTTTTTGCGACTATCTCCCAGAAGAAAATCTTGCACCACGTTCATACTATGCAATTCAGAAGTTGGTAGCTGGTATAGGGTTACCATATCAAATGATTGATGTCTGTCGAGATAACATTTAAAAATTGTTTATTCAAAATGTCATTTCTAATTTATTGAGAAAGTCTACAAGAAACACAATTGTCAGATATCTAATATGAGTTTTGTTAAAATACTAAATCTAATATAATATTTTTAACATTTTCAGTTGTTAAGTATATTATTTTGTGACCTAAGTTAATATTCCTAATAAATTCTGACTATTGTATCAATAATCAGAATTTAGTCAGAAAAGTGGTCCAAATTCTGACTAATTTGTGACTAAACTAGTCGGAAATTAGTCAGAATTTGGACCCTTTTTCTGACTAAATTCCGACTATTGCCCATGAGTCCACTCCATGCAAACACTTACACACCCACTCCATGCAACCACTCGTTCATTCTCCCTATGCAATGCAACCACTTATATAAATTCTGACTAAATTCCGACTAAAGGTGGTACTGATCGGAATTTAGTCAGAATTTATAACCTCTATATATACAATCCCAACTTCTTACCTCATTTACACAATCTAACAATCATCCATATCTTCTATAAGTGCAACTTCTCTCTCAACTCCTTCGTTTACTAAAGTTGTGAAGTTATATTTTAATTTCATAATTTAAGTTGTATTTATTATTTTATATTTATTGTTACTAAATACTAACAAATATTTTAATTCTTTTAGGTACATTATGGCTGGTAATCATCCCACATGGAATTGTTTTGGGATATATCATGCAAACAATTCTAGAGCCAGAGCTTTCAAGGCTTCTGGATCGAAGACGCATCCTCCCCTCAACCCAATGGATATGGATTTTGACATCAATTTGGACAACTTCCCGGCAATTCCTAACTCTCAACCCAAAGTTAGAACAGTTCATATGCTCACGTTGAACAAGTGCTACAAAGGCCTGGTCAGAAAGATTTGGATAAGCTCGTGCCGAACCTAGATCCTGATCCAGCAAAAGAAGAGAAATGGTAATTATCGATCAAATATTTATTGTTTATATATATATATGTATATTTATAATTTTCATAACTAATATTTAATTTATTATTTTTAAACTTTTTACAAGGTTCACAGTGGACAAGGAGATCACTAAAGTGATTATGAATTATTATTATTTTGCAGATTTTGATACAATTCCGAATTGGACCAGCACGGAACCCGATTTCCCACTTCTTTTTTCAAAGAAACCTTTCACAATTTCCCACTTCCTTTTTCAACATGAACAATTACTTCGTTTTGGGAAGGTACCTTCGTTGCTGGCTCTGCTATGTTCAGGTTTTCAAAGTAGTTTAAACTGCTCAAAGTCATCATCAACGATCTGAATAACGAACATTACTCGGGCTTAGAGAAGAGGGTTAATATAGCGCAAGAAACTCTTGCTAGCTGCCAGCACCAGTTCCTAACAAACCCAAGCTCTCACGATGCTCTTTTGGAGAGAAAAAACTCATAAAGACTAGCACACCTTGACTGTTGCTGAAGAGAAGTTTCTTCATCAAAATTCTTGGGTAAAGTGGGTTGAATGTGGTGATAGTAACTCGGTTTATTTTCATAGGATGGTTGCAATGCAAAGATCAGCTAATCAGATTGAGTATCTGATCGATTCCTCGGCCCAGAGGCTTCATGATGTTAATGAGATTCAAAATCATTGTGTTGACTACTTCAGTTCCTTATTTAGAACTGGTTCTACGATCATCTATGATTTTGATAGAGAACTTATCCGGTCATTGACTCATTGCCGATGTGATGAAGTTACTAAGGCTGCTCTTTAAGCCCATGTTACATAAGCTGAAATCAAGCGAGAAATCAAAGCTTTTCCAAGGGATCATTGCCCGGGACCTGATGGCTTCACTTGTGAGTTCTTTATAACCTCTTGAGATGTTCTTGGGAATGATCTTATTCTAGCAATCAAAGAGTTTTTCAACTCAAGACAGCTTCTCAAACAGTGGAATGCTACTGTTGTTACATTAATTTCTAAGATAGTAGGGCTGACAGATTAGGAGACTTTCGAACTATTTCTTGTTGCAATGTGATTTACAAGATTGCTTCTAAGATTTTTTCTGAAAACTGGAAGATCTCCTCCCTAGGATTATTTTGAATGATCAATCCGCTTTCATCAAGGGAAGATTGTTGGTAGAAAATATTTTTCTTGCCACAAAACTGGTGTAAGGCTTTAATAGAGGCTCTATCTCATCAAGAGGTCTTCTTAAGATTGACCTCCGAAAGGCGTTTGATAGTGTGAGTTGGGATTTCATCCTTCAGATTCTTGAGATAGGTGAGTTCCCATCCATTTTCATCACTTAGATTCAAGAGTGCTTAGAGCATCATTATCGGCTAAGATACGGTGAGAGTTTCTCAAAAGAAAAAAAAAATAATATTTTAATTATAGAATTATATGTTAATTTTTTAATCTAATTGGACCATTAATAGAAGGACATGTGTTGTCTGGGTTTCTCACACCCGTATCTCAAGTTTCTCAAACGAGAACTCCAGTCCATTCTCTCTCGTACTTTATTCTTATTTTGCTTTATTTTATTCTGAGAACTTCTCTTAAGAAACGTTGATGGAGGTGCTCTTAACAACCACATCTTTTAGAATTAATGTTAATGGTGAGCTTTGTGGTTACGTTAGAGGTAAGAGAGGTTTAAGGCAAAGAGACCCACTTTCTTCTTTATTTTTTGTTATTGTCATGGAAGACTTTTCTAACCTACTAATCTCCAAATATATGCAACAGAAGAAATTGGCTATCATCCTCATGTTCAGAAGTCAGCCATATCTCATCTTGCTTCCACGGATGACATTATTTGGTTCTTTGACGGCTCATCATCTTCTCTTTAAGCCATAACCTCTGCCCTTGACAGATTTTAGGACTTAATCGGTTTATGCATGAACAGTGACAAAACCTCTATTTTCACGCAGGCAACATGCATGTAGAGGCTGACTTGATATCTCAACATGGTTTCCAGCTAAGTGGTATTCCTATAAGATACCTAGGTCTTCCTCTCCTCCATATAAATCTGAGAAAACCTGACTACTCCCCTCTTATTGATAAAGTGAAGGCATATTTTAATTGTTGGGCCACAAAATGTCTCTATTTCTCTGAAAGATTACAACTCATTTCTTCAGTTATCTACAGCCTACTAAACTTTTGGTTCTCAGCTTTTGCTTTACCAAAGTGTTGTCTCAAGGATGTTGAAAGACTATGTAATCGTTTCCTTTGGTCTAGGGATTTGATAAATCTGTTGCAACTAAGGTTCTATGGGAAAATATTCGTCTGCCAAAATCTAAAGGAGGTTGTGGCCTAAGGGCTCTTCTATCATGGAATAAGGCTCTCAATCTGAAGTTGATTTGGATATTGTTCTCTTCTAGTGGCTCTTTGTGGTTGGATTGGAAAAAAGAGTTCTTGGAGGCTCAGCCTACTTCAAGTTGGATCTGGCGCCTCTTCTCTCCCTGCGGCTTTTGGCGCCAAAGGTTATGTTGGGTTGTAAAATACTAGATGGTCAATCCGCTAGTTTCTTGCTTGATAGGTGAACTCCTTTTGGTGTGTTGTTGGATTTTACTAGGGAAGCAGACCCAAAATCGATTGGTATTCCATTAGAAGCTTATGTGGCTGAAGCATGTAATATTTAGGTTGGATTCTCCCATCTTCTAGATCAAGAAATCTAAATATTATTACTCTAAAATCCTACCTCTTGTCTTCTCTGCCTCCTGAAGATTCAAGAGGTAATGATTCTTACTCATGGGGTAACGAGGGTCAGAGAAAGAGCTTATTCTCCACTAAAACAAACTGGAATCACTTTAGGTCTTCTGCTGATAAGAAACCGTGGGCTAAAGATGTCTGGTACAAGACTGGGTCCCGAAACACTCCTTCACATTCTGGATTGCAAACTTGGACAGACTTTCAACTAGAGATAGACTGCTGAGTTGGGGTCTGTACTATTATCCTCTCTGTTTTCTATGTGATTCAGCCGCTGAAGCATGTGATCACCTACTCCTTCATTGCTAGTTCTCTGAGGCAGTTTGGTCTCTGGTCTTACTTTGCTTTCGTCTTATCAGCTTCACTTTTCACAATTGGCAGGCGTTGATTCCATGGCTTCTTAAAAAAATTGGTACGCTCTCCTCTACTCTAAAGAAGATTGTTATCCAATCTACCATATACCACTTATGTCGTGAAAGAAATCAGCGCCTTCACACATTTACTACCTCCTCTCCGATCTCTGACTTTTGGCCTATTGATAGAAGTACTTGGGATACGCTACTCGCACGCAGATATCACAAAGGATGTGGAAGACTTCTCTCACAGTGGTTCACTCATTGCTGACTACGGCTCTCAACTCATAGTTGTATGTCTAGTTTTGTCTAATCTTTTTTATTTTTTATTTTTCCTAAAAAAGCTTTTTGCCGCTAAAGCTTTATAATTAAAACTTTTCCATTTTGATAATACATATTCACATTCTCATCAAAAAAAAAAGGAAAAAGGAAAAAGAAGGAAAGAAGTACTTTTGCCATTTTTGAGCCGGGCAGTTATTATATCATATTAGCATGCAAAAATGTTATTTGTTTTAAATTGTTTATTGGTTTAAAACATGGTTTGATATATAAATTTTATCATTGATGTCACTACAAGCTACGAATAATTGGAGTTATAGGGAACTTGGTTTAAATAAAATAAAAACATATTTTACTTTAGTAGCTTCAACTCTTTTGACTCTTTACTTTAGCCCATACGACTACACACCATGCATTTATAGAATTTTTGGGCTTTATAAATTTAAAACTAGATGATGTCCATCACTCCATTCATCTAATATATTCTCCTGGTTTGGATAAAAGATTGCTCCCCAAATGTGCACATCGTATTTATCCACAAGCTCGTTCTCTAAGGCTCCATATATACCTAATTTGGAAAGAAAAAAATGCGAGGTTACACTCAGGTTTTCGCAGATCACCGGAGACAGTGTACAAGGACATTTTAGACTCCACCCGTAGCAAACTAGCCTCTTTATATATTCACCACAGGCTCGCATCGTTTGCAGTCACCATTATAACGGACCCATCCTACCTATTACTACTAGCCAATTGGTCATGCTTCTCTTTGGAGACAAAAATTAATACAGCAACTTGCTACATGGTAACTACCGTACATATTCTTTAAAATTTCTAAAAATCCTTTTGTCTCTAAGTTCATGAACGAAAAATTGTCCTTGCATCCGAGAAGGCTATTTTGTAGAGAATTTATGTTTAATGTAATTTTAATCATAGATACTGGAATATCAATAACTAATCACGGATTAGATATGCATTTTTCTATGCTAATTGTTCACGAATTATCCTTATATTAAAAACAAGAAATATGTGACTTAAATTACTATGAAATTTTTTTATTGTTAATTGTCCCGGAGTAGCCACAGATTTTAAAGTGGTAATAGCCAAACTTTTATCCACAAAATAGTCTCATATGTTTTATTAGCCCGTTGCATACCGGTGAAATCGATAATAATTATCAGTAAAGACATAACACTCGCATATAAGATGGTACACTAAATATTTATCTTCCAAATGAGAGATGCATCACCTTACATATGAAACAACATGGATGCATTTTTAAAAGACATATTGTGTTTTGCTTATAAGACTCGATAATTATTTCGATTATCAGTATAAGGAGTAACAATGTAGATGTGTAAGATATATCGATGAAGCAAAATTTCAGCTAGGTAAATGATAATATACTGTTAAAAAATGTGTCACTCAAACAAATCCATATGCTTTCTGGTTTCTAAATACTTTTGTCTGAAGTATTTCAAATTGTGAATAAAACCATTTAGTTCAACCTTTAAATTCAACTTTTATCTTTCTTTCCAAGAGTACTACCTGTACGTAGTCTATGTATGGGGAGCATACTTGACAGGAAATAGACACAAGCGGTTTTCGACTGAAAAATTGAATGTTGCGTGAATGAATCAAGTGAATACTACACCAAAAAACATAAAATCTGTGAAAAAATATCGATACAAGTAATAATTAATTTAGAAAACAATTTTATTTAGATAAATTAAAAAATTGAGATGGACAAGAAGTGATTTTTTTTTTTTTGATAAATTGTGAATAATATTACCAATAGTAAAAGATTGTAGTTTACAAGAGCTTTAGGGGCACATTGCTTCATTGACACAAAAAAAAATTAAAAAGCCAAATGAAACTAAGCGGACAACTTGTTGTAGAGCTAGGCGTTTAGGCCCTAGTAAACCATTGAGATAAGAGGCGGCTGCACCCTTTTAGATGCCGTCGAGCCAGAAGAGTATCTTTTATACTTCTGTCAATCTGAGAGAAGACCAAATGAGAGGAGGCGGAGATCGAGTTATGCAATCGGTTGTTACGTTCTCGCCACAGAAAGTATATGGTCGCCTGAATAGCAATGCGTTTGAGAGTTGTAGAGATATCTGGTGATCTTGAAGAGAGCCAAGATATAAGAGTTCCCCAGTCAGCAAACAAACATGTTTGGGAGAGAAGACGAGACATCACCTTCGACCAAACCTGTTCTGAGAAACGACAATGCAGTAGGAGGTGGTCTCTTGATTCCACGTGAGATTTGCAGAGGCAACATGATGGAGAAATTCTCGATCCCCAAACTGCTAATCTGGCCCTCACTGGCAACCTATCAAGGTTAGCAATCCAGAACGTGAAAGCATGCTTAGGGACAGAATGTTTTGCCCAAACAACTTTAGCCCATGGCTTTTTCTCCTCTGAAGGTCTTAAATGGTTCCAAGTTACCTTAGTCGAGAAGAATGGCTTTCTACTTCCCTCGAGACCCCAAGTGAATTCGTCAGCCCCAACAGAGGGGGACGGAGGTTCCATGTATGTCAAGACCCTTCTCAGCTCCACAAATTTGGGGTATCTTATGCGGGGGATGGCAGGTACCAGCCATTCGGACCACAGCGTCAGCGAGAGTCATCAATAGCTATTCCCAGCCTTCTCGGTCCGATATGGCCAATAAAATCCCACAGTATTCCAAGAGAGCACCAGTTATCAAACCAAAAACTTGCTTTTTCACCGTTTCCCAATAAGCACCCCATCATTGTCTTAGCAGTATGCCTAAGGGAAATCATGAACTTCCATATCCAGCTAGTATTGTTTTTACCATCAACCAGCCAGAAATTTGAGTTCTTCAAATAGTGCTCTGTGATCCAAGCAACCCAAAGAGAACCATTCTTTGGAGAAGAGTAGCCAAATAAGCCTCAAGATCAAGACCTGATTCCAAATTCTGAGGTTCCTCAAGCCCAGCCCGCCTTCCTGTTTAGGGAGACAAACTTTTGTCCAGGAGACTTTAGCAGGGGCTATCTTTGATAAGTCCCCAGACCACAAAAATCTACTGCAAAGTCTCTCAATCTCTTTTATACAAGCCTTGGGAAGAACAAAAGCAGAGAACCAGAAGTTGACTAAACTGTATATGACCGAGGATATTAGTTGTAGCCTGCCCGAGAAGGATAGACATTTGGTTGACCAAGAAGTGAACCTTGTTGTTACCTTATCGATTAAAGGAGAGTAGTCTGCCCTGCGAAGCTTTCGGTGAAGCAGAGGCAGACCAAGGTATCTTAACGGAAATGAACCAGGCATGAAGCCAAACTGAGCAAAAGCTTCAGCTTCCTCTGGGTTCAGACCAGAGTGAAAGATGGCTGATTTCTCTCGATTCATAGATAAGCCCGATAAAGTCTGAAACTGATCCAGAGTGTTGGTGATAGTTTGGAGTGATTCCCTTTGACCATCAAAGAATACCATTAGATCGTCAGCAAAAGCAAGATGATAGATCTTGGGGTCTCGTCCCCAAAGGGTGATAGCCAATACTGCCTTCCTCATATTTTGATTTCAGCGAGGCGCGAAGATCTCCATTGCAATGACAAAAAGAGGAGGAGAGAGGATCACCTTGTCTTAAACCCTTTTACCCTTGAAATAGCCGCATAACTCTCCATTAACTGTGATAGAGAATGAGGTGGTTGTCGGACACCTTTCTACCCAATTCAGATAGATAGGAGGAAAACCAGCCGCTTCCAGCACCTGAATCAAGAACTCCCAATTGACAGAGTCAAATGCCTTTCTCAAGTCGACTTGCAGAAGAGCTCTTGGGGATGTATTCCCCCTATTAAATCCTTGTACCATCTCGGTTGCAAGAAGCACATTTTCCACTAAAAGTCTTCCCTTAATGAAAGCAGACTGAGAATTGGAGATAAAAGAGGGAAGCAGAGAGTCCAACCTTCTTGAAAGGATCTTTGAGATAACCTTGTAAACCACATTGCAGCAGGAAATTGGTCTAAAATTTTCCAAACTGACTGATTCAGTCTTCTTAGGTACAAGAGTGATTGCTGTCGAATTCCACTGTTTTAGAATCTGACCAGATGTGAAAAATTCTTTAACAGCTTTTGTGAAGTCCTCACCAACGATATCCCACGCAGTCCTAAAAAACTCACCGGTAAACCCATCAGGGCCTGGAGATTTATTTCTTGGGAGAGCCCAGACTTCTCTTTTAATCTCTTCATCAGTTACCACAGCCTGAAGAGCAGCCTTTGAAACCTCATCACACCTAAATGAGGTAAGCGATCTAATGAACTGTTTATCCGTATCACTGAGGGGAGGCGGATCAGTTGCAAATATCATTTCAAAGAAAGCCACTGAGTGCGATTTGATATCCTCCAAATACTCAAATCTTGTGCCCTGATTATCAAGCAGATAGTGTATCTGGTTGATCGATCTTCTCGTTGCCACCATTCTGTGAAAATATGCTGTGTTGCTATCACCACACTCTACCCATTTAACTCTAGACTTTTGATACAAGAATTTCTCCTCAGCCGTCACCAATTCAAGCCACTTCTTATGAGCCTTTTTCTCCACACACGCAAGGTTTGGAGAAGGGTCGTTCATAACACTGTTCTGACAAATGGATAGCCAATCCTGCGCCTCTTTAACTCTTTTCTCCAAGTCAGAAAAATGCTCCCTGTTCAGGTCTTTCAAAATTCCCTTTAATAACTTCAGCTTTTTTGAGAGTCTTAGCATAGAGGATCCATATATATGAGCTCCATGCCAAGAGACTGCCACACTAGGGAGGAAATCTTTATGCTGAAATAAGAAATGAGAGACTTTGAAAGGGATTTTACCTTTTTTCCTGTTTCCCAAAGTCAGACATGCTGGCCTATGATCTGAGACTTCCAAGTCACCAAATTCAGCATAACTGTGAGGATGCTCAAGCTTCCAAATATCATTAACCAAAATCCTATCCAACTTCTTAGATATTGGGTTTGCTTCTTGATTATTCCACCAAGTATTCAAGTGCCCTCTGAAAAAAAGATCCTCCAATCCAAAGTAAGAAGTCTCTTAGATCGGACATACCTCTAGTACTGAGTCGTTCCCGAGGAACTCTCGGATGGGTGTAGAGTTTGATTAAGATCCCCAAGGACAGCCCATGGCTTAGTTGATATGATCGGATCGTTTGCAAGGACCTGAATCTCTGCCCAAAGATCCTCGCCCATACTTACAATTTACCGCATATATAAACGAGATAGCAACCTCCTTAGTCGAGTGAGGAAGGCAAACAATGCAAGTGATCATCTGCTTAGACTTTGAGTGTATAGTAAGCTTTACTGACTGATCCCAAATTACCCAAATTCGACCAAGCTCTGCAAATTCGTAGTTGCCCGCAAAATTCCAACGAGGAAACACCGACTTTATATATTTCTGAGACTTGTGAAGTCTTGTCCGAGTCTCAATTAGACATCCAAAAGAAGGCCTTTTACGCCTTAGCCAATTTTTAAAGCAACGCCGCTTTACAGATTTGTTAAAACCCCTAATATTCCAACAAAAGGTGTCTACCATAATTAAAGATTTGTAGACTTCGGGGACTTCTTCCCCGTGGTATTTCGCTCTTGTCTTTTTTGCTTCTTAGATAGAACCATAGTATAGGGAGAATCTTCTTCCTCTTCCGAGGATAGCTCCTCTTCTGAGCTTGATGGAGGTGAAGAAGACTCGTCTGATCCTGAGGAATCCAAGGTAGAAGAAGTGCTTTTGGGGTTACTCTTACTAGACGAAGCAACCTTAGAGTGGCCATGGTCCCTGGAAGAATTCTTAGTCGACTTTCCTTTAATCTTTGACAATTTTTCTAGACCAATATCAACAATGAGTTTACCACCATTTAGCCTTTGATGATCTGTAGTTACTGCACGAGAGGAGTCTCTCACAGCAGCCTTGCCTTTTATAGACTTAGCTTTCTCCTGATCTTTTTTTAACACATCAGCTCGGTTTTGTTTCCTCTGCTTGGGTGTCGACTTTTTATGCGCAGAGTGAGTACTTTCCGGAGCTGATGACTTATCTGTATCCTCCCGGTCCGTGATCACAATCTTCTTCTTAAAGGTTTGATTTTTTTTATTCTTTGAAGCGTCTTGCTTTGCTCGTGGGCAAGAGTCTGAGGAGTGGGAAGTTGAGTTACAACCCACACATGTAATTGGAGCTGTAGGGCATCTCCTAATGGTGTGTCCAACCTGTTGGCAGTGTGAGCAGAGTGGTGGAAGCCAAGGGCTCGAGACCATGACACGGTGGATTTCTCCAGTAGCAAACTGAACATTTACCGCCTCTGGAAGAGATTTTGTTGGATAAATAATTGTGAGGACCTTTCCAACCTCCATGTTAGTCATATTGATAGTGGAGGGGTGGCAGCGAACTGGATGTCCAAGCATCCCTGCTACATGCTCAAATCCTTCAATTGAGAAAAAGTGTGGCGGAACCCCTCTGAACTCAAGCCACACCGGAGCTTGCGTAAGCTCAGGCATCACCGGTGTCAAACCTGGCTCCCATTCAGCAACAAACATAGATTGTCCCTCTATATGCCAAATGCCTTGACTTAGAACTCTAGCTCGAGTTGCCGGAGATGGAATGCGTATTAGAACTGAACGAGGACCCAACTTTGAGATTGTGATGTCTCGGTACTTGTTGCTCCAGATTCCATTGAAAATTGCATGGAGGGCCCCCGGAGGTGGAAGATTTCCATGAAATTGACCAATGATAAAAGACTCCCAACGTTTGTGGTTTCGTGTAATGACCTCATTTGGGATCTTTACACAAAGCTCACCCGAATCAAGGACAAAAGGAATGCCTTTCTTAGCCATCTTCTCAGATGGACCCTTGAAAAGCTCAGCCCAGGTTTGCTTGGCTGAGGAAATCGCTGTATCCTCTTGACCAGAGACATCATTTTCAATAATCTGGGTTTGAGAGACAGACTCAGAAACTTGCAGATCTGATATTGGAATCGCAGATTCGGCAGAGATTTGACTCAAGGAGGCGGTGTTAGCGGCCACAGGAGTCGAATCAGAGGATTTGGTAGAGTTCACCTTTGGCGGTGAAGTCTTCTCTTTAGAGGATCCAGCTGGAGACGAAGAGCCAGCAGAGGGGTCCAGGACTTTTGGTGGAAGATTAGGTGGAGGTAGCTTGGTGATGGAGCGGCGTTTTTTGCCACCCATCGGAAAAGAAGGCTGGCCGCCGCCGTGAACGGCAACGGCGGTTTGAAAGAAAGGGGGTTTTGCTTTATCGCTCTGTAGAGAGAGAACTTTTTTTTTTAAGGATTATTTGGGGCATGGACTTTTTCGACAAGAAGTGATTATGGTTAAGGAAGAGATGAGATTGCTACAACACTATAGAAACCATGACGTTTGTTCATCTAAGAAGACTCACCACACTATCTAGCACATACATGGCCTAGCTTGATATCTAAACTACCTCATGATTTATTTTTTCTTTTTCCTCCTAAATTACAATTATAAATTTATAACTAATAGGAGAAAATCACGCAGCAGGAGCATAGTCGTAGCCGCCATCATCATCGTCACCACCATTCTCAACATATGCCACTCGAGAACTATCCACCACAACTTCAACATACACCACGGAAGAACGGTCTAAACTCTTGACGACCAAGTTTGCGACGAAAGACATCATTTTTTTTTGGTTGGCTATGAAAGTAGAGAGATGAAAGCAATGAAGAGTTGTTAAGAGAGAGCCACAAGAAGTGTGGTGAGCTTTAAATATTGATGTGAGTTTGGTGAATATAATAAGGGAAACTAGTGAGGCTTTTATAGATGGAAGTTAAAGGTAACACAAGTGGTGAGCGCATTATGTAGTTGGGACTGCCTCAGTGGAGTTTGCGATTTGCTCATGTTGCTGTGTGTTTGGCACAAATGATTTTACTTTTTTCCTCACACGTAGGATTTTCTTATGACACATCAGACGTTAAGTTAACTCGTTGGTCCATTTATTCCTTTCTACTATCACATGTAAAGCATTGTCCTTTTTCGCTAATATTCTTCCCCAAGCACCAGTAAATGTTTGTTTTAAAGAGCGAGAAAAAAGAGTTATAGGGCTTTCATTTAAGATTCTAGTGGCAACAATGGGCACTTCTAACTGAAATTAGGGGAAATCATTTCTTGTTAGTTGAACTTGAAAAGTGTTGTTTATCTAAAACAAAAACAAAAAAAAAAAAAAAAAAGTTGAAAATTATGATTTTTTTTTCTTTTCTTACCAATATTATTAATTAACTACTAATCGTATATCTACCTTGTGACCTAACCTTTCCATAAAATATGAGTTTTTTCATGAGCCAAATCACATTATTTGAATAACATAAAAACTAAAAATCACAATGATGAGTTCAAAATGTGAGGAATAAACATAGGAAGGGGAAAATAAATGATACTTTACTAAGTGTCGTTAGTTCAACTAGAAAATACATGGCCTTGAGGTCACATATTCGAGTGACTCTTAAGAAAGAATGCTATTACATAAATTTCTAACTCATAAATTAATAAAATTTTGTCGAGAAAGCATGCCAATGTGAGGGAGCGGCAGATAATTGATATATCTTCACCAATTCAGAATCATTTGTAGAAAAAGCAATCGTAGTATAATGAATCGCAGTAATGCGCCAATAACCCAAATTAAACTTTCATCTCAGATTAAAGGTTGGAAAAGACTTATTGCTCCCATAAGAGGTACCTGAAAGAATAAGGAATATCCAACCAAAACCAGAGAACTGATCCTTCTATTTCCAAAAACCAATGAAATGGCTATCGTGCTCTTAGCCGAATGGCGAGAGGAGGGAGGGGAGATATGAGTCCTCCGGGAACTTGATTTCTTGCAATAATTTTACGCCAACACTTTTCATTTTGCATTTTTTAATGTTAGGTTGTTTCATATCTAAAATATTGAATACTAAAACCAATATGAATTATCATATGAACCAAACGATCAAAGCAAACATCAAAATTATCAAATTTAAATTGAAAGCATTTGTCTCTAAAATAAGTAATCTAGTTTTAGATAGATCGAAAGTGTCAGAAAATTTCCTAGGGCCAAGGGAATCTCCTAAAGAAATCATGTCTGAAGCATTGGTGGGCATTCAAACATAACATTAATTATTGTCTCATTGCAAGGGTGTGATTAGCTTAGAAACAAGTGTGCAAAACACATGGCACACTTAACAAATTGATTGTTTTCAACACGTAGGATTTGCTTAAGACGCATTAACGAAATCATATTGTGGCCCAGTACATATAAAACAGCATCGCATTCAATAATAACAAAAACGAAAGAAATAAAGACCTTTTGTTTAAGTCCGTTTAGGGAATAATGCTTTATATGCAAAGCAGAAAAAAATGCGAAAAAATATTTAGGGCATACTTTTTGGTTAGGCAACAAGCCAACAACGTGTCAACAAAATAGTTAGTCTTGTTAGAATTTAGTATTAGGATAATCAAATGACTGACTAACTCTTAAAGATAAAAGTAAGACTTGATTACCACACCAGAATATCAAGCATCAGAGATACACAATCTTCAACTGCTTTGGGTACTGGGTCTATGACTAAATTAACTGTTATAGCTAAGTCCACTACTTGATAGGATTGTTTGTGAGTTCAAGTTAGGTGCTTACTTTTGGTGTCTTGGGCTACTTAGCCATTATGGCATTAGGCTCTGTAAAACATTTTCTTTCTCTTACAATTTCAATAGAAAACCAATTATCAAAAAGAGAAAAAAGAAGTAAGACTTGTAATTAACCAAAAAAAGGTGAAACTTGTATACAAGTAAAAAATTAAAATGTATATAATAGAATAACATGAGATATATAGACCAAAACAAAAAGGAAATAATGAAAAAGATCATTTAATTCTAAAATCAAGTTTGGTAATAAAATGGAAAAATCTATATTTAAAATATTTTAGGTTCTTCAGTATGTATTATGTATAAGTCACTGGCACTAATAAATAATGAAATAGCAACGGATTAGCCCTGCATCTGCTGTGGCTATATATTTTAGCCACAAATTTTCTCACAAATTAGAGAAATGAAAAATATATGATTAATATTTGTGACTAAATTATCCACGAAAATAATTCATGGTTAGTTATCACGGATTAGCAATGGATTTTCCATGGATGAACTGATCATTTGCTTCTCAAAATATGCTTGACTTTTATCCAAAAAAAAAATATATATATATATATATATATGTTTGATAAGAAAATTTGTTATATATTATTTGAGAGACATACTTTAAAGAGTAACCTTACCTTCGAGTGGTATTTACGTGGATGTCATGATGATGTGTTGCCACCAAAATAATTATCAAAGATCTTTTAAAACAAAACAACAATTACTAGACTAATTACACAAATGCCATTGGACATAAATCATTAGTCACATTGTATTTTCCTTATTTAACTCATTTAAATTTATATTTAAATAAAATTAGTTTTAAATGATCTCTTAGACTATCCTCATCACACAACCCCATCAAGGGTGTCTTTAATTAATTTTATTTGTTAAATATTAAACTTAAAAAATTAGAACCAATCAAAATATGACACATAGTTTAAGAGGGTCTTCAATAAGGGTCTTAAGTGTCTTGCTAAAACATTTTTGTTTTTTTTTCTTGATGAGTATCTTTAATCTAATATTAGATAATTAAGGAAGATATTTTATTTATAACCAATGAAAGTGCTCTTATAGTCTTATGTTGACCAAATAAAAAAATCTCTTATATATTCGTATATCATTTAAATAATAGGTTAAAAATTACATTATTTTTATTATAAACTCATATTAAAATTATTTTAATCTCTATTTAATTTTTATGCAAATACAAGCACAATTGAATAATTTAAATTGATATAAAATTTCACATAATTAATATTTAATCAAGTATATAAAATTGTACATCAAATCTTGGAAAATATATATTACTAATTTTTATTTATATCTAAACTCATAAAAAGTTATGAAAATAGAAATCATATAAAATATTTAATTTCTTATTATATTGTTCAATATGAAAATTAATTGAACCATTATTTATTTATGAGATATTTTATTTATAAAAAACAGATTTTAAATTAGAATATAAACTTTTAAGAAATTCAAATGTTGATCTCTATATATTGCTTGCTTATTTTAAGAGTAACAAAATACAACATCTTATATTTTCTGTTAATTAAGTGAAGTTATAATTAGGATATTCTTAGATATTAAAGATCGTAATCTCATTAATTTAGTTAGAATATATTTCTATAATCGCTCTTAAAAATTTTAAATTTTAAAAAATAATAATTCAAATTGATGATTTATATATTATCTACGGATTATGTGTGTAACAAACTAGCATTCTTTTCAAAATTCCGTTAATTTAGTAAATAAATATCTTTTAGATTTAGATTTTTTTTCAAGTATAGAAATTTCTTGATTTCCTCAATCAATCAGCTCTAAATCTATAAAACTACGGCCTAAGATGGAGCAGTTACGCCCATAAATTTTGCATAAAGTTTAACAATATATTGAATATTTCTAAAGATTTCACAACAAGCTTCACTATCCTTCTGTTCATTATATAAGAGAGAGTTATTCGATTGAACGAACGTAAGCTTTTTCTTTCAGTTTTAAAATTCCTAAACACTAGAAAGATTAATATGGCTACATTTAAAATTTAAAATGAAAACGGGATGAGATAGGATGTAACATGACGAGAATTAAAATTCATGAACCTAAAAACATGACAACAAATTATAAAAAATGGATAAATTATGAAAATGTCTAAATTATGAAAAATTTTAAATTATTTCAAAAATGTATAATTTAATGACAAAATGGAAATTAATTCTAATATTAAGTAAAAGAAAATATAAAATAAAAAAATCTAATAAATTAGTATTTCCAAAAATCTAATTTGAGCAAATATTTCTCAATGCGCAGGTACTAACCTAGCATTTGCTTAACCATTCGAAAGTCCTGCCTAAAAATTTCACCCCTCTCTAAAAAGCGTCAGAGGACTACGGGCAAATTAAGCAGGTAAGTCCGATTTATCTCATCAAACTGAAATTACTCCGAACAGATCATACATATTGGTGAACCAAAGAAGCAAATTATTACAGAACTTGGTGAACTAAATACATTTGTGGATTCCCTTTAGTCGAATTTCAAATTGTAAGAATTTCACATTTTGAAGGATAAACCAATTGGTTTAAACATTAGATCTGGCTTACGTAATTCGATTGAAAAATTGAATGTTGAGTGAATGAAGAAATAATACTAAACCACAAAACACAAAATCTAAGAAAATATATCGATAAAAGTAAAAGATTTAGGAAACTAAAAATGTTATTTAGTAAAATAAACTAACTTCAAAAATTAAGAGACAAAAAAGTGATAGTGGTTTATAATTAGGAAGAGATGTCTGTGCTCCTACATTTATTGAAACCATGTTTCATCCAATAATACTCACCTCACTATCTAACACATTACATGCATGGCCAAGCTAGATATCAAAATTACCTCATCATCTCTCTCTTTTTTCATCCTAAATTACATCTATATACTAATAAGAGACAATCAAGCAGCAGGAGCATAATCGTATCCACTGTCATCGTCGTCACCACCATTTTCAACATATGCCGCTCGAGAACTATCCACCACATCTTCAACACACACCGGGGAAGCACGGTCAAAAGTACTCTTGATGACCATATTTGCAATGAAAGGCATCATTCTTTTTTCTTTGTGTTACGAACTACAAAGAGTCTAAAGAAGAGATCGACGGAGCCACAAGAAGTGTGATATGAGCTTTTAGTGTTGATGTGAGTTTGGTGAATATAATAACAGACTAATGAGGCATTTTATAGGTGAGCTAAAAGTAAAGCAAGTGGGGAACGCACTCTGTGGTCAGGGCTGTCTCGGTGGAGATTGAGATTTGCTCATGTTGCTGTGTGTTTGGCACAATAGATATTACGTTTTTTCTTACACGTAGGATTTTCTTACGACACATCAGACGTAAAGTTGACAAATTGGTCAATTTTTATTCCTTTTTAGTAACACATGTAAAGCATTGTCCTTTTTCAATAATATTCTCCCCTAAGCATAAAAGTAATAATGGTCACTTCTATCTGAAATTTGGGGAAGTAATTTCTATCTTTAATTCAACTTAAAGACTATGGCTATTTTTCTTATAGGGCTATTAATAACTATATATATATATACCTTGTGACCTAGTCTGTTCACAAATTATAAGTTTTTGTCAACCATCCATAATTGTACTTAATTTTATATATGATTCCTTGTTTTGCGAATACGTACTCTTTCTTAATCTTGAGCATATGAGACAAGATGTGTCGAAAGTGATGCCTAATTTCGGTTGATGGTGAAATAAACAGAATCCATGCTTGGGAATCGCAAGTCTATGCGAAACCAGAGGATCCCAAGTCACTGATGGAGCAATTAGTCTTAATCGATCCAAAACATTAATTGTAGTCCTTCGACAAACACTCTTGCTCAGCTTTACATGTCGTAAAGATCTGTCTATAATTGGAACAATTGCAAAAAAAACTCTAGCGAAATTCTGTTTCACTTAAAAAAAAACTGATAAAAATTAAGATGTAAACTAAAACCTAACGGCTTCATCTCAAAAACCCTAGCCGTCAGAGGCAAAAAAGAAAAAAAAAATAGAATTTTTCAAGCGACGGCCGGAGGCTTCCACAGCTCCACCCGTCAGTTGAATTACGACTGATATGTTTATTTTCATAGTTATATGTTGATTTCTAGGAATAGCGAATGAGAGAATCAGTAGTTTTTTTGGCGTATTCATAAGTGAAGGACATTGGCAACGATCCTCCAGCTAATCTTTTGCATTTAGGCTTGTTCGATGAAACCGAGATTACTTTTTTCTATTGTGTTTTGTTGATTCGTTGTTTTAGACAAAATTTTTATTGCAGTTTTTTCTTCTTTTTTTGTTGATTTCTTCTCTTGACTTTCAACCAGTTGATCTACAACCTTTCACATCAACAGTGGCATGTGAAGCGGTTGGACAACTTTTCCAGTTTACTCTGTTCGATTTCAAGACCAGATCTGGTCGAGATTTGATAAGTTATTGATTTCTCTCAATCGGACATTAGTTAAGTAGGACCTACACATAGTATTTTTTTCAAATTTTATTTATCCATCTGCTTCATTGACTAATTGTTTGTATCATGTTTTATTTGTTTCCGTAGATAATTTTTATTTTTTCAAACAAAAAAAAAGTTGTTTCCTTTGAAAATAAAATAAAAGGTTGTTACTTAAGAGAATTATCAAGACCAAATCCGAATACATTTAGCTTTCCTAAACAGCCAAACAAAATTGCAAAGTATGATAACATTAAATTTGAATTTTTTGGTCTTTTGGACCAAACCAGAAAATAGTTAAGGCGACGATGCACATACTCAACAAGAGGGTGTCACGAAATCCCTCTCTCTTTGCAATAGAGATGTAAGACTTCACACTTAATAGCAAGAGCATGAGATATTATTTTTCCCCATGTTAACTATGGTGTTTAGAAATAGACTCTAGACGAACCCCTTTCTACTGTAATATATATGTGATATAAAATTTTTGCTATCAATTAAAAATATGTAAGCTTACCTATCACCATCCTAATGACAAAACAAAAGGATGGTCGATGTAGTAAACCAGTTAGAAATTACACATTCATGAACTTCTTCCACCCCACATTCTCCTCGTTACTAATTTTCCTTTTTGTCGCTCAAATGATCTTTATATTGTTTTCTGAAGAACTTTGCTCTTAAAATGAAAATGATATTCCTTTATTATCTGGCAAAAGGCAAGGGTTTGAATCCCTCTATCGAAAAATCAAAGATTTGGATGATATATTCACGAGACCGTAATCACGGGCAACCGAAAGCAAATTCCATCAAGGATGCATCATGTTTGATATTAAACTTCAATTTATGGATTCAAAGTCGTATAACTTTCATGCATCGGATTCAAACTCGATGATTTAAACTGTCACAAGGGTATTGAAGTTCTGATTAGACACAAAAATTTGTAGTAGTTGTCAAGTCCAGACGTCCATAGGATCTAATATGGAATATTGTTAGAGAAAAAATAGCAAAAAAAGTATTTGTAAGAGCTAGGATGGACATTGTAGCATACTATTTTTTTTTTAACATAAATCTCTGAAAATATAATTATTGGGTTTCATATCTATAAATATATCAATATTTAACACACCAAAAATCATATAAAATTCTAAGATAATAGATCGCATACATATATGATCAAAATATCAAATAATAAATATCCATTTGATATATTAAATGTCTACATAGAAAAACAACTGGTATGTACAAACAATTACGCATTTCGCAACATTTGAATTATACGGAATATGTTAAACGAGTATCTCGGAATAACCATGTATAAAAATCTATATTCGATAAATTAGATTTCCAAATAAAATAACATGATACCGATATAAATCACATGCCCTGTAAAATATAAAATCATCAAACTTGTCAACATAGTTTTTTTTTTTTTTTTTTTTTTTTTGATAAGTAAGTCAACCTTATAGCTTCCTTCTTTGTAGATTCGGAAGATAGTTCTTAAACCCTATTATCATTTAATTTAAATACACTCTAATTCAATGGCTATGGAATTCATATACACTATATATGTTGCCAATCTTACTTCATTAATTTTAAGTTGAGAATAGTCACAGAACAAAACTTTCATAATGCAAATTATTATATAAACAAACTAGGAGGCAATAGAACAATATACGTGGAATACAATGATGATTTCTCTAGTAAATTCTTATTTGCCAACATATTTTGTAATCTGTTATGCTTATAATTTTACTCTGTAATCAATCCCACTTTTATGTGAAGTTTGTATATTGCTATTGAAATACCCCGTCCCGAAAACCACTAAACTGGAACCGGTTAAAATCACATCAAAACCATGCAAAACAAGTATTTTAAAAAATTTTCTAACAACTTAACTCAAGGATCTATCACGCTATACTGCTAGATCCCACAACAAGGATTTATACAACTCTCCACCATACCTTCTGGCACTCCAGAACAACACCTCGTCACATAGCAGACAACTCATGTGACACCACTGGAGGCAGAAACGGTATCACAATTGGTATCTGCTCCCAAAACTTGGGCTAATGATCCCCAACACAGTTCTCTTCGGGATCTGGTCCACCCTGCCTGAACCTCACCTTGTGCCGGCATAACACCATGTCCGACCACATGCTCTGACTGACCGTCATCCTCTGGAAACTCAACCCCTGTATGCTTACAGCAATGCTCCTCACCACAACCTTAGCGGCTCCACCGCCCCTGCCTGCTCTGTCACCTCGGCCAACTTTGCCGCCATGACCTCTGAGACCCCTCTCAGCTCTGCTCCACTAGCAAATCCACCCCGGATGTCTAACTACAGACTTACTGTAACATCCGTAACCCATTAATCGGGGGTTTTAATTAGAGAATTAGAAGTTTGGGGGCTAGATTGATTAAATCAATTGTGGTCGGTGGATTTAATTGATAGTTCAAAGAGTTATGAGACTGAATTGGAAAGACTGAAAAGTTGAGGGACTTAAGGTAAATTTAGAAAATAAAACCCTAAGCCTATTTAAACCCTAAAATTTTCAGAAACCCTAGGTCTTTCTCATAATTTTCGTGGCCACCTTCAAAGAGAGAAAGAGAGAGGCTAAGTGTGGCTGAAAGAGAAGAAGGAAAGCTTGCACATGAAGGAGATGCAGATATATCCGATATGCCGTGGTAGTACGAAAGTTCGACTTAGCAAATCGTTTTCAATGGTAAGGAAATTTTGTGGTATTGTAGCTAACCCTTATATCTAGAGGTACCACTTTGTGGATGTTGATTTAAATTAATATTCTGAAAGTTATTCGCATTTTCGTGAGGTGTCCTTTTTCAGACGCGATCTGAACCAACGTGGATTCAAAGAGAGATCGCGAGTACATCTATGGTCGGATCATCATGAAACTTTGGGCGTAGATTCAGGACATCTAGTGGTTGATTTTCAATGGTGCGATTGGAATATGGACGGTTAGATTTCGATTTGTGATCCCATCTTTGAGCCTGATCGTTTCTGATATTTTTCTAGTTTAGGTTAAAGGTTGTTTTGTTGTTGTGGTTGGCTGTAGGGTGAGGAAGAGAAGTTGTGGTTGTGTTGTTATGACATTTAAGAAACTCTAGAAATTCCTAGAAAGGAAGGTTTCCTGAAAAGGAAAGTTTCCTGAAAAAAAAAGTTTTCTGAAAAGGAAAGTTTCTTAAAAAGGAAAGTACCATCAAGGAAATCGTTGTGAGCAAAGATGAGTGCTTGCGTGGTAGTACCCTAGATAGTCGTACGACTACGGTTGTGGATATTTGGTTGTGTGATGATTGCATTGTTGTTTCCTTTGACTTGCTTGGTGGTGCATGTTATTCCGTTATGGTGTTGTGCAGCTGACAGCGGTGTTGTTAGCTAGTAGTTTTATGCCTCATTCAGTATCTTTTATACTGAGGCATCTCGTTATGTGATGCAGATAAGGATTAAGTCTAGCTGGAGCTCGTGGAACCACGGTTGAGAGGGTGGATGACATGACTGGGTCCGGAGTCGACTTTATGTTGCTTATTTTATTTTGTGGAGTTATTTCCGTTATTTTGATTGAAACCGTTATTTTATTATAGAATTGGTTATTTGAATAAGTTGTTAGAAATATATATATATATATATATATTTTAAGTACCGGTTTTGGGATAGGGTGTTTCACTTACCGTGGTTAACCACCTGCAATACAATTTTATACTAATTTACCCTAAAAATTAGCATAATAACAAAACGAGTCTTACCGTGCAACCCATTACCGGCTAAGAGATGACATGACCCTGCAACTCAACACTATACAAAGAACATAGCTACACCTAGCTAACAACACTATATAACCCTATCTCAAAGCCAAAGCGTCCTAGAAACAACTCCGCTCTGATACCAAATTGAAACACCCCGTCCCGAAAACCACTAAATTGAGACCGGTTAAAATCATATTAAAATCATGCACAACAAGCATTTAAAAAAAAATTCTAACAACTTAACTGAATAAATAAAATCCACTTTATTTATTCCAAAACATCAGTCAAATCAGACTAACAACCTAACGGAAGCGAATACTAAATAATCAATCCAATAAAAATAATTAAATCATAAATGACACCAACAAGGACCCTGGTCATATCATCCACTCCACAGCCTTGGTCCCACGAGCTCTAGCAAGACTCAGTCCTTACCTGCATCACATAACGAGATGCCTCAGTATGAAAGATACTGAATGAGACAACAACTACACAAAAGCTAACATTCACCAATGCCAGCAATCAATAAACACAATCATATCAACAAACAACACATGCTATAAATAACAACAATAAACATCTATTACTCCTAATGGACCAACAACAAGAACCACGGAAACGAGGACTACTCCAAGTCCTCAGACTAACCACAGTCTAACACACAAGCACTCACCTTTTCTCACAATGATTTCCTTGATGGTACTTTCCTTTTTAAGAAACTTTCCTTTTCAGAAAACTTTCCTTTTTAGGAAACCTTCATTTCCAAAAATTTCTAGGGTTTCTTAAATATCATAGCAATACAACCGAAACCTCCTTTCCTCACCCTACAGCCAACCATAACAACAAAACAACCTTCAACCTAAACAGGAAAAATAACAGAAAATATCAGCCTCAAAGATGGGATCACGAATCAAAATCTAACTATCCACATTCCAATCGCACCGTTGAAAATCAACCCCTAGATGTCCTGAAACTACGCCCAAAGTTTCGTGATGATCCGACCATAGATGAACTCGTGATGTCTCTTTGAATCCACGTTGGTCCAGATCGCGTCTGAAACAGGACACCTCACGAAAATGCGAATAACTTTCAGAATATTAATCCAAATCAATATCCGCAATTACCTCTAGATATAAGGGCTAACTACAGCGCCCCAAAATTTCCTTACCATTGAAAAAAATTTGCTAGGTCGAACCTTCGTTCTACCACGACATGTCGGATATATCTGCATCTCCTTCATGTGCATGCTTTCCTTCTTCTCTTTCAGCCACATCCAGCCTCTCTCTTTCTCTCTTTGAAGGTGGCCACGAAAATTATGAGAAAGAACTAGGATTTTTGCAAATTTTAGGGTTTAAATAGGCTTAACGTTTTATTCTCCAAAATTTCTTTTAAGTCCCTCAAATTTTCAGTGTTCATAATTCAACCCTACAACTCTTTAAACTATCAATTAAACCATGCAGAAAAAACTGATTTAATCAACACGGCCTTTAACTTTTAAATACTCTAATTAAAAGGAATACAGCTGTTACATCTATCATCTCTTGAAAGAATCACCAAACTACAAATAACATGATAAAATCCAAATACTTCCATAGTAGTTCAAATTCGACAATCCGATAGTCAAACATTTTGTATCATATTCATATATATATATATATATGAAATTTGTCAACTTTTGAAGTTTTCCTATTATATAAACTATAATATATAACTAGAGTACATTACAAGATCCGGGGAGTGAGTGATTGGCTCTTAAAAATGTATAAAATGTCTACGTATATGAGTTGAATTTTTGTGTTCCAAATCCGAGATTTGAGGTTAAAAGCCAGGTCGACCACGTGAGAATCGAAAACGACAGCGTTTTAATTTGCGCCGAGTTAAAAAAAAAAAAACATAACGGTGCTTATATGTCCTGAGAGAACGGCGGAGATTTTCAATTTAAAAAGAATTAAAAAACCATATTAAAAAAATAATAAATAAATAAATAAAAGAAGGAAGGAGACAGAGAAGAAAGAGACACCTTCGTTTGCGCGTTTTCTGTAGTCTCTCTTCTCTCTCTTACGGCCATGAGAATTTCTCCAGAACGACGGGATCCGTGATTTTCGATTGGACAATAGAAGCTTCTCTTCTTCTCTCTTCTTCGCCTAATCGTTCATTCTCCAATCTTCAATCTCCAATCGCCGCCTAATTGTAACGCTTCCGCTAATCTCCTTCCATTGTTATCATTTCTTCGTACGATGTGATCATAATCGATTCTTAGATGCCTTCTTCGATGAACAATCAATCAGTCTTTCTCATTTTCAGATCATTTGTTTGCGTTTGATTTTGCACATTCTGTTTTTTTTTTGGGATTCATACGCGAATGAGAGCTTCAAAGACGCATTCTGATTCTGTGTTCATGATGCTCCACGAATTTGATTTTTTCTATTTTTCTGATTTTTTGTTTGTTTGTTTGTTTGTTTGTTTGTTTGAAGATCTAATTGATTTTATCTTCGGCTTAGATCGTTTCAACGTTTGTGAATTTGATCTCGTAATGTGGATCGGAATGTTAAAGTAATCTTAGGATTATATATTGGAGCTGTGCTGAATTTGATTAACTTGGAAACCAAGTTTAAGATCATTCAGTAATTTAGAGGTTTTGATTCTTTGAATTGATTTTTTTTCTTTTTTTTTTTGTTGTAACAGGTTTTTTTTTTGTAAGAGGAGAGATTTGTTGGAGGACTAGAAGAAAGCTTAGAGGAAGTTTTTAGTCTTTTTTTTTTTTTAGAGTTTAGAGGGAGACAATGTCAACTAGAGGAGAACATCATACAGTTCCACTTTCTGTATTGCTTAAACGTGAATCAGCTAATGAAAAGATAGACAATCCCGAACTCATACACGGCCAGGCTAACCAAAGCAAGAAAGGAGAGGATTTTACGCTTGTTAAAACCGAATGTCAAAGGGTTATGGGAGATGGTGTTACTACATTCTCGGTTTTCGGGGTATTTATTCGCCTCTTCTTTCTCTATACACATTGCGGTTCTATCAATTTATGAGAGTGAGAATGTATTTTAGCTGTTTTTTGCAGTATGGCAATTGAAACCATCATTTTCTGAGGTTTTTAAGTCGTTCCCTGCACCTTAAAACATTTTTAACTGATAAGTTATTGTGGAATGACATATTATTTGTATCTAAAACCATTTTATAGATGATTAGATTGATATGTCATCTTAATCTAGTTACTTCTTTGGTGTTGATATTTCTTGTTAAACATTGAATCTGTATTATTGCAGCTTTTTGATGGACACAATGGTTCTCAAGCAGCTATATACACTAAGGAGAACCTCTTGAACAATGTATTAGCTGCAATACCCTCTGATCTTAATAGAGATGAGTGGGTTGCGGCACTTCCTAGGGCTTTGGTTGCAGGATTTGTCAAAACTGATAAAGATTTCCAGGAAAGAGGTATATTTAGTAATCAAAATATTTAGATTGTTTCCCAAAGTGTGAACTCGCCGGTATCTTTTTATTCTTATATGATTTTGGTGAAGGCTATGTTTGAGGTTTTATTGTTTTCTGGCATGTCAGCAAGGACGTCTGGAACGACTGTAACTTTTGTCATAGTAGAAGGATGGGTGGTGAGTGTTGCATCTGTAGGTGACTCTCGTTGCATACTTGAGCCTGCTGAAGGCGGTGTCTATTACTTATCTGCTGATCATCGGCTGGAAATAAACGAAGAAGAGTAAGTCAGCTTTGTTCCTTCTATTGACCCAGCTGATGATAATCTTACAGTATATAATGGCCTCACCAATATTTTTAGCTTTTTCATCAGGCGAGATCGCGTCACTGCAAGTGGTGGTGAAGTTGGTCGGTTAAATACTGGTGGTGGTACTGAGGTACTTCTTTAGATAATACTTGACACTTTCTTCTCTGTACATTTAGTCTCTTTTATTACTCTTTATTCTAGAAATTTAAAATTAAAAGAAAGGTATCTGAGTGCAAGCTTCTTCGACTAGGATGAGGTTTGAGAATTTGATTCCCTCCCAAACCGGACCATGAAAACTGCAATATTCTTAGCTAATGAAGCATTCCTCAATTGCGTATGCATGAATGAGTTGTAGGTCATGAAATAAAAAAACCAAGCTTTATCATTGAAAGTGATAAGATATTGGATGCAAATACTTAGGCTGTCAAATTTTGCTAGCTTTGTAGAACGTAACACATATATGAAACTGCTTTGTGCCCTCAAATGTAAGGATTCTAATAACTAAATCTAAATTGTTATAGATTGGTCCGCTGAGATGTTGGCCTGGTGGTCTGTGTCTCTCAAGATCCATTGGAGATCTGGACGTTGGCGAATACATTGTTCCAGTTCCTTATGTGAAGCAAGTCAAGGTTCAAAACTCTTTAAATTTCTTCTGTTGCAGTTCTGGTACTAGCTGTTATAAGTATTGAGTTTCATCCTGAAAGCTGTGTCTATTTGTCTTGGTTATGTAGTTGTCTTCTGCTGGTGGTCGACTTATCATCTCAAGTGATGGTGTGTGGGATGCAATATCTGCAGAGGAGGCTCTTGATTGTTGCCGTGGGTTGCCACCTGAATCTTCGGCTGAGCATATTGTTAAAGTATAGTATCTGAGTTGCTTCATTTCCGATATACTCTGTACATAATCTTTCCTTTATAGTACCTTGATGTTTTATTACTTCACATAGGAAGCTGTGGGGAAAAAGGGTCTTCGCGATGATACAACCTGTATTGTTGTAGATATATTACCATCAGAAAAACCGGCTGCTTCCGTGCCGCCTCCGAAAAAGCAAGGAAAAGGAATGTTAAAGTCTATGTTCAAAAGAAAAACTTCAGACTCTTCTTCTAATATCGAGAAAGAGTATGCAGAACCTGATGTAGTTGAAGAACTGTTTGAAGAGGGCTCTGCTATGCTTTCAGAGAGGTGTGATTCTCTGAATATAGTTGCTTAAGCCTATAGATACAGAATTGAAAATTTCTAGCTTCATTATAATCTGCTAATCTTCATCAATTTTTATATGTTTATTGCAGATTAGACACAAAGTACCCGCTTTGCAATATGTTTAAGTTGTTCATGTGTGCTGTGTGTCAAGTAGAAGTGAAACCTGGAGAAGGTGTATCGATCCATGCTGGATCGTCTAATTGTCGTAAGCTTCGTCCTTGGGATGGTCCATTCCTTTGTGCAAGTTGCCAAGATAAGAAAGACGCTATGGAAGGGAAAAGATCATCGGGAGGTACCTTCTTTATTTCCTTCTGATATTTTGCAATCGATTAAGACTTTGTGTGTAGATGTCTTACGAAAGCTAATTGTAACCTTTTTTGAGATGTTCAGATAGACATAGTAGTGAGAGCGACTAGCCAGCAATCTACAATTTATTGGCAAAGCAACTAACAAAACAGTATTGTGAGTAAATTTGGAGCGCTTCGAGGAATCTTCTGGTTGTAATTTTTCACCCAGAGATATGAATATCAGTTCCTTGAGATCAAGCAAACCACCATTCTTACCATTCTCCGGCAGACTCTCAAAGCAGTTTATTTTATTTTTTCTTTGATATGGTCTCCCACATCACGAATGTACAATCCGATAGCCGACATCAAACTGGTTTTCGAACTAGAGGTAATTCGGAAGTTCTTTTCTTTATTTGTTTTTTTTCATTTATGATGATGATCACTCTGTGTTTTGGTGTTTCAAAAAACGAGTAGAACTAACTGCGAGTGACAGTAGCTTTTATTACTTCTGTTGAAAATGTGGGTCGTTTAGGGAAAGGGTAAAGAAAGATATGCAAGTCTTTGTGCAATTATTTCAATGTATAAACCGACGAAAAATTTTCATGTAACTTTGATTTTCTACGCTTATAAATTTCGTTTGCCTTTCTTCTGAGTTATTATGTCTACAAAAACAGGCGAACTCAAAAAGTTTACATATCAAAATCTAAGACAAAGATTGTAGTTTTGTGACTAAGATGAGTAAAGTCAATTACTGTCTCTTGACTTGTTCTTTGGAATGTAATAAACTGATCAAGAACGTTAAAAAGTGTAATATCTTAACCTAGTCAAAACCAATTAAATTTGGCTTTCAAGTTTGTTGCAAATAAACCTATATTGGGCCAACCAAATTGACATGAATCTAAAAGAGTATAAAAAGGTCCTTTCCGAACACATGCATGGTCGATGATGATTACTGAATGTTACAAATTCCTTAATTAGTATCACTCGTCTCCAATACTCGAGTTCCATGAGTCTAAAGTAGAACACGTATTTTGATCATGTTTTTCAATATTTTCGTGAAATTTACATCAAATTAATTTCCCATACTATGGAAAGTGTCTAATTTTTTGGCTCCGTATGGTTACTCCATAAGCAGTAAAGCATTCTGAGTCCTTATCTCAAACACCAAAAGCTTTAATCAAAGAAGCAGCTGCTTCTGCTTCTGCTTCAAGCTTTTTCCTTCTTTTATAACTATATATATCTTCAATCATATCAAATCAAGAAAGACTTGAATCTGAAGGCTTTGTTGTAGAACCTGAACTTGAAGGTTTTGCTGTAGGACTTGAATCTGGTGTGGCCAAATGAGATGTTTGGTTGGGACTAGTGGAACCCGATGATGATTGCGTGACTGAGGTTACGCTTGGTAGAATCTCTTGAGAAGCATGCATGTTGACTCTTATCCTGTTGTGGATGTTCACATACTCATCGGTTTCGTCAAGTATCTCTTCCTGGAAACATAAATCCCAACGATAACACTTAAGCAGAAGCTTATGATTCCTTACTTCTCGATGTTCTAAAAGAGGTTTGAGTTTACCTGAAGAAGCTCTTCGATAACGTCCTCCATGGTGATTACTCCTACAACTTCTTCATTGAAAGGGAAATCAGGTATAGGAGAATTCTCAATATCCAAAATGCAGAACGAACAGCCTCTATGTCGTTTCTTAGCTGGAGCAGCGGATATAGTCGTTTTCCCTTGCTGCTCTTCACCGTTCTCGCTCTTGCCGGATTTTGAATCTCCGGTTTCGATTTTGAATACTAAATTCCAAAGAAACATTTTAAGCTAACATGTGTTTTTCATGTTTATCTATGGATTTTTCATCTCTGGTTTCGAGTCATACCTTCCTTCTCTGATACCTCAAGCTGAGCTTTTGGTTTCCTACAACTGTCCTTGAACAATTCATCTTTGGTTTTCTTGTTTTTTCTGCGCTCAATACCATTTTCAATTGTTTCGGGAGATCCCTTATGCTCGTCAAGATCCTTGTAGACAACTGCAATGTGACTGTGACCCTTCTGGAACTCGTTTAGTATATCATATAGTGGCATTGTCTCAGATACACTGGAGATAACAAAATTATAAACATGAACTCTTTGTAATGCTGGTCGTAAACTATGTCAAAAAAAAATTACGGGTTAGAGAGAGTTATTTACCGCGGAATTTTTCTCATGGACATTTTTCTCAGAGGAACTTCCTTTCTGGCATCAACTGCCAAGAGATTTTTAACCTGCACCAGCAAAAGGGGACATTACATGCTGTGACTATTCATAAGTTATAATATAGTCTTTTTAGAAACGCTAGAAACTCCTCTCTCATAAAACAGACTATACATTGGCTTCACACTAAGCTAGGCAATACGAAAACAAAGACTTTGAGTACCCAATGGATAGAAAAGATGTAGAAACATCAACCATCGAAAAATAATGGAGTGTCGATATGAAAGATAGGTACCAGAATGAGCCCAATTATATGTGTTGGATTTCTGAAATAAACTGGAACTCTGCTATGACCAACTGACATTATTGTATTCAAAGTTTCCCTGTATTGTAGAAGATAGCAGATAATGAGTCCAAACAATCAATAGGCATGATGAACAAGTGAAACTAGAATAAAAAGGAAGCAAAAAAAAAGAAAGAAAGAAAACCCACAAATTCAGAGTTGTATCGATATCAAGGGAAAATGCGTTTGATATGGGAGTCATAGCATCTTTTGCCGTCTTTTCAGTTAGTTCAAGTGCACCTGTGATGATAGAAGTCTCATCGTTTGTTAGATCTCCACCTTTCCCAGCCTGATAAAAACAAAATGTACAAGAAAAACTGTCAGAAAGGTTGGCTGTAAGAAACACAAAGGTTCAGCCACATTCCTGAAACTATTGAATTTGGAAGACGGCACAGCTTCAGTTTTCAATTGCAAGGTCAAAGCAAAAGCAGCATTAATTGACATATTCATAAGTTAACTGCATAAAACCTCATTTCCATGGAAATTCACGAAGGTCTTCAGCTCTGCTCTCCGTAATAGAACACCATGTCCCTTACCCAACATCCAATCAAGAACCTGAAGCAACAATGTTTATTAGAATCGAGAAACATTGCAATCAAATTACAATTCGAATACCTACAGCTCATTTTTAAAACAGACAATTTGGTTCACACTCTTATCTACCTTGCTGATTGGATATGAAATAGGGAAGAATAATATAAGAAGAACACGAACAAAAGGAGCCATTATCGCTCCAACCTTAAGCCCATATCGAGTACAAACCGCCTGCGGCATAATCTGCAGATACTCAAGAGGAAAAACTATGATCACAAGTAGCAACAAATGAAATAAGTAAACAGAAGCTCAAAAAAACTCAGGTAAGAGATGTTATAACCTCTCCAAACACAAGTATAAGAGTCACTGACAGAAGAATCGCACACCACGGAGGCACAATTTTATCCAAAAATATTGGCAAAGCCTGTGAACACAGATCATCAGAGCCATATATAAAAAGTCTTCACAGAAAATATTTAGTAAAGAGAAAACAACAATTAAGTATTATTGTTACCTCCATAGCCATAGAGTTCCCAATCAAAAGGGTACATAGCAACAAATGCTGATTTTTCACTACTGGAAATATTTTACCTATGAACCCAAAAAAAAAAACCATGTTCTTCAGTTACTATGTCAAATAAAAACAAAATTTCAAAAGAAATGTTAAAGAAACGAAAGATCAGCAAAAATGGCGAAACAAAAAATCAGCAGAACAGAGAGCTAATTTTTCCAGCTACGATCTTTTGTTACAGATAAACTCGTATCTATGAGCTCAACGAGATCAAAATTCACCAGAATCATCAAGCCTAAATTTGAATCTCAATTCAAAAACAACATAAAGGAAAAACAAAATCCTCACCGGCGTTGATTCGATCTTGAGGACGGCCAGATTTGATGAGAACTTCAAGGTCGACTAATCCAAGAGACATGAGACCAAGAGTTAAACCTGCCATCAATCCAGCGAACGCTACAAGAGCTATGATTATGACGACGTCGAACCAAAACGTGGTTCCGCAGCACGGTACATCGGATGCCATGTTTTTAGCTACCGGAATCTGAAATTTTCCGGTGGAAATTAGGTAAGAGAGCTGATTTGGAGTGACTCTTTGGGTTAGTAAGTGCGTATCCAATTCAGATATGCGACAAACATTTTGTAATTGAGAGGACGATCATGTGTATTTTATCAGACGCATTTATTCTCTTTTTCCATTTTTGGGTATTTGTTTAACATTGTTTCTGAGATCTTTTTGGGTAACATTGTTTCTGAGATCGAACCGGATATAGGAGAATATTTGATAAAAAATTTTGGTTTCGAGTTAGACCAGTGTAATAATTAATATAATTTAATAAAATAATAAAATAACAATTTTTTTGAAAAAATTATGTAAATATATAGTCTCAACAATATCATAAATTAATAATTATATAAATTTATAAAATATAATTAATAAAATTTGACTATAATTTTGTTTGTTTGACTATAATTTTGTTTGTTTATTCATAAATTTGAATTTGTTTTTTGTTAAAACTCATCTATAATATTTTTTTAATGCATTAAAAACTGTTTATTTTATCTTTTAAAACTGTACCAAAAAATTATGAAGTATTTTAGATATGATGATTGTTTCTTAACATGTAATATGTAATATCGTCTAGAGATATCACAATAGTATCTTTTACTTCCTACTTTAAATAGATTTTTTAAAAAATTAGGCAAATTTCTCTATAAATTAATAAAATATTCTGGCTCTGATATTATTAATTTATAGATAAAATATTCTGGCCCTGACATTATTAATTTATAGAGGTTTTACTGTATTAGTAATCCACCTAATTTTTGGTGATAAATGACATTATTAAAAATCCTAATTTTTCTTTTTTACGAGTTAGAAATCTTAAACTATATATTATAAACTTATTAAGCAAAATAGTAATAGGGTTTTTTTTTTAATACTTTTTATCAAAAAATGAAAACCTCTGTATGAGTTAAAAGTTTTGGAGCGTGTTCAATAATTTTGCAATGGAAGGTATAATGGAGTTTCAGTTATTATAAAGCTTAGTACACCAAACTTTAGTAAAAAAAGTATAGATGGACTCATTTTTAAAAAAAAAATTCCTTGATTTCTAATTTTCCCTTATTACAATTGTCCTCCAATCTCTTAAAATAAAAAATAAAGTAAAAAAAGTAAGAATACAAACCTATTAATAATAAATTTTGGTATTAGAGTAACAGAAATCAACTGTTAGTCTGTTAGAGAGTTCCAGTTATAAAGGGAAAATAAAAACAACTTAAACCAAGCAACATCCATGTTTAACAATTTGTAGGGAGAAAAATTAAGCCGTTGCCTGATAAAAAGCTCAAAATATCCATTAATGACATTGTTGTAAGATGTATAGTCTTCTTCTTAGTCATTCTTCTTGCTCCCGAACAATTTCATTTTCTCTGGTAAAATGCCATGGATGAACAAAAACACTGATGATACCAACAAAACCTTGGAAAGAGCAGTTATGACAGAAGAAGAAGATCCGGTGGTTGCGACAAAGTTATGATAGAGAGTAATCAGAATGATTATGGCAATGAGAGCCTGCTTTTTCCATTGATGTGTATCATTAACTGCAAAAATATCATATGCAACCAATAAGACTTTCTCAGTATTCAAACCATGATCACTAATGTTTACACCGGATTTCGGTTTGGATTTACGAATTTACCCTAGATTCGATATGCTTTCGGTTTCGGTTGGGATTCTGGTTTTAATCAAATTAATCCTTAGTTCCCAAAGAAAGTTTGAAAAGTGAATCCATATAAGATCATACTAAAACATAGTTTAGGTTTTTGCATCGATTATTTCCAGATTGGTTCGGATCAGATTGGTTAATCCAGATTATACAGCTCTAATCCTAAGCATTAAATGACAATGGTACGAATTTTGACACCTACATTGAAGTGATCATATGATTTGATTTCAAAGAAAAACTTTAGAGATATAGCCGTACGTACCTTCTTTTTTGGGTTGGTTTTGAGCTGCCAAGTGTGAGAACGAGTCTATTGTCCTCTTTATACCTTCCTACAGTTACGCATTACACAAAAAACGAAACAGAAAGGATAAGCACGAACCCAAAGCAGAAAATATATCGATCTCTGTCTCAAACGAAAGAAAAGATTGTATAAACCTGAAGTGGCACAACAGGAGCATAGCCTAAACGATCTTTTGCTTTTGAAGAATCAAAAGTTCTGTTGCAAGAGAGCAGCCTAACTCTAGAAGGTGTTAGCACAGGTACTTTCATCCCGTATGGTCCCAGTAATTTATACGCCAGTTCTACAAGATGTGCTATTGGCATCATGACACTTGCAGGTATCATTATACTTGGCCTGAAAGAAATATAATAATTTAACAACTTCTAATAATTTGTCATGAATAAACATAAATCAAATGTACCCTGTGAATTTTTCTGTACTTGCTTTGTGTAGGAAAAAACAAATTTTTTAACTACGACTAACACACCAGACATAGAAAACCCCAAAAAGTGGAAGAATCTTCTTGCAATTTGTGTTAAAAAAAATATACCTCTCATACCCAAGTCCTTCAAGAAGCTGTGACATAAACTCCCAAAATCTAATTTGCTCCATGTTGGTAATGAAGTATGCCTGCAAAAGCCATTTCATGTCAGATGAAGCTACAGCTAGGATTCCATACATCATATATTCGAGCAGACATAAGTTTGTTCGTTCAGTTCGCCCAATGGTTTCATTCATTATAGACTAATAGAACATTGTAACAGAACAGACTAAAACTTAGAGAGGTACTTATCTATGATAAAATAAGAACAGCAGCAAAACATAGTGCCATTATGATATTAATATTATACAACTACAATATGGAATCAACTAAAACCAAATACCTGGCCTGCAGCTTTTGCACATACTTCTCCTCCTGATGCTAGAGCTCGCTCAGCACAGACATGGGCATGCACAACGTTTTCGACATAAGTGAAATCATAGAAGTTACTCCCATCACCAATAATGAACTGGACAACAAAGAATCCGAAAAGAATCGTAAATGCAAAGTAATTGAAAGTGCCAGGCAAACCAAAAGACATGCAGACATTGCATCTTTATTCATTTTAAGAGATCTTTATTTTCTTAAGGAAGTCAATGCCAGAAGCACGGCATCTCTGCAAAATGTCAAATTTTTCAATATGTACCATGATCATGGATTTACATATACTGTTGATGGAAGTAGCAAGAATAATGGAACCATCACTAAAAAGGGGGAGAGAAGATCATAAAAAAGTCACAAGGAAGATAGATAGCATTTAGAAGGCCAAAGAGATAAACAAAGAAAATAGATCCAACCTTGGATTTCCCAGCTCTGGCAGCAGCAACAAGCGACGGAACCATTAATTTATCACCAGGACCGAATATGCTGCTAGGACGTATACAACAAGTGAGTAGTCCATCTCTTCCATTCGCTTTGATGATCAAAGCTTCCCCTTCAGCTTTAGTTGCTGAATATGAATCATTGTGCTGGAAAAAAATGGAGATTCTCAGTAAACAGAAGCTCAAAAACAGCTACACAAGAGTTTTCATATCTATGATAGTTTAGTGAAAATGAAAACTTTCACATAATCCTGTATAACTGTCAAGTTATTAATCAACAAGAGAAACACCTTAGGTGGGTATGGCATTGTTTCATTGCAATTCGAAGTACCGTGGACTCCGTCAAACACGACACTTGGTGAGCTTGTGTAGATTAGCCTCTTTACTCCAACCTCAACACAAGCATCAATTACATTTGTTGTCCCTACCATAAACAAGTTGGAAACTCAATAAAACTAATAACACAGAGAAATTTACAGATTATATTAGTTTCTTCAAACCTTGAACATTAACTGAGTAGTGAAGCTGATAATTGTTTATCGATGAATCTGGAGCTGCCATGTGAAATACCACTTCTGCTCCTTCAAAAGCTGTTCCACATTATCATCATCAGATACCAATACACAGAAACGAATTCAAATTAAATCGAGAATGAACTAGTTCGAACCTTTGACAACTTGAGATTTATTCCGGAGATCAGCAGAAACGTATTGAGCTCGATTAGATCTAATTGCTTCACCGAGAAGTCCAGTTTCCTCATGAGGATCGAGCTGTATCGCCGGAGCTAAATCGGCGATACGGACGTGAAACATCTCGTAGCGTATTAGCATTTCCACAAGATGCCTTGCAGCGAAGCCTCTACCACCGGTTACGACGCACCATCGCTCAGTCTCCGTAACTTCCATCACCATTGTCTTCTCCGCCGAAATATGCAAATCCAAGTATGAAAAACTAAACAATGTTCATAATGTATCTAACATTGAATTCAAAATTGATGAGCCAAAACAGAAATTATCATACAATCAACAGCTTAACAACAAACTCAGAATCGAACAACCAAACCAAGAGAAGAGACGAGCTCAAAAATGAAGAAATTACAGTTTACGGAGGAGGAAATTGACGGCGTCGGGGTCACAGGTGAAGTCAACGGCGAGAGTGGCGACGCTCTACGAAAGACTGAGAGGAGAGAACGTTCGGAGGAAAAAAAAAAAAGAAAACAGTGGTAAGTTGCAGGTGAAATCGAGGTTGTTTTATTTCTTTTAATATTACGGATTAATTAAGGAAACCGAAATATTGGGGAAAAAAAATGTCCAAATGAAAAAGAAATAAAATTGGGGAAATGGCGACGGAAAATAAAATAAAATAAAATTGGAGAATATTTTGGACCAAAATGGATAATGCCGATTTTTTTTTTTTGTTAAAGGGCTAAGATCCATCTACTTGTTAATATCTTATTTTAAATCCGATATGATCATATATATATGCTAAAAGGATTTCTATTAAAATGTTGTGAAATATTTACAAATTGGTGAAAATAGAACATAAGAAAGAACGGATAATGCCGATTTGACAGAATATGTGGATAAAATAAATGTTTAAATATTAAATATATATATATATATATAATAAGTGGTGTGTAGCAAATATATGAATACTAGAAAATACAAGATAAAAATAGTACAGGATAACAAGTTTAGATAAAATTATTTTTAAATAATATATGTATTATAATAAATCAATTTAAAATTATTATATCATTTTCATCTCTTTCAATATGCAAATATTTTTAATTCAATGTAAAAATAGTTACTTAATTTATCATTATAATAATAATAATAATATTTAGTGATTTAGGTGCAAAAGTATCAACATAAAATGTAACTAAGCACAACATAAAAATTTATTTTTAAGTATTTGCATAATTTATGGTTTGATATATTTTACTATATAAACTTTGAACTCTTTCACCAAAAATTATATAATAAGATATCTTTCAAAATCCTAATTCTTTTAATTCTTCTTCGTATCGCTCTTTAAAGCTGCGGAAATCGACCAGTTTTATCAGCACAAAATTCTTCAATTCAAGCTTTACCAATGAAATAATGGTTATTTTAATTTGAAATGATAGTTGGTTTCTGTATGGTTTTTGTTGATAAGTTATTTGTATGTTTAAGAATCTATGAATTATCAGCAAAAAAAAAAACCATACAAACAAACAAACCAACTATCATTTCAAATAAAATAAAATAAACTAACCATAGTTTCATTGGTCAAGCGTGAATCGAAGAATTTTGTACATTGTTGTGTTAATCCTTATGATTTATCAAACGCTTTTTAGAAGGCAGATGGAGCTGGTCGAATTTGCCTGTCTTAGAGAAAGAGAGGCGAAGATGAATTAGGTTTTCGGATGATATCTTACTATATAAATTTTGAACCTTCTCACGAGAGCTCAACACGTGTAAAAAATATATTTAACAAGATCATTACATGTGTCAATTGATTGATTAGATTCTGACATATAAAAAATGTGTTATTTTTGTTTCAGTACTCAAAAAAGAAACCCAACAAATTTTTTTAATAAAATATATACTTTTTACTTTTCATTTCTTAAATCTTATTATTTCATTTAAACTTTCCTTTTAAAATTTAGATTTTTATATTATTTAAACTCCAATAATTTATTTTACACACTTATAGTTATTTAAACAAAAAATATTGATTGAGTATAATCCAACCTAATTCATTATATAATTGGTTAATTATTAGAGTAAGTTAATTGAATTAACCCATAAATCTATCAAATTTAATGGATCAAACTAACTCATAAATCTATTTAATTTCATAGATCAGATGGTTAAATATTGACCCATAAACACATAATTGTTTTCATAATAAGTTTATCATCATAACATATTAAGATTTTAATTAATTGCATGAAATTCAATAATTTATAAAATTAGATTTTAGTGAGAAATATTTGTCATGAATGTAAGAAAACCGAACATCGAACAAGTTATAAGTATTAAAAATCCAATTAAAAGGGATGAAAACGAGAATTTGAGACGGCGTATTGTAGGAAAAAATGATGAATCATGATTACTTGCAACTTATAAGAGAATATAAGTTATACATGAACACGAGGAGGATCAGGAATATCAACTCAGTCGTTCAAATAGGCAAACCAATGGCATCAAGATAAAAAATTGATTAGAAAGTTACATATTATTTTTAGTTTACGAATTAAAAAATAACACTTTTATTGGACAGGAAAATTGAAGAAAATATTATCTCCATAGAAGAGAAATAAGGTGTAAATTATCTCTCCCAGAGAGAGAAACTCAGAATTGTTCTCTCTTAAAGGGAAGAAATCAAAACAAGAGGCAGAGATCCACTCAGAGAGAGTTGCTTCCGTCGAAGCCAATTCTCATATATAAATCTGGATTCAGAGTAGAGAGGAAGGTGGTGGAGATTCTGTTAGAGATTGAAGATGATGGTGGACAGGAATCCGAACACAAAAAAGAAAAAGAGCCACGAAAACCAAACATCTTCAGAAATAGCGCCCAATATACTCTAGGAATAAAGAATCAAAAGTTGGTGACAGAATGCTTGAGCTAGAAGATATAATCGGAAAACACTAGGAGATAAGGAATGACGAAAGAATTATGTGAGTAAAGGTGCAAGAGGAAAACAATATTAGGTTGGAAATCAAGATAAGATCTGAATCAGAGAAGAAATCGAGATCCGGAGAGGCGGAGACGGGAGAAAGACATTGGGGCTTCTGCTGATAATGAAAGTGATGGTGGTTGGGAATCCAAAAATGGAAAAGAAAGGAAGCCGCGAGAACTAACATCTTTAGAAATAGAGGCCAAGATGAGAACTAAAAATTGAGAGCTGGTGTCAGAAGGTCGGAGCCAGAGGATAATTTTGAAAAACGCCAGGAGACAAAGAATGACAAAGGATTTCAGCAAGTGAAAGTGCAAGAGGAACAAGATATTCGGTTGGAAACCGAGATTAGATCTGAACCAGAGGAGAGCAGAGAGACACCATAGATCTTGCCGGAAGAATTTCTCACCTAGATATGAGTAAGAGCATAGATGTCGGTCACTAGATCCATTTTCCAGATCTCACACGGTTGCCGAAAAAATAAACGACAAGATGAAATTAAAATCTATTTGACGTGATCTAGATTTTTAATATGTTAATAATAAAATTGTAATATAGAACTTTTTATTATTCATATAAAAAAATAAAATTACGTAAATTATTTTCTTTTCTTGCAAAACATATTTTTACTTGTTTTCTAAAACAATTTTAAGATGTATTATTAAAAATAAATTTTTCATTTAATATTTTGCTTAAATATAATCATATATATGAAAAGAGGCTACCTCTCTCTGGTTATGAAACATATAGTGTGTTAATCAACCAAATAACAAATACTATAAAAATATTAAAAACTAAACTAATTGTATAAAATAACTATACCTTATCAAAAGCAAATTGGTGATCTTTACAACTATCAGCGTTGACACCGCATCCACATATCGAAAGAGCCATCCACCGAGACAGAAATATAACCCCATGAGCTATCTATACAAAATAAAAAAATAAAAAAAGAGAAAAATTCAGCATCCAGATCAAACAAGAAACATGATCAAACAAAATAAACAATACAATAAATAAGCCTTAACATTAGTCGACAGTGAAAATATTTTTTTCAAAATCAACTGAATCATCAGAATCCTAACATAAAAAGACGATAAAACTAATAATGAGTTATGCGGCTCAACTTGATATTTATAGGGGAACACACCTAAAAGTCTAGGTTTAACCGACTATATGATATTATTAGGCCTGCATTAAACAAAATTAATGAATATATATTGAGCTTTTATCCAGCCTTAATCTAATTAAATAAACCGATTAGTAATAATTAAAATTTTAATAAGACAATGACACTTTTGTTAATGCACGATTTCATTAATGACGTTTAAGTAATCCGTTCTCAACTTTTAATCTTGGAGATTCTGACTTCTACTTTAATGTTTAGTATAGATAGATATCTTTCACTATAGCAGAAATAATGAAACAACCGGTTTAAATTTGGTTATGTGGATGAGGAAGAGAGAAAGAAGTTACTTTTGCGGCAAAAGTTTTGCCATACAAATCGGTTATGAGAATATGTTTAGAACCATAGCTCTTCCTCACGATAAAAAGCAAATTTCTCATACCTTGTTTATATTGGCATCTCACATGTTGCCCTGTTGTACCCCTCCTTACGACAACGACTACACGTGTACCTTTTTAGACCCTTGTGATGATCTAATCTTATCTTCAACTGTTTCATATCTTCTTTTTTTACATTTACCATGACGTCTTCGTGTTTCAGGTGGTAGAACTTGGTCATCCTCAACAATAGGTGGGACATGCCATCCATCTTCTGGAACTGCTATTGAATTAATGCTTTCCTCATAAGCCGTTCTCCATGCAGTTGTCGTATATAGTTCATCGAGGAGAGTGTGAATTTCGATATCTCTTTCGAGAGGTCCTATTATAGTGTGTCTATAAGAAATTTTTCTCAACTCGAACTTTCTACATGAACATGTTCTCTTTTCCAAGTCAACAACAAAATCGATGACATCTCCCCTAACATGAAATCCATTGATAATGGAAGGAAGAGTCATCAATGTTGTAGATTTTTCTGTCCTTTTATCAACCTTGTTCTCAGCTTCAATGGTTAAAGGAAGTTGATGTTTTTTACTTTCTGCTCTACGTTCGTAAAACCACCTTATTCATATTTCTCTGATACTATCCAACAAAGTGTTACTGGATACTCTCTAGGTGATCTCAATGTCGAATTTATCAATTCAGCGGGGTTGTTAGTTCTAATATCGAATATATAGTCTGGAAAATGACATCAAACCCATTTTTCACATCTATCCACTAGATATTTTCCAATTATCAGATTAATACTGAAAATTTTATTGAACAACACATCAAATTCAGCAACCCTATATACTTTTGAGGCCTTTGCAACTAAGGCTTGAAACTTGTTATTATGTTATTTAACAAGTGGTGGATGCAAATTCCAAACTGAGTTAATGTGTAAACTTTGCCAAGTGATTTTTCAATTGAAAGATGTATGTCTGACACAAAAGCCAAGCATTGCTCATCCAGTATAACAACCTTTAGTTGCATGAAAAACCACTCCCATGAACGATCATTAAATGAATCAACAATCCCATAAGCAATTGAATACCAATTGGAGTTACAATCTACGGATGTGGCAACAAGTAGAACTCCTTTGTATTTGTTCTTTAAAAATGTTCTATAAATGGCACTCACCATCCGAATAACCTTGTAAAACCCTCTAATACATTGATGGAAGAAAGAACTAGATATTTGAATATACCACCATCATCATATTTGTAACTAGTACGTATACCAGGATTAGCTTCTTTTAGCATGTGCAAGTATCTTAGTATTTTACCATAAATTTTTTTCGGTATACTCCTAACAACGTTAACCGCAAACTCACAAGACTGCATGCTTTTATATATGAGAGATGATATCTATGATCTGTACGCATAATATTTTTTATATCATTCGGTTCAGGTCCTCCCTTCACACCCTCATACTTCTTCATGATAATATGTCCAACTGTTTTTGCTGAAGCTATCTTAGATAATTTATTTTTCTTTGAAGGAGAACGTGTATGTTCTGCCACATACTTATTGATATAAAAATATGTAGACCCTTCGAAACACTCTTCACAAACTCTCCAATTGTATACATTATCTTCGTACCATATACTCCAAATTTTCTGACAAGATATTGCAACCCTGTAGTCAAAGCTATGCTTCATGGCACATTTTTCAAAAGCTATCTGCATATCTTCCGTGCTTTGAAATGCTACTGCTTTTTTAAATCGTCTATTACACAACGATTTTTCATTTGCCTACTAGTAACCTTTCCAGACATTGCATCATCTTCACTACCATCTTTAGCATTATGAGGATCTCTTTGGAAGGCATCATTTCTTTTAGTTGCATTCTGACAGCCTTTAGATGATTTATGCAGGCTATCAACATCCTCACAAACATTATAATGATCATTTACATGACTATCACTTGAATTGTTTGGCTCCTCATTCAAATCAATCTTGACTCTACTCCTTTGATCACCACCACTAAATTTAAATTTGACACACAACCGTATCGCAGTCTTATTTTTTAAATACCCAAACAAATTTCTCACTTGGCGATCATTTTTACCAAAAACTGGAGGAGATTCAAAGTTGATGACCAAATCAGTATGTAAAAAAACTGATTTGCACATTATCCATATTTTGCTCCTTGTCGTAGTCTTCAGAAACCATCATCCTCAAATCTTCAATAGTAGTATTGGATTCCAAAGTAAGTAGTCTTCTACCTTTTTCTTTATCGACAATAAACCTCCACTCATTATTGTGAAACAGTCTACATACACCACAAACTATGTAGGTCTGAAAACTATTCATCTGTGAAAATTAAGAATTAAGTTAGATACAATATACAGAAGTTGAATCCTAAACGATTGATCAATTTCATTTGTGTGATAGCAAACAAAACTTGATAACAAACTTCAATAAACTTCTCAAAGAGGTCCAATGTTCATAAACCAAAGAATTCTCAAGCTTACCTTACAAGAATCCAGAGATAAAAAAATATTTTTTTAATTGGATGAACAAAAAAATGTCAATTGCAGAGATAAAAGAAAGGAAAGAGATTAGAAACTCTCTAATGAATAGATGATTGAATAAAATCTGTGTCTCCCCTTCCTTTAACCTTATTTTTCTAGGCTGTAAGCTCCAATTGATCGCAGTCATAGAATCTAACTTCTAATTTCCACCTTCCATGTGTCAAGCACTCCTTAAAACTTTCTTACTATATCAAATCCTCCTTCCCCAAACAACCGTATCCTCATGGTTGAAAGGTTGGATATTTCTGCATCAAATCATATAGAAACTCCCTAGTTGCTTTTGTTTCATCCTCATTTGACCATTTAATCAGAACCTTAGTGGCGGCACTTCCCTGCCTGTTCACCATCTTTCGCTGTAGAATACGTTCAGGTTCCTTATTGAACATATCCTACACTATAGAAGGCAATTGAGTGCTTATGACATGATCCCCAACCTGTAACTTCAACTGAGACACATGAAACACCGGGTGAATTCGCGACGTGTCCGGCAACTTTAACTTATAAGCCACCTCCCCACATTTATCGAGCACCTTATAGGGACCATAATACTTAGGAGCTCTGATTCACTCTTAGTACCACAAATCCTTGCTGATAGGGCTGAAACTTAACATAAAAAAAATCTCCAATTTGGAAGCTTCGCACAGACCTTCTTCTATTTGCCACTTGTTCCATTCGATGTTGAGCTTGTAATAGATGAAACTTGAGAATTAAGAGCATACTATCATGTTCCTGCAAGCTTTTAGCAACCATAGCCACTTTAGATTCACCAGGTAAGTAAGAAAGATGTTAAGGTGGAGGTTGACCATAAACTGCCTCATAAGGTGACATTTGGGCTGAAAAATGAAAGCTCATATTGTACCAATATTCAGCAAGAGGTAACCACTTACTTCAAAAATATGGCCTGTCACTACACATGCACCACAAATACGTCTCTAAACATCTATTCACCACTTCTGTTTGGCCATCACTCTGCGGATGGTAAATACTAGAGTAGTTAAATGAGACCCCTTGCAAAGTAAAAAATTCTCTCCAAAACTCACTTAGAAAAAATGTATCTCTATCACTCACTATGGAACTTGGAAATCCATAAAGTTTAAAGATATTATCAAGGAAAACCTGAGCAATAGTAGCTGCTCAGTGTCACCAAATAAGCAGCCTTAGTCAGACGATCAACAATGACAAAGATGACAGATTTACCAAAAGAAAGAGGAAGACCTTCGATGAAATCCATTGAAATATTGCATTAGGAATAGAAAACGGTTGAAGTAAGCCCGGGGAAGCAGTTGTGTCATACTTGCATTATTGGTAAATAAAAAATTAATATTTTTTAACTCTTTGATGAGTCGCTTCTTGAATGGCCCTACAACTAGAACAATGATGATCGTATTCCTCAGTGAAACATCAGCTAGAACTACAATTTTACTCTTCCTATGCAAAATGTTCTAAGACTACACAAAATGTTGTTTTGAACCCGGTTTTGCCTTAATCTCTACGATTGATGCCTTAATCCAACCATCAATCTCATAAAAGTCTTGTATACGCTTCATTAAATCACAATCCAAAATAGATAAAGTCATATGGAGTACCTCTAATCCCTCCACTCTAGATTGAGCATCTGCCACCAAGTTCTCTTTACCCTCTTTGAATTAAATTTCATAATCAAACTCGATAAGTTTTGGGAGCCGGTGTTGTTGTGTTAGAGTATTTAACCGTTGATCTAATAGATATTTTAGGCTCCTCTGATCCGTTTTTATCATAAAATAACCATTTAGCAAATAATGCCTCCATTTTTGCACTAAAAAAACCACAGCCAATAATTCATTTTCATAAATTGAAAGGTGGAGCTATTTACCTTTCAATGCCTGTTAATATAGGCCAATGGGTGGCCTTCCTGCATAAGGACAGCCCCAGTACCTTGACCACTCTCATCAATGTCTGTCCAACAAGGAAAGAGTTAAAACAAGGGTTGTACACAAAGTTTTCTTCCATTCTTCAAAAGCCATCTTAGCATCTTCAGACCGTAGAAATTAATCCTTCTTGGTTAAGAGTGTTAATGGTCTGGAGATAGTGCTAAAGTTCTTGACAAAACAACGATAGTAACCCGCCAATCCAAGGAATCCTCTCAACTGCTTCAAAGTGGTAGGAGTAGTTCAATCTGCTACTTCTTAGACTTTTGTAGGCTCAGTTGAAACTCCCTTTTCTTCAATAAAATGAACCAAATATTCCACTCTAGTGGTTGCAAACGCATACTTGCTCTTCTTAGCATATAACTCATACGATCTCATCACTTCAAATGCGCAGTGTAAATGTTCCTGATGCGCTTTGGCTGATCCACTATATATCAGAATATCGTCAAAAAATCAACACAGATTTCCTCAAAAACTCCTTGAAAATAGCATTCATCAATCCTTGGAATGTAGCTAGAACATTAGTCAAGCCAAAAGGCATGACAATATATTCGTAATGGCCACTATGAGTTTTCAAAGCAGTGTAATGAATATTAGAAGGAGACATCCGCACCTGATGATAATCAACTCGTAGTTTAATCTTAGAATAAATCATAGAGCCTCCTAACTCATCCATTATATCTTCAATAAGTGGAATAGGGAATCTGTCTTTCAGCGTTTAACCATTCAAACCCCGAAAGTCCACACAAAGATGCCAAGAGCCATCTTTCTTCTTTACCAACACTACTGGAGAAGCAAATACACTAGAGCTTAGCTGAATTGTTCCACTACCTAACATCTCCTGGACAATTTTGTCTATCTCATTTTTTTATGAATATCATACCTATAAGTTCTTTGATTTACTAGATTAGCACCTTCCATCAATGGAATCTTATGGTCATAGTTCCGTCTGAATGGTGGTAAGCCTGTCGCTTCCTCAAAAATATATGCATATTCAGATAGTAGTGCTTCTATAGGTGGATATATGATATGTTTTGAAGTCTTTGTCTCCATTGAAAATAGAGTTGTTGCTCTTTCATCATAATCCTGCGTAACACAACTCTTCTTCCCTGATCTTATTCAACTTTTCAGCCTTAATTGTCCTAACAGATCCCTGTTGTATACCATGCAAAACGACTATTCTTTGTCCCTATTCAAATTTCGTTGTCAGTTTCTTGAAATCCCAAGTTATAAGACCAAGAGTCTCAAGCCATTGAACCCCTAATACCACATCACAACCATTTAAGGAAATCGCTATAAAAATCTGCCATAAAACTGGTTCTTTAAAAATCCCATTGCAACTTATCAACTTTTCTCTTTACATTCAGTTTATTCCCATCAGCCACCTTTACTATAGCATTGCCACATGGTAACATACAACATTCCAACTTTTCTACCACTTGAGTATCCAAAAACTTATGTGAGGATCCAGTGTTAATAAGGATTAACAAAGAATGCTTTTTATGCACTTCTTTAACTCGCATTGTAGTATAATCAGATATTCCATAAATTGCATTCACTGAAATCTGTGGAATCTCATAGTCCGGTTGTATGTTCTCCTTAACTCCATCATCAACCTCCAACTCTCAATCCTTTTCCATTTTTAACAGAAAAAGTTGAGCCTTCTTATGAACTTTAAAATGACCAGGTGTGTATTTTTTATCACAAAAGTAGCATAATCCTTTGGCCCTCCTGTTATTCATTTCTTCAGTTGACAAGAACTTATGCGGTTAAGTATTTTGTCCATTGGAGTTATTGACTAACACAGGTTTGTGCATCTTTATCTTTGTGTCTCTCTTGAAAGGTAACAAGCCTTTGGATGCTGAATTAGACTTAGTTGCATTCCAAGAAGTAGTAGGATTCTGCTTAGGATGTGATGTCTCATTAAACATCCCAATAACAAACACTGCCTCACCGTTTGCAGTTGAAACATCCGAATGTGCATTTGTGTATCGACTCTTAATCCTGCAAAATAAGCACTCACTAAGTAAGCTTCAGGAAGATTCACCCTAGTTATGATGCTCTCAAATTTAGCATGATAATCAACCCTCAATTTCTTGCAACTGCTTTAACTCTTCTATCGGATCATCCCAAACCTCATCAAATCTTTCCTTTAGTAACAGCTTCTAAGTCGGCCAATAAGTCAAACTATGAGCGCCCAATTCAGATTGAATCAACGATTGATGCCAAGTAGCAGCAATATAATCCAAATGAATTGAAACCACTGGAATCTTGTCATCCGGTGTATGATCAATCAAAAAAAACTGCTCCACTTTAAAGAGCCATTCCTTCATCTTAACACCACTAAATCGAGGAAAATCCAATTTAGCAAGTCTTGTAACTCCAGCATAGTTAAGAGGTATACCCATTGGTGTTCCATTTGCTGAATTATGCAGTAAATCACTGGCACATGACACAATTGAGTGTTGTTGCTCGTTGACGGTGTTACTTCGGCTTTGGCTAATAGACGTATCGCCTCAAACATCTCTGTGATGTTCTTATCCATCTTCGTATTTTGACCAGCCACTGTGTTTTCCAACATCTCTTTTCTGAGAATCATTTTATCGATGCGTGACTCAAGGTCATCCTCCACGACCGTCTCTTGTTCCTTTCTTGCTATTGTCGGAGCTATTGTCTGAGCTCTTGTCTCCATCTTTGATTTCCAAGAACCGTCCTTTGTCTGATACTTTAGATAACAAACTCAACTTCTCAAACGAAACTTGATAACAAATTCAATAAACTTCTCAGAGAGATCCAATGTTCATAAAACAAAGAATTCTTAAGCTCACCTTACAAGAATCCAAAGATAAGAAAATATTCTTTAAATTGGATAAACAAAAAAATTTCAATTGCAGAGATAAAAGAGAGAAAATAGATAAGAAACTCAATAATGAATCGATGATTGATTATAATATGTGTATGCGCTTCCTTTAACCCTATTTTTCCAAGCTGTAAGCTCCAATTGATCTTAGCCGTTGAATCTATCTTCTAATTTCCACCCTCCACATGTTAGGCACTCCTTAATACTCACTTAATGTATCACTATGGAAATTAAAAATTAATTTAGATACCCAAACATAGTTCTTTTACCTTTTTCTTTTTCGTTTTACTATACTCATTCGATGAAAACCTCATAGTTCTTCTTTTAACTTCTTCTCTTTTTCGTTTTGATCTCTGTTTGGATTAATCAATGTTGTTGTCAATGATTTTGGGATTTTGTCTAAAATAAGGGTTTGTTGATAACAATAAATCATAACTAGTATATTCTGTATTAGGTAGAAGATGTATTCTACATTACGTAAGATAGCTTATGAATTCTAAATTAAGTAGAAGATGTATTCTAGATTACATAAAGTAGAAGACGTGCTCTAGATTGGCTAAGGTAGTACATATTCTAGATACCTAAGGTAGAGTTCGTATTTTAGATTACGTAAAGTAGAATATGTATTCTAGATTACGTAAGGTAGAATACGTATTCTAGATTACATAAGGTAGAAGATGTATTCTATATTCTAGATCATATATACCTACATGTTGAGACATGACAGAAGCAACTTTGTTCTTGATCAATCTTTCATCGAGTACAAAAAAGAAAAGTCTACAAAGATAAAACTCAATGAATTAGCAATCTAAATATCAGTTACTGCAAGTTTTATTTGAACAAAGATTGAATAGATGGAACAGAGAGTCTTTTTTTCTCTCTCCCTATATCTTTATCTCCAACGTTTAGCCTAATGATTGCCTGAACAACTTGGAACCTCATGGAAGCTAATGTATTTGTTATAAATTACTCTCTTTTACAATGAAAACAAAATATGCTCGTGAAGATGTGAAGTTAACTTTGTCTCTCATAGTGATATTTGGGACCATCCATTGATATGTTATGATTTTCTTCATCATGACATTCTCATGTGACAAAGACTCTTTTGTTTTGCTATTGAACGATTTCATATTTAGTTAACTTTGTTTTGTTTTTCAGCCTCTGTAGAAGAAAAAATAAATTTTTTTTTTTTTTAAATCTTAATTATTTTTAGATACACATAAAAATTAATTAAAAGTTATTTTTAATTAATATAGGCTAACTAATAAAAGGTATAGATTCAAAAAACTTGGGTAAAATAATTATTTTTAGCTAATTTTCCCTTTCTTTTATTTATCTTTCTCTCTCTTCTACAAAATATATATATATATCATATATATATGTATATATATGCATACGTATATCATTTTATACAGGTGTACACCGTCTTATATAAATGTACAGTCTTATAAATGTGTATATCATCATATATTCATACTAATATTAGTCCCGCGGTACACTGCGGGACTAATATTATTACATATATATAGAGTTCTTTTTATTACATATATAAATATATATATATATATATATTAGTAAAATATATTGTTTAAGGTATTTATAATTAATTTATAGGATTAATGTTAAATAAGACTATAGTATTTGTTTTAGTGTTGTATTTGGTTTTAGGTGTGTAAGTAGTTATAATAGTGTTATTTATTTAAAGTATATATAAGTAGTGGAGATATATAGAGGTAAATAAATTATGATTTAGTTAATTGTATTTAGAATTTATTTTGGGATTGATGTTGCGTATGGTTATAAATGTTTTTATAAAATATATTCATAGTTTAAAGTATTTAGAATTAATTTATAGGATTAGTGTTAAATATGATTATGGTAGTCATTTTAGTATTGTATTTATTTTTAGTTCTGTAGGTAATTATAATGGTGTTATTTATTTAAAGTATATATATATACATATATATAGTAGTGGAGATATATAGAGATAAATAAATTATAATTTGGTTAATTATATTTAAAATTTACTTACGGATTGATGTTACATATGATTATATGTTAATCATGTTAGTATTGAGTTTATTATAGTTAATTATGATTATATGATTAATTTAATTTTTTTTATTTGATATTATACATGAAAATTAAAACTTAAAATAACCCGTGAATTTTAAATTAACCCGTAATTTTTTATAATAGCTCATGACATTATCGTCAAGAAATCAAAGTTATAATACATGTGTTATAGAAAAAGTAAATTTTCATGTTTTGTCTAGAGTATAGATTTTTTTACCTTGACTTCTGATGTAGAGTTCAATATATAGTTGTTGTTGGTCGATCTTGATCTTCTTGCTGTTAAAAAAAACTGATATTAGTAACTTCCACATGGAAAATCAAACTAAAATATTTTGTTAATGCATTTAAAAACAATAACAGATTTTAAATTTTAACGGAATCGTAGACGAAAGGGTTTTTTTTTTTACTAACGGATTTAAAGTTGAGAAATTTTTTCATTAATGTTTTTTTTACGATTCATCTTTAGTTGATAGATTTTATTACTAAAAAACTTTACCAAAATTATCGAAATATAAAATTTAACTTGGGTCATATGACCTCTTTTCCTTAACCTGCATCTGCCATTGCCAGCACCGCCATTGCTTCAACATCAAAAGGGAAGAGATGTTTGTTTGTGAAGATGCTGCATATTTATCTCCAATTCTCTAGGTTACGTCTGTATTGCACATGATCGAATCTTATGGTGATGTCGAGTAGGGTTTTTTCGTGGGTGGCTATGGTAGACAGCGGATCCACAACTATCTGGTCAACTCAAAGCTAGATAACTAAAGATTTTAATAGAAAATATGTCAATAAACCCAAAATTTAAAAAAAAACAAATTTTAGACCAATTAAATGAATACAAACACGGAAATAAAAAGTTTAATATACATGTGTCATTTGTTTGAATTATTTTACTTTTATTAAATATAATTTGATAGATTGTCTGTTTAAAATGAATGAGTTTTCATTTGTTCAAAGTTTAACATAGCTGGATTTACTTTTCAAAATACAATAAATCTTTTAAGATTATTCCCATATATACAAAAAAAATTTTGGTGATTAGTATACTTATCAATTAATTACCTCAACCAATTACTAAAAAAAATTAAATACCCTTTCAAAGATTTAATATATATACAATCTAATAAATATTTAGAAATTCCAGTTAGAATATTGTCAGCAATTAAATAGTTTTCTTAAATCCTATATTAAGTAATTTACTAATTTCAGTTGAAAAAACATGGGCCGCGCTGAGTCCTTTTTGTTTATTTAATTAAAACAAAAAACAAAAACTCTCCGTCTTCTCTTTTTCTTCCTCCTCGAAATAATTGCGGTTACTGTCGTCATCCTCCTCCATCCTCTCCGTTAATCGGCGACGGTAAAACCATCGGAGAGGTGGTGGTGGTGGTTGATTCTACGCTGCATTCGAAGAGGAAGAAGCTTTAATTTCAAATTTCATCAAAGACGAGATTTTTTTTTTTTGGCTTAATTCTTCATTTCATCGAAAAAATCAACAAAATTCTGCAAAATTATTGTTCTTCCCCATGGATTTGTCGCTTTTGTTGGTACATTAATCCTCTCTATCTCTCTTTTCCCATTTCTCGATGTTTCGTTTTTTTTTTTATTATTTAACCTTTCTCGGAGTTTACACGATAATGCCGTAGAAGCCGGATCCATGCCCTTTTCATGATTTTGTTTTCTCCAAAGTTTTAACCTTTTTCAAAATTCTTCTCCTCAATTTGATGAAAATTTGTATAACATACAATAATCTAAGACAAATTGTTTATTTGTATTCAGATTGTTCATCTGCTGTAAAAGGAAGACACAATCAGGTATACAAATTTAGGGTTTTTTTTTGTTTGTTTGATTTTGGTTTCTTTAGATTTTACAAAGCTCTGTTTTTATTGTAGGAGAAACTTAGAAATGTCATTGAAGAAGATAGTAAGAGAGTTTAGGGAGAAGAAGAGTAATTATTGTAATAGAAACAAAGCTATTGGTAGAAGAGGAAGATCACACATTGCACCAGAAGCTTCATCTGTGTCTTCTTCTTCTTTATCAAATAATGAAAATGAAGATCATCAGAGTATTTGGGTTGATTTGCCTCCAGAGTTACTTCTTGATATAATCCATAGAATTGAGTCTGGTCAAACTACTTGGCCAGCGAGAAGAGATGTTGTTGCTTGTGCTTCGGTTTGTAAGTCATGGAGAGAGATGACTAAAGAAGTTGTTAAAGTTCCTGAGCTCTCTGGTTTGCTCACTTTTCCAAATTCCTTAAAGCAGGTTAGGTTATAATCTTTAAACACTCTCATAACAGTTTAATTCTTTGCTGTGAAGACTAAAACATTTGATTCTTTGGCTCAGCCTGGCCCTAGAGATGCTCCAATTCAATGCTTTATCCAACGGGAAAGAGCTACTGGAATATACCGTCTTTATCTCGGTTTAAGCCCTGGTTAGTTTACTATATCTGTCACCTTGTTATGAATTGAGTTTCGACTATAATATGTTTATCGTATTCGTTTGTATGATTTGCAGCTCTTTCTGGTGACAAGAGTAAGCTGTTGTTATCTGCAAAGAGAGTTAGGAGGGCGACGGGTGCGGAGTTTGTTGTATCTTTATCGGAAAACGATTTCTCAAGAAGTAGTAGTAATTGCATAGGAAAATTGAGGTAAAGTCGGTTTCTTTTGTTGCCTTCTTTGTTCTATATTGTCACTATGTACATTTATTATAAGTTTTGTTGTTTGTGGACAGATCTAATTTCCTGGGAACTAAGTTCACAGTCTACGTTAACCAACCTCCTCCGTTTATCCGAAAACTCCCACCATCAATGCAAGTGTCTCCATGGGTATCATCATCATCTAGTAGTTACAACATAGCTTCAATCTTGTATGAACTGAATGTGCTCAGAACCAGAGGTCCAAGAAGAATGCAATGTATCATGAATAGTATCCCGGTTTCTTCGATTCAAGAAGGCGGTAAAGTCCATTCTCCAACCGAGTTCATAAACCAAGAAAAGAAGAAGAAGATGAAGCCGCTAATGGATTTTTGCTCAGGGAACCTAGGAGAAGAACCTGTTGTACAAGAACCATTAATTCTAAAAAACAAGTCGCCGAGATGGCACGAGCAGCTTCAATGCTGGTGTCTAAACTTCAAAGGGCGAGTAACGGTTGCTTCGGTTAAAAATTTCCAGCTAGTGGCAGCTGCAGCAGAAGCAGGGAAGAATGTGAACATCCCAGAAGAGGAACAAGAGAGAGTGATATTACAGTTTGGCAAGATAGGTAAAGATATTTTCACCATGGATTATCGTTATCCGATTTCGGCATTTCAAGCTTTTGCCATTTGTTTAAGCAGTTTCGATACAAAGCCTGTCTGCGAATGATGATGAACCAAAAACATTGTATCAAATTTATATTCTTCTATTGCAGTTTGTGTGGTTTAATGTACATACTTTTCCCTCTTGGAGCAATCAATACAATCAGAACTTTTTTTCAATTAACTTAACTTACTTCACTTTAATTAAAAAGTGATTTAACTTTTGGTTTAGGTTAGGTATGTTCTTAGTCTTTCATTTGAAGCAAAGAGTCACCACAAATCTCGAAGCCTTGCTTTATTACAAAACTCAATCTCTGTTTCTGTCTCTGTTTCATTTATTTGTTCAGACAAAAAACGTTTAGGACCTATAAGAAGCATGAAAGCTTTTGTGAGAGGATTATTAGCAAGAGGTTATGAGGTATCAAAGATTCTTGGTTACGTTACTTGGCCTCCGCCGCCGGAGAAAGGATTGGAGAATTTTACGGTGGCGGATGTGCTCTTGACAAAGGACGCTGACGGCGGCAAAGTTGACACGTGGATCTCATGCCGTACGAACGATACCGTTCGACGCTGTTAAAAATGTTCGTTTCATATTCCTTTCTTTTATTATTTTGCTCGTTACGTTACATATGCTAATATGTTAGTCCTGCGCATTTGGATTTTCCGTTCGCTTTGGATTGAGTTATTCGGGTTTTGGATCATTTAGATAAAGATGTTTTGAACTTATATAAGAACCGATAATTTTTCACTTTGGTTCGGCTTTTATAGGGTTCAGATCGGTTATCAAAATTTAATTGAATCTTACATAGAATCGAAACATATTTTGATTCGGTTCTGGTTCAACTTTCAAACCCAAATTATATGATAAACCTGAATAATCTTATTAAACTACAATTACCTGAAAAAAGATTAAAATGAAATGGAAACAACAAAAGCAAAAGCTTGGAATCGAAATATGTTTTGGGTTTTACGGGTATCCGTTCCGGTTTTGGATCTTATCCGAATTACAATCTATTCGAATAATATTGGCTAACCAAAACTAAACTGAACGTTCTTTTTAAGGTCAAGTTTTCGGATTCGATTTTTATGTCCAGGCCTACTAATACGCATGAGTGTTAGCATCGATTTTATGGGATCATAACACTTTTTGGGATAATCTTATTGTTAGGAGATTTAAGCGTGTGAAAGTTGGTCAAAAGTCTATAAATCTAGAACAGGAAACATATAGGCCTAGGATTTATTACTTTAAACATATATATTGTCTTAACAGTGAACTATTTTTATTTACTAACTAGTGTTAGGTTCGTTGCCTACTCCACGTTGTTCTGTGTCCCAGTCTCCCAGCTAATAAGAGTAGACGTGATTAATTTCCTCATTCGGTGCAATCCCAATATAGTACAAAGACGCGTTTGTATAGAAGTAGTTTATGTCACGTACATAATTACAAAAGTAGTTTTTTTTCGATAAAAGAATTTTATAAGTAGTTTATACGTTAATTTGTTAATCGGACCAATATCTTGGAAATATATGTATTTGTATTTGAAATCATGCATTCACGTATAGAACAAAATGTGTCAATCGGTCCAATGTCTTAATAAAATCAAATTGCAACTATAGGCTATAGCTATGTGTAGTTCTTTTTTGGTTCATCGAGATTAGTGGATCTACTTTTGTTGGATTTATGATTTATATTTGTTTAGCCAACTTCAAATTCATAAGATGATTGCAAATGCTAAAATTATTTTGGTGTTTGGATATCAATTATCCAAAAAGTCTTTGGGTGAAGTATATGAATAATGAAGAGAAAAATATGCGTAGATTATTTGTCTACATGCAGTAAATCTTTATTTGTGTGTATCAAACAAAAATCAGATGACTAAGCATAATATTGGATCGTTGGTCGTTTTAAAACCTGGAGACCAGCAATATATCGCAGGAATTGTCACCGAGAGAGTTATAAGCTTTCTTAAAAATGTTCTTATTACCCCCCAAAACAATATATTCATGTGATAACATAATTTCTCTTAGCATGTGTTATTCATTTTGTGATGATATCTGTGATTAAAAATCGTAATTATTGTGAATACTGGTAATTAATAACAGTCGGATTTTAAGTTAACCATTTTAGCGGCTACATGTCATATTATTATTTTTAATTTCATAATATATATGGATTGGTTGATTGTGAAACAGACTATATGAAAAAGATCATTGGGGCGGGAAGATCATCAAAGCTCAAAAGTTGGAGAAGTTATGACGGATGAGGTCAGAATAAACAAAAGATAACATTCTTAAGTTAAAAATTTGGAAATTTTTTATTCGTCCCGTTACTTAATTTTATAAAACAAATTGGGAATTATTTTGGTTGGACAGAGCAAGTTGGTCACTGTTTCGTCTGGGACAAATATAATCAAAGCAATGCAGCTTATGTCAGGTAAATTTACTATACATACATGTGTTATAGATTCCAAAATGTAAATTATTATGTTTTACAATTGACAAAGGAATATATTATGTTTTAAATGATGTAGAGAATCACATAAGGCATGTGCCGGTGATTGACGGAAAGATAGTAGGATTGATCTCTATGGTTGATGTGGTTAGAGCCATTGTGGACCATCAAAATGGAGAGCTCAAACGCTTGAATCAATTCATCAAAGGAGACTATTACTAGCTTAAAATTTTCAATAATTATGTAAAACATATACTAGCAATAATTTCCTCCATCGGATTACTTATTTAGCATATCCCAATCTTCTTCGGTAGGAAGAGATCATGAGCTTAAACCAAAAGAGACACATCATATTCAACGTCAATTAATTTGTTTATAAGGGTTTGGACACAAAAATGGACAGACCCAAATTAGAGGGAGTGTCATCTGCACCGTTTAAATTAAATAATTCGTATTTGTAAGCTTACTTTATTATAATAATTTGTCTTCAATGGTTAAAAGTTTCAATTTTGACCATCACTCCCCTCCCTTTTTAATTTTTTTCCTTTTCAGTAAATGACCAATTTAACTTTGATTATTCAAATATTTAATTCTTTTGAATCTGCGCAAACTACTACTAAGGAGGGTTTGACCATGAGTTCCAAATATATTACAAAATCTAATGTGAAATTTCAAACTAATAATGTTAATATGATCAAACATATCTAGCAATATATTTCTTCAGTTTCATAAAGAGCATAGTTTTATACTTTGTTTTTTATTTTACAAAAAATAACGTCCTATATTTTCAAGGTGATTTTTGAAATATAGTTTCTATTTTACTCCTAATTAGAGAGTTTCTAAATGCCTAATAGGTGCAATAACCCAGCAAACATCATGTTCTTGAGTCAAGATAGATCTGAAATTGATGATTCTCTAATGTCCATGACCAATGCTCTTGGTCCATGAAGCCAGTGAAAGAGGAGTCATATATAAGCAATCCTCATATTTTGTTTTAACAAAAAAAAATCTATATTTTCCAGTTTTCTTAAAGTCTAATTCTTTTTCCCACTCTTGTATACATCTTTGTTTATCAACAAATTTGAAATTTTTAAGAAATCAAATTTTGTACCAAATATCTTCTTACTAATACTATTGTCTTGTTCAGATCCAAAATTACTAAATTCTAAAAATATATGAAAGTCCAACCCATTAGTCTATACTCTATAGTGTCACATACCACTACAATGAGGGCCGATCCAATAATTTTGGTGGTTTGAAACAAAAAAATTTTAATGGTGTTATAGGTTTAGTTGTTTAAATTAGAAAAATATTATTATATAACTTAGAAATTTCAAAGAATATAAATTATTGTTGAAACGATTTAAAACATTTCATTCCCTCACTTTTTTTTTTACATTTTTTTTAACTACAAAATGTAAACACAAGGTTTTCAAACAGTATAGAAAGTTATGTGTGAATAGCCGGTTTTGATTTGATTGAAAAGCTATCTATCTTTAGGAGTTGCCAATAAAAAGCAAAGTCGCGTGATAGCAAAGGAGTCCACATGCATCTCATGGTCATCAAACTTGTGAACTGCAAGATCAAAGTGGATCACAACAGGGCCTGTGCACAGAACAAAATATATGTGATCATGGTCATTCTCTCACTTTTATAACAACATTTACAATAATATATGTGAACATAAAAAATGAATAAATTTTTGGAGTTAGAAAAAAAAAACAGATGTCAGAAAGGAAAAAAAAATGCCAAACAACAGTGGCATGGATCCCTCTCTCTCACCCCTCATGTTTTATCTTCCTATTATTATTTGAGCAACCTTATAAATACTTTAACCAGAATTCATGTGGTATATTACAAAAACTGCCATTAGAAAATAAAGAGTTTGCTAGCAAATATTTAATCAGTCATTAAGGATAAATTAGTCTAAACCATTTTAACATAAATTATTTTTAAATCTTATTAATGATCATAATAATTATATATTTAGTTAATCAATTTCCTAATAAATAGCACAAAATCAATATATAGAAATTTCAAATTCTAATTCTTAATATATTAAATTTAAATCTGTTTATTTATATTTAGTATCTCCTAAATAAACATGAATTTTTTAATTAGAGTATTTAAATAATATAGTATTAAATATTTTTAAATAAGGTTATTAAGAATACAATAATAATCACAAAATTAATACAACTAAATAAAAAATTAGTAAATAATATTGTAAATTATTACTTTTCACATAAAATTAAACTCAGTTTTTTCACTTATTAATTATGAATAAAAATTAAAATTAAATTGATTACTATCTAATTTAAATAATCTGGATCTTCAAATATTTTTATTTTTATAATGGGTGAGGACGGGTCATGACGGGTCATAGCAGAGAAAGACGAATCATGACGGATCTCATATCGAATTTCTAATCATTGATAATAATTTATATATTTGAGTAAATCAAACAGTTATAGATTTTTGAATAATATGAAAATACATGTCTAACACCAATTAATTTGCAACGAAATTATATTACAATCTAACTTATTATTTAAAATTTTCAAATATATAAGATCGCACGTAATTATATATTAATAATTTTAACTAACACAACACAAGCCATATATAATAATAATAAATAAGATATTAAAAACATAAAATAAATTTAATTTAAAACACTAATAATAATTTATATCAATATAAAATAATAAAGTTTGAAGTCGATATATATATATTAATAATACTAAATAACATTAATTATATGCTTACCAAAAAAAATTATATTATAAAAAGAATTTATAAATTTATAAAGTACATATTTCTCCATCCTGTGCAGCGCGGGTTACTCATAATCGCGATAACATTCTTGAATCAACGACTCAACATGCATGATTTCAGAGCTCTAAAGTCTTTATATTCAACAACATGTAATACCACAATCCTCCTATCAAACATATCATATTAAGACTCGGACTATTCAAACATTCTCATAACTACAATTGTCAAATGCACTAACACATACTCGAATCTAATTTACAACACTTATAATAATATATGATTATATAAACTAACAAATTACGAAGTAGATATTTCCCCGCGTTACACAGCGCAGGTTACTATCTAGTTACAAAATTATTTGTCTCAGAATCTCTCTTTCGAGGAGCATCTAACACATGTTCAGTAGCAATCACAATATTTCTTCAAATAGTATGATTTTTTGCAGATGCAAAACTTCGAGATGATGAATTTTTTTTCTGCGATATATTTTTGTATAACCAAAATTTTTTTGGGATCGCTAAATCCATCCATATTTGTTTATTTAGAGGGGTGTATTGGATAAATAATTTAGAGAAATTTGAGTTTTAATGAGATTTGAGATGATTTGGTTGAATTTTAGTGAATTTTGGTGAATTAGAAAGTTTATTATTAAATTCTCTGAAATTTCACATAAAACCATGAGATTTTGAATTTTATATTTTTAACTAAAAAATCTTCTGAAATCTCAGCTGAAACTTTAAAATCTAATTATTAAGATGTTTTCAATAAAAATGGATTTAATTGTACATTTTAAAATCATTAATCCAATAACAGAATTTTAAAATTTATATTTCAATAATATATAATTTATTATTTTAACTCAAATATCTCTAAATACTCAGTTTAATACACCTTAGTTTTTTTTTTCTGTTCTCGAGTGTTTGGTTAGATGATAATCGGTTTACCAAAATAACTAAATTCAATTTTGATTCGGTTCCAAGTACCCGCTTTTCAATGGGCGGGAGTCATCACTGGGCTGAAAGTCCAATGGGCCTAACTGAAATAATGGGTTTTATATTATTTTTTTCCTTTTTGGTCTTAAGGGTTATGTAATTTTCCTCAGCTGCGAGTCTTCGTTTCGCTCGTCTCTCAGAAATTGCTGATTCATCTTCTCCACCAACACTGTAAGTAAATGTTTGTTTGATTTAGAATTTTTTTGTTTCGCCGCTGATAGCTTCGTTTTTTTTTTCTCTTCTTCTCTTAGTTGGCTTCGATTCCGCGTTTCGATCTGACTTAAGATTTTATTTTTGTTCTACTATCGGATCTGAGACTGTTTGAATGTTTGATTCTGCTATAATTTTGGCTTTGATCCTCTGAAACATGATTATATTTGATTCCGATCCTCTGAAATAATTCATTTGATATGGTTCTACTAGTAAACGTCGTCTTCGTTCAGATTTTGAATTCTTATCTCTACGAGAATTCACAAAATTTTCTATTAATAATTATATTAATCGTTCCATATCATAGGAACATTGTTGTGGCTGCAATTCTAATTCTTCTCTCTTTATGTTCTTTGTTTGATTAGTCAGTTAACCTTTGATTGTTTAGATACATTTTACAAACCTCTCAGTGCCATAGAAATGTGTAATTGTCAATGTTTCGTGGGTTAATCTCAATGTTATTTCTTTCTTATGTTGGGTATCTTTGTCAAATACCAAGTGTTGAATATGAGGTTATTAAAACTGAAAAGAGCTTTGTAGGAAGCTTTTTTTTATCCTGCAAAATTGATTGATTCCTGTTTTTGGTTTCAGTTTCTTCAGTTGAGGGAGCCATGGGGAGAAAGGCTGGAAATTTGTACATCAACCCAAAAAAGATGGGAACTTTAGCAAAACCTTGTATGAAAGAAATGGTGTCGTTCCTCAACTGTTTGGCGCTTAATCACATCAAAGACGATAAATGTGAGAAACCTAAGCAACTCTTGAGTGTTTGTATGCAGAGCCAGGTTAATATCTTTGCATTTCGCAACCGTGTTTTACATACTTTTATTCGTCATTGCCTTTGGTGAAACGTTGAACTTTCTTTTGTTTTTTCTTGGAAACTCTTTGCTTTGTAGACTGATCAGAAGAACAAAAAGTCTTGGGGAAACATTAACTATCATTTGCAGAGGCTAACCCGCGGAAGAAAGTAATATATAAGCATGGATTTTGTATCCGTAAACCAATAGATTGTGGTGTTGATCTCTTCATTTGTCTCTGTGTTCTTTTGGGTATTTCATATGTACAAGTTGGGTGGCATCTAGAAGAAGTAACTTTGGGACACATTGTTCACCAAAAGAAAGGATTTTTGGTATCTTTGTTTTGCAATAAACATATCTTATGAGTCAAGGCGGAGAGGTTTATGAGTGTTAATGATGTTTTGTCATATGATTTATCTTTTTTTTTTTGTAAGAAAATAGAAACAATTAGCCTAATGTCATATGCTTAGTTTTGTTTAGTTTTGTTTTGAACATTGTTGCACCAAAGCCCTTTCTTCATCTGTTCTTAGATTTTTGGTAGTTTTGGATGCAATTGGTGCGTCTAAACTCTAGTTTAAATTGCATCCAACATATCCAAATTTTGTTTGATGTAATTTCCTTAAATTTTCATCCAATTTTTTCATCCATCCTAAATTTAATTAGACAAATCAAACAACATTCAGATGCATACGAACAACCCTTTTTTCTTGTTCAACAAATTCATTAAAATAGGTCCAAAAGACTGATAGAGTGTTACAAGCCAAAAGAGAGGCCTTTGCTAGAGTATGTTAACCCGATCTCGGTGGAAAACGATGCTAGATGGTCGATATTGGAGAGAACTTCGACTTGAGAGCTCTTACGAGCTGTTGTGAATCTGGCTTGATCCAGGTCCTCTGCCATCCTCGAGCATACGAACAATCCCCTAAACGTATAAAAATCATGGGGAATATGTAAAATGTTCGAGGAAAATTATTTCCGTTTGTGGTAGTTTTCGATGTTTGACACTTATTTGAAGCATTGAATGTAAGCTAAATTGTACATTTACGCTAGATTTAAATCGCATTTGGTTTGTTCTCAACATGATTTGCCTGTTAGTGCCTTCAAATCACGTGTTAGCATTGGAAAAATTCTTCTCTATGGAGAGAACTTGCTCAAGTCTCTTAGTTGCCTCATTTTGGTGCGCGTTGGCGACCCTTGGGAATAATGACTTCTTTCTAATGTCACAATATCCTTTGATAGTGACTATTGATAATCTCCCTGATGTCTTCGCGGAAGTGTCTTTGACATACCATGATGTCGTTGTGGCATGATGCAATGTAGTTTCTGTCTCTGAGCTTTTATGGATCTACCAATCTATCTATTTATCTTTATTGTAAGTTTGGGTTCCTTAATCCCTTTGTAACCAACCATTTGGTTGATGAGCTTGTACTCTTTCTCCCTTTTGGGAATGATTGAAATGAAAATTAAAAGGAAAAATAACATTTTTAACCTCAAAAGTGACAAATATTAGCATTTTAAATTTTGAAAATATTACACTAGCATTTTAAACCTACACACAATTTTTGTTAACACTTTAAACCTCCAAACTAGTTTCCGCATCAAAACTAGTCGGAACAAGTAATCCCATATGAATCTCTATTCGATCTCATCGATTCATTCTCTTTCACTCTAAAGCCTTTGAATTTTGCCAAATTTTTTTCTGCTATAACACAATTTTCAATTTTGAAACTCATTCTCTTCGAATTTCACTTTTAAAACTCATTTTCACTCTTCATTTCTCATTAATTTTGACGAGGTTAACGATAGAAAAAACACGGGGTTAGTATTGGAAAAATTCTTATACAATAAGCGTTTCATTAAGGTACAATAGTACAAGTGAATGCAACAGAATTGATTCGTTTTTAAATTTACATTTTTTTTTGATAAACATTTATGCAATTTCTTTAGATAAATGTTTACTAAAGACTTCCATAACTTTTCACTCTGACCCGGGTGTTTTCTCCAAATTTCCGCCGGGATGCCTTCAAAACCAAAAAAAAATAAAAAAAATGTTATTTTCTTATTATTTTGTGCCAAAAAAATTCAAAATATAATAATTGGCAGTTAGTAAATTAGTACATCAGATTAACCAAGCTTTGAGATAATTTTAGAAACATGAGTTTCAAATTTAAAACCAAGTGATATACTATGTTAGATTTATCTCCATTTTTAATAACGTGATTCCAGCAATTTTCTTTATCATTTAGAACATTCATAAAAATGTCATGTTCTTATAAGTGAAACAAAACATCATAAATCTATTAAATTTAGTTTGTAATGTTTTATAATTACTATGTGAAAACTATATTATTCAATAGAAATGTTTTAGCTACAATTAATATATGACCATTCAACAATTATTTTACTCTACTATTCATCATCTATACCAGTCAATACTTTTATCGTAATTGGAAGATATTGTATTGAATCTATTGATGTAGCCAAATTGTCTTCCAGTAAACGAGCAAAAATAAATAGTTGATAGTTTGGATTCATTGGAACCCTAATATATAAACCAAATTCTTACACGGTTCAAAAATCACAATAAATTATAAAACTTCACATATGTCAACGAGCATCAACATTTAATCTGAATATATCTGGTAGATTGTGATATAACAATACTCTGAAAAAAATGAATCCAAAGTAATCGATTATTGTTTTTCCAGAAAATATTTAACGTTAAAGAATAAAGAAATAAGAAAGAAAGTTACCTGATTTTGCTAGTAGCCCAATCGGCCCATGATTTGGCCCCTTGAGCAGCCTCTCCGGCGCTGCTTTTGAAACTCAAGGCGGCAGCTTCCGCCGCTAGAGTCACCTCATTGGCCGAAAATTTCACCGGTGGCTCTTCCGCCAAAACCCTTGTCATAACCATTGTCACCACAAAAATTATCGCAAAGAATTTTACTTTTTCCATTTTCTCTTGTACGATTTTTTTCTTCTTCTACCTATTATAATAGAAAAATTATTACTATTGATAATGATTTTTGTTTAAGAACAAAATTTTGCTAGATTGATTTGTCTTCTCTATATGACAAAGGATGTGTACTATTTATAGGAGCATAAAAGCGATTTAGAAGGCAAAAAAAGAGGAAGAACATTTTATTGTTATTCCTCTATGTCGTGTGGCTCTAACACCAAGATAACATAAACCCAACATAGCATTTTTTTTGTTTTTCAAGAAGAAATAATTCAGACGAATTAATGAAAAAATCAAACAAAAACAGATTTGTGGGGGTGGACTAGCATAAGTCCATGCATAAAGTATAAGCATGAACTTTGCTTTTTGTGCAAGCATCATACAGTCGAAGATGTCCTTTTCTTTGTTGTGTCTAAGGAAAAAGAACATGAAATTTTTAATCTGTGAAACTTTTGATTATATAGTCTATAAAATTCACAATAATTATAGTCTATAACCAAAATTACACGAACTCATACAAAAATTTCTCCCCATGAAATTCTAACACCAAAAATCACCATATACACTTACTTAAAAATTTCAAGACTCGGATACGGATACGACATAATTTGCAATCTTTGTGATAAAAATATTTATTATGCTGAATGCCAATTTTTTTTTGTTATTTATGTAAATCCCTTTTTTCACTAGAGTTGTCTCACCATAACTTATCCGAAGGTACATGAGCATACACTCTTCTTCTTTCGTAGACAGAACTCATTCGCTTGTGATGTTTTGTGGATTGGTTGGTACATATAAAATAAATATGTACATATGTGCGCCATGTGATTTCTTTGTACATAGAAACTGTATTTTCTTACTGTCAGTTCTAAAGATTACACGTCACTCGCATCGTCTCCTTCACACGCAAATGCTTGATCAATCTCATAACTGGCATTGTAGTATATGTAAGGGCATTGTTTCTCATGGTTATGAAAGATATAATTGTAGTGACAACACATTTGATTATCATGTTGCTCATGCATTTTGTGCCACGAGGAGCGAAGTGTGGGGTGGCAAAGGTATCGAAGGAGAGCATGAAGAAGTGAGTAACTTGGAATTTTATAGTAGAGCTATAAATCATTTTATCCACGATAATAACCTAACAAGACTCATCATTGATGCTGCTGAAGAGAAACTTGGCAATGTATGTGAACCTTGCATTCTTCCAATTGATATGGGGAGTTTCTTGTGCTGCAAGCAATGTGACTTTGCTTTGCATGAAACGTGTGCTCGTCTTCCTATAAAGATGGAACACATGTTACATCGCCATTCACTAGTCTTAGGGAACAACATCCTAACAAGAAGCAAGGAAGCCTTCACGTGCTCGATATGTAAACAAGACTATTGTGGTTTTATGTCTCGATGTTGCATATGGGATTGCAAGTTTAAGATAGATGTGAAATGTGCTTATTTTGTCTAGCCATTTTAGCATACAGCTCACCAACATTCTCTCTTTCTGAAACAACAGTTTGATGCCGGCTCCAAGCCATAAGAATGTAGGGCATGCTCCTTATCTTCAATTTTTGTTGCAGCTTGTTCTGTTTCTTATTGCCGTTTCACCTTGGACTTCAGCTATTCTAGAAGATCATGAGGTATTTTCGGGCATATCTTATTTGCTATCTTCGCGATTGTGGTGTGAGCTATGTGAAGGCAAAGTAAACCAAACGTTTTTTTTCTACATGTGCATCGATTGCTGCACCACGATTCACGTCGAGTAGGCATGGTCAAATCTGACTGTAACCGTATTTTGAACCGTAACTATTTCGTCTTCAATCGTAATCGGACTGTAACTGTATAAAATGATTCATAACTGTAACGGTTAACCATAAAAATATATTAGTTATGGTTAAAATAAATTACTAACTGTAACCGTTAATTAACCATAACCGTATAAAAACTATTGGTTAACCTCATAATATAACCTTAAAATTATAATCGTAATCGTTTTAAAAATAGAACAAAATGTATATATAATCAATTATAATAATAAAAATTAGTTGATATATCATCATCTAATTCTTTCAATAAAAGTTAAAGATATTTTTTTATAAAGATCATAATCATTAAATAATTGAATCATATTTAACCGTAATAACCGTAACCGTATATAACCATAACCATTTTAGTTATAACTATGGTAACTGTAACCGTTTTAACCATATATTAATAAATGGTTTAGATTAATTTTAAATAAAAATTATAACAGTAACCGATGGTTAATTAAGCATAACTGTAATAACCGTAACCGTGATGATGCCTACCGTCGAGTGTATATTAGGGATACATCTTTATCTGAAACTTGGCCATATTATAAAAGTGTATACTTTTGAGATCGATATTAAGTCAAACAAGGGTGCTTCTCGTCCGACTTGTCAACTTATCTGCCAAGACAAAATGGTTTTCGTCAACAAGAGCGATGATGTTTGTTTCTGCTCTATCAAATGTTTTTCTTCTTCAACTGATTTGATTCCTTATACACATATTTATAAAAGGGTTTATGTGAAAGCTAAGTTAATTTCTCCTTTGCGCATTTGATAAAACAATAATATATGTTTCAAAAAAAAAAAAAATGTTTCCTCGACTTATTTCTCCTTTGTAAACTTTATAAATGAAATCCCGCAAAGAAAAAAACCTTGTTTAAACTTATTAAAATCTCGTTCTCTTCTTTTAACATTTTTTTGTTCTTTTATTGGAATTTTTGAAATAGATTAAATGTAATAACTAGAAAATTTAATAAATTTTTTGATTTTTATTAGTTTAAATAAATTATTGACATATCAGTAAATTTTTGGGGAAAATAAGATTTCGTTTAACGAAATTAACTAATCCCTTAAATTTAGTGATGCTGCGAACTTGAAACTCACATTAAAGGTTTTAAGTAACAAAACTGTCACTTTGATGGTTTATTGTGCGAGTTCAAAATTTTGGAAGTATAAAGTGCAAGTATTTGTCACTTTGAAAATATTTTATGGAATTTTATAGATATATATGAAAATATCAAATGAAAACCAATTGGGACATACATATATACATATCAATGATATATATATATATGAAAAATATCAAATACAAATCAATCAAAAACAATGCTGAGGAACCATCTTGCCACTAGCGGAACCATCAACGTTCTGGCGCATTGCTACTGCAGGACCATCCTTTCGGTCCGTTGTGTTTTAGGTTAATGTCAATTAGCTGAACATTTTTACAAGGAAAGCTCTTACTACATTGCAAATTCACCACCACCTTATTCTTTGACGTTCCATATAAGTTCTTCAACTTCAAGTCTTGGATTTGAACATGAGACTCTCCCGTCAAAACGAAAAGAAAAACATTTTGTTATTACGTTTCTTGTAAGCAAAGAAAAGGAAAGAGTTTGTTTTCTTGCATGGCAAGTTACCTTCTTTTCGCATGGTGGATAAGGGCAATACTTTTGATTAATATTAATAGGTTTTTCAACATCAATCATCTCGATGTTCTCGTACACGAAGTTTGAAACGAGGATCTTTGAAGCTGATGATTCCCATGTCTTGATCCTAATACCATCACTCGTGCCGTTAAAAACCGTGTCCCTTACCGTTAATCCCTTCACATCTTTTCACCTTTGTTCTTCCCCAAGCTTCCGACACTAATCCCATGTCTGAGACCGCAAGTGACGTTAGAGATATCGAGATTAGTAGTTCCAGAGAGAATGGCGATACAGTCATCTCCGGTACCAATGTGAGTGTTCGAAATGTGCATGTTACTTGAGAAACCCATTTTGATCCCATCAGTATTAGGGCTATCGGCAGGAGCTGTTATAGTGACTCCAGTAATGTTGAAGTGATGCACCGAACAAAAGTTTAAGTGTCCCATTTTGCTGTTGAATGATGTAATCCCTTTGATACTTGAGTCATTAACAAACGCAAACCCCATGTTCTGTAAGAAAATCAAAAGACACTGGATGAATAAGAGGGCTCCATTATGATTATCTACTTCAAGATGGATAGACTCAATTACGATTATATATATAATTTATGAATATAATCAATATAAAGAGCATTAGGTACATTTCTAACTTTGAGTTTAGCACAGTGTACTTTTAGGGTATATTGGACGTCTCCTTTAGAACTATTTTTCATTTTCATAGTTTATTATATTTCATATAATTTAAATTCAAAATTGACGATGCAAGAAAATATAATTGAGAAAAAATATGTCACGTTTTGCAATATAAGGTTTAAAATTTTAATTGAGAATTCTTATTTTAAAATAGCGTTAATTGGGAAGTTTGGCTAAACTTAGATATATAACCAATGCTAAATTTGAAATTAAATTTGTATAAAAGACTTAAGAAATCGTACCATAGCTAGCTTGGGACAATTAGTATTCTTATGGCGGTCATTGAGTGGCCAAGACTGGTTTCCTTGACCGTCGAGTGTACCTTTGCCGGAGATGGAGAGATTGTTAATACATCTAAAATTTATCCACGTGTCTTGTTTAATGTCATTAGGATTCGCAGGAGCCAATAAGGTTTCAACGATGACAAATTCAATTTTATTTTTGCATGTCCCACGAACTCTACACCACCGAGATAGAACATTCCTTTTGGTACATATATTTTACTATTTCCACCTCTTCTTGAGCATGCACTTTTCCACACATTTGTGAACACCTAATCATATATACAAGTCAAAGAAGGAGATAAGTTAAATTATAAAACAATATATCCATAATGTCTTTACAATTTCTTTTTAATTTTTTACTTGTCTGTTTTTGTTTGTTTATGCTAATGTAAATATTTATGAAATCACATCTCAACATCATCAAGTGATAATAAATGCAATGATCAATGTTACTTTGTATATTACATTGGAGTCTTTTCCTAACTTTCCATGTAAGGTTTCTAATAGATATATATATATATATATAATTTAACCAAAATGCAATTTGAAATAATTTATCCTAACAAAAAGAACCCAATTTAGTTTGAAATGTGAATACAAAAGAGGTGCTTAGATCAAGTTTATATAATCATATTAACCATCAAATAGTTAAAATTTTATTTGTTTACTTATATTGATATCCATCTAAATTACAAAATCAATCTAAATTACTACGAGAAAGATCAACTAGGTAGCCAAACACAATGTTTTATGTAATAAGATCTTAGCTTGTTTTTTTTTTTTGATAAAGCAGATCTTAGCTTGTTCCTGAGACTTTTTATATAGAATTGCCCTCAATTCTATGGAGACTAAAATATAATCAATAACATAAAAAGACCTATTTTAAAAACTAGAAGAGAAAATTTGTACATACATTGGCGTTATCGCTTTTTCCATCGCGTTTAGCACCATAACGTTGAACGTTGAAGATCTTGGATCCACCGGTGGTTGGACGACTTGCAACAGCAACGAATAAGAGAGACAAACACAAAACCTTCAACCCAGAAACAATGCAAGCCATTTTATGATTTGTCTATGTTAGGAGATGAAGTATTGACATTTACCCAAAGATAAAGGAACTGAAGGTGCTCCCCATAGGTCTGAATGGACAGAGTCTAGCTTGTCTTGTGTGTCATGATTTGCCAAGTTGAAACTGACCCGCTTTGATCTTCCATACATACAGTCTTCACATGGTTCTAGACTTGAGATCTTTTTCTTGTCTAGCAGACCTTTCCTCACTAACACATTCATGTTTTTCTCACTTATGTGACCGGGTCTTCTGTGCCACAGTGGTGTGTCATCGGTTCTCCTTTCAACAGTCAATAGAACTCCAATCTCTGGTTTGCCTTGAAGTATGTACAAGGTCTCATACCTCTTTCCCTTCATTAAGATCCTTGTTTTATCCTTTATCAGCAGGTTTCCATCAAGTGATTCAAAACCATAACCAAGTTTTTCAAGAGTGCCTAATAAGAGTAAGTATATGTCCATCTCTGGTAAGTACCTTACTTGTGTGAGTTACACAGATGAGTCATTCTCATTTCTGATCCTTACGGTTCCCACTCCTTTCACACTTGATGTTGTTGTATTTCCCATTGTCACTGAGCCACCTACATCTTCATTCAGTTCTTCGAACCATTTTTTCTTGTGAGTCATATGGTAGCTGCAACCTGTGTCCATGATCCACTTATTCTCCAGATTTATGTTTGTAGAAAAAAAAGCTTCAGACACGTAATGAGCAGTAGCATCAGATGTATTTCCTTTTACCATTGCTGCTTCTCCTTTGTTATTTGCAGGTTCTTTTTGTTTGTTTTGAGCTTGGTTCTTGTTAGGATAGTTTCTTTTAATATGTCCGTCTTCACCACATTTCCAACATTGTCCTCCTTTTCTACTTCTTGATTTGGACCTTGACTTGTTTATTTTTCCACCATTTTCTCTAGTCTCACTCCTTCCTCTTTGCTCAGCCTTCTCTTTAGCATAAAGACTTTCAGACTGAGTTTTTGTGTTCTTTAAGTTTGAACCAAAATCCAACTCTTTTGCATAGATCATTGCAATAACTTCATCTAGAGTTAGAGTTGTTCTGCCATTTCCATACCTCAAAGTGTCTCTCAGCTGGTCGTATTGTCTAGGAAGAGACATTAGCAGTAAGATAGCTTGATCCTCATCAGACACAGTAACGTTTGTGTTCTCCAGATCTGCTATTATCCTAAGAAAGTCATCAATGTTACCTTCAGTAGACTGACTTTCAGACATCTTAAAGCTGTAGAGCTTTTGTTTCAGGTATATGCGTTTAGGAAGAGCTTTCGACATGTAGAGCTTGTCAAGTGCCTTGAACATGTCTGCTGCAGTCTTCTCCTTTATGATCTTCCTCAACACCTGATCTGAGACAGTTAAGATGATAGTGCTTCTAGCTTTTCTCTTCTTGTCTTCTGAGATAGGTTTTGGTTTCTTGTCTTTTTCTCCTTCACCAGTCTCTTCAAGATCTGAGCTTTTACCATCTTTCTCTTCAGTTATCTCAGTCTCCCTTACAGCTTCTATCAGTCTTCCCTTACAGCACCACGTCCATCAAACTTCTCCACCTCTATCCTTACAGATGACATGATTCTGAGTTTGAAAAGACTTTACAGAATCACAAACAAAGAACCAAGGCTCTGATACCACTTTATTAAGTCTAGAGAAGTATAAAGCTTTGAACTTTGAACTTAAAACAACTCTGAACTTTTGTTTGCAAGACTTAAAGAGATGAAACAGAGCTGCAGTTTGTGTTTGAACAGAGAAAGTAGAACAGAGAAGCAAGAAAATAACACAGGCACAGTTTTACGAGTTCAGTGATGTCGGTGTGACACCATCTACGTCTCGCCGGGATATTTTGCCTGGAATCCACTAGATCACAATGAGTTACACAGATTAAACGAAACCCCAACCCCCTTACAAAGTTCTCTCTGTTTCTCACTCTGTGTTTCCCCTGTTTCACTCAAGAACAACAATGTCAAGTTTATGATAGCACTTTGTTCTCTCTTACTTTTGTCTATCTCTCATCAATACCAAGCCCTTTCTCATAGGCAAACCACTTGACCTAGTTCCTTCACTTTGAACTTGAGAAACGCCACTTGTAAGTCTTCCATCGTGTGCCAAACACACCCTTAACTTGCTGCTCAAATGAAGACAAAACTGTCCTTTGCTCCCTTCTTTATTGTTGGGGCAAAACGGTTATTTTCTTGTGTTCCAAAGTAAACATATCACATGCTTTGCTTTCAGCTCAAATATACTTTATAGCATGATTTGTTTGTCTTTATCTTCATGACTAATTCAATAGAAGATAACAATAATATTTTTTCTAACGATTATTTGAAATTAGCCTATGTTGCTTCGAAGGACTTTATGCATATCAATTTCTTTTTGCTATTGTAATTTTCCCTCGTCTTTTGCTTCTGTTTGAAATAATTCTCCCAATCCTCCATTTTATGGGCTTAATCCAATCTTCCATAGCAGATTTGAGTTGCGGATTGAAGTCTCTTTTGGTGGATGAATGGTGGCCAGGGTTGCTTCAGCGAAAGAGAAGTTGTAGATCAAAGTCTTCTAAATCAGTGTTTGGTGGATGAAAAGTTTTCATAGAGAACCATCAAGACTTATGTAAGCAAATAGTTGAAGACCAATAGAATGGACGTATATGTGGCAGATACTCCCGTATTGAGAAAAGTGTTAATGTGTTCTTCACATTACCTATGATTGTATGGTTCTCTTTTTTCTATTAATAAAATCAGATGACAAAAAAATAACTCTATTAATGAATTTGGGGTGTGATTGGTTATATACGTTAGAGTAAAAATATTAGGTGGGAAAATACTTACTCCCAATTCAGCTTATACTACACCAATCAGCTGAAAAGAGGTGGAAAAAATCAGTTGCAAGAAAGAATAAAGGCGAGTGAAAAGTTTAGTCTATTTCAACGTCAACTATTTTCACGGTGTATTTTTATAAACCAACTAAGATTCAGTGCATTTTTTAACTTCAACTTATAATTTTTTTTTAAAATCTACATAAACTTTCATATATGTACCAAAAACAATTTTGACCAAAATAGTGTTAGTCAAACCGCTGAGTGAGATGACATGTGACATATTCCTGCCGAGTCAAATGCTATATGACATAGTTTTTGCTGAATCAGATGCCTCGTAAACTTTTCAAAATTTATTTTTTGATGTTTTATGCAATGTTCTGGGTCTAAATATGTTTGACACTTATAATGGAAATACAGAAACAAAATTATCAGTTGAACCACCTTAGCAGTTTTTTTATCATTTCCGTAACTGCAACAATTATAAGACTCTGACCATGAAACGATACATTTTTGAATAATTACAAATCTGATCTCTAAGTTCAAAATGATAATTGTTCAAGAATGTACTTTATAATGATCGGAATCCTGATAATGGTGTTTCCGTTTCTCTTTCAAAAAAAATTTAGACCTAAGACTTCAAAATCAATTTTTTGATAAGATTTTTGTTCATTCGATTTTTGGTAAGTCAGAATTCATATTTGTTTTCATTTGATTCCAATTTCTACTGTTCAACGTTATTATAACATTTGGTTTGATTTTAGATGAATCAATTTCGGTTTAGTTCAATTCAATTCGGTTTGGTATAGCAATTATGCTCATCCCTACTCTAAAATTATAGAGGTCAACAAAACAACGAACTCACTTGAGCAAAATCCGTAAAGGAATGCATTAGCCCCAAACAACGCCTCCATAAACCTCTCTATCTCGAGAGAGCTACACCAAAATACAATAAGCCTCATTTCACATAATCACACTCTCTTTGGGTAATCGGAGAATCACGAAATGGGAACCCTAGGACGAGCAATTTACACTGTGGGCAACTGGATCCGCGGCACTGGTCAAGCTCTTGATCGCGTTGGTTCTCTTCTTCAAGGCAGCCATCACATCGAAGAACACCGTAAGCTCAGATCCCTGAACTCTAGATCGAATCCATATCTCTAATTTTTAGCTTCACCTGAAAAATTCTGTTGATGTTTCTTTGATTCTTTGTGTTTATGGTTAGATTGAAAAGCTTCGATTCGTGAAATTGTGAGTTTGATTAGGCTTGTTTTCGTAATTTTTTCAGTATCGCGGCATCGGACGTTGATGAATGTGTTTGATAAATCTCCATTGGTGGATAAGGATGTGTTTGTTGCTCCGAGTGCTTCTGTTATTGGTGATGTTCAGATCGGAAAAGGCTCCTCCATTTGGTATGGCTGTGTTCTTCGAGGTGAGGCTTTGATTTCTCACTAACCTAAAAGAGTTTTGGTTCAGTGTTATTACTTGTGAAAGCCTGGAAAATGGGAATATAAACAAGATTTTCGAGATTTAATGGCGTTTGGTTCGAACTAAGTACCAAATATGCTGTACCATACTGTGCATGCTTGTGCACATTAGTCACAGTTTAGTCTTCTCTTTGCTGCAACTGTTATTGTTAAGGAATCACGTTAGTATCGTTTGGTAAGACTTGTTTTAGTTGTGAGTTTCTTATTTGTTTCCATGGATTGGTCTTTTCATTTGACTAGATAGAGGAAATGAAGTTTTTGTTCCCTTCTGATCTTGTATTGTTCTGTTATCGGTTACCGTCCTGATCATCTTTATTGGTTTTTACTGGATATCATGGGTTCTAGATTTTTATTTACTGTGGATGAAATGTCATGAAGATGCTCGAAACATCATTTTATATTGATTTGGGGTTTTAACATGTGTAGGTGATGTGAATAACATCAGTGTTGGATCTGGGACGAATATTCAAGACAATACTCTTGTACATGTTGCTAAAACCAACATAAGTGGCAAGGTTCTACCTACTCTAATTGGGGACAATGTCACAGTAGGTAAACCTTTAAAGTGACTTGTTAGTTTTAGAATATCTGTTTTATGCTAGTGTTGTATGATTGATACTTAAATATTTTGTATGTAAAATGAAACTGAGCAGGTCATAGTGCTGTCATACATGGATGTACTGTTGAGGATGAGGCCTTTGTTGGCATGGGAGCTACACTACTCGATGGTGTGGTGGTTGAGAAACATGCCATGGTTGCTGCTGGTGCCCTTGTGAGACAGAACACTCGAATCCCTTCTGGAGAGGTTTCTTTCTCTTCACTCTTTTATTTTGCGGTTTAATGCTTATCAGATTTGCGATAAGACTGGAACCGGAAATTGCTGTCTCTAACTTTGAATATAGAAGAGAATCAAAGGAAACACGAACCAAAGATAGAACCCTAGTTTTGGTTATTGAGAACCCAGAAGCTATCCCAAGCCACCACAATAATTGATATCCAAAATAATCTGCCAAGAAGTCTTTATGAACCTAGCTCTCGCTAACTGCTATCTAACCAAGTAACACCAGCTATAATCTGCTGCATTAAGTCCTAGGCTAGTTATAGACTTATAGTAGACCTATAGCTTAGGCTTGACAGGTGAACTTCTTCAAGTAGACCCACTGTCTTTGCCTAAGAACTTGGTTGATACACACTGTTGCTTACTGAAATGCCATGCCTACAAACCACATTTCATTTTGTCTAAATCGGGAAACTACCTTGGCTTCTGTTGTATTTCTACTTGTATCTGAAACAAGGATGAGTCGGGTACTACAGGGTTCTTGTGTATCCATGAGGAATTAAATGGACATTTTATGTTTCTTTTTAACTACTTTCTTTAACCATCGAGTTGAGAATATATTTGCAAGGAGATATCTACAAGTTATGGCTTTCATGTGGCAGGTGTGGGGAGGAAATCCAGCAAAGTTCATGAGAAAGTTAACAGATGAAGAGATAACATATATCTCACAGTCAGCAAAGAACTACATCAATCTCGCACAGATTCACGCCACAGAGAATTCAAAGTCATTTGAAGAGATCGAGGTTGAGAGTGCACTTAGGAAGAAGTATGCACACAAGGATGAAGATTACGATTCAATGCTTGGTATTACCCGTGAAATTCCACCTGAGTTGATTCTTCCCGACAATGTCTTACCGGGTGGTAAAGCCGCTGCCAAGGTTCCAACTACTCAGTACTGATTCCAATCTCAGGTTGTCTTTTTGTGTGTTAAAATCATTTCAAGATTGATTCTCTGGAAGGTCAAGAGAGATTATTATCTTGGTTTTTACTTTTATTCCAAGCAAAGCAGCGGATTTATCATATCCTTGCTCAATAATGTATGGTTGCATTATGAATTCATTTCTTCGAGGAACAGTTGCAGAAGATAAACAAAGTTGCATTCATCTCTTTTTTAAAAATATAAATTAACTATCAAGAGCAATACTAAGTGTTCGGAAAGGTAATTGGAGACTATTATGTGACAAATTTTGCTTAAACAGAACTAAATAATTTGACTCAAGAGTCGAAAACTAAAAAAAACTTAGTGGCTAAAGCTAGTAAGTCTCAATGTAATTGGAGTTAAATGGACTTGTCCCAAGCTGTTTAAAAAAACCGAGTAAAACCCAAATCCTTAAAAGACATCGACGACTTGGAACTTTGAAACCAAAGAGCTAAACACGAGAAAGTTGTAACCCCTTAAGTTGATTTGTAAGTCGAACTTTAACATATTCTCTCAGTTGCTCACATTTCCATTGGTGCAACATCTTGATCACCTGAACCACCACCTTGTTCCCCAGTTCCAGCAGTACCAGCAGCAGCTTCGGGCTCAGCCTCACCCTCACCAGCATCCTCTTCTTCCTCGGGAACTTTCTCAAATGTATCAATCACCTTTTGTATGCTTTCCTGATCCAAGAAATGGAAAGGTTCATCGACTCCTAGAACAGACACTGTGCAGAGCGAGCTCTTTAATGTTTCCCCTTGCAAAGTTTCCCTTATGGCCAGAATAGCATCTTTTATCAGCTCTTCTCTTGATGAATCCTTGAAGCTCTCGAATCTGCGTTCCAGATAAGTTTTTGCAGCTTGTGAACGAGACCCGATAGCAAATGCTTGATATTCAAAGTAGTTTCCGCTTGGGCAGTTGTAGTAGAGATGGGCTCCTGACTCGTCCAATCCACCTACCAGCAAACCCACACCATAAGGCCGTTTCCATGACCGTTGGGTACATACCTGATCAAAGAGAAGTATAAAGAAGGTAAATACAAGACGAACAAATGAATTAATGAAGTCAGAGTTTTTTTCAAAGTACAGGATTGATACATGCATGTTCTTCTCAGAAATCAACCAAAAATGTTAATGCAGCAGCTAACTATGTGTTTGACAGACATGAAAATAAATGGGATGTAGCAAGCAAAACTTTTCAAACTTGTTAATACATCATCCAACTGAAGGACACTACATTAGACACAAAAACTAGTGAACATGTAGCACAAAGTTCTATGTCAATTGTGAAACGCCATCTTACTGGACAAATGGTTAATTACTACAAGTAAGCAAACAAATGCAAAGTAAATATAAGTAGAAACCACAAAACCAAAAAAGAGATCAACAAAGACGTATACCCAGTATTGAATACAAAGCCTACAGAAACAACCAAAGGACAAAAATCAACACATTCTTATACAGCTCAATCACCAAAGTAGCTAATTCTAAGCCATTCTCTTGGTAAAGATTAAATCTTTGTGTTCAGATTAAGCCACTGGAACAACTCAAGAAATTCTTAATTCCCAATCATCAAGAGTTAGTCACAAAATACTATCACTACTTGCATAACATTGGCCACATTGTTCACAAAAACATAAACTTTATTCCAATTTCACACTTTAAAAGCAAACCCGTACTGAATTTTAGGTCAAAATCAAGTATGAATTACAAAATTCCGAAGCTCCCCTAATCTCAATTAACGTTATAGAGTCAAATTAGAGTAACCTGAGCCTTATCAGCAAGACGAACGACGAGACGACCAACAGGAAGAGGAGACTCATAAGTGAAAGAGTGATTGATAGACTCAGATCTCATATAACGAGAGAGAACACGACCATCAGCAGTAAGACCAGCAATAGCGACTCCAATATGATCATCAACCTTAAAGATCTTCCTCTGATGAGAAGAGAGCTCAGATTGGGCTTTGTTGACACAAGCGAGGACGACATGAGAGCGAGATCTGAGTCCAATTGCGGCGGAGCCTTGCTTCACAGCTTCCATGGCGTATTCTACTTGGAATAGCCGACCTGTTGGGCTCCATGTCGTCACATCTGTATCGTATTGGTTCCTGAACATCTTCTCTAGCTTCTTCTTCTTCCTCTGTTCGTCTAAAGCTTTTCGTTTGCTTCAAGCTACGGAAGGTAGAAGTAAAGCAAAATGGGCTTATGATTGATACGTTTGAGAAGGTAGAAGTACAGCTACGGTTTGTTTTGGTACGGTTTAGGTTGGATTTGGTTATATTTGGTGTGGCTTGAAGTGTAACAAGTAAAAACAAAACCAGGTTAGTAAAAACATCTAAACTGTGAGGAATTTTCTTTTGAAATTGCCAATGCACTCAAGATCGTGTTGAATACCAGGTTAGTTTCAGGATATTACAATTGATCTATTGGTAGTTTATCAAAATTTGAAAAAAATATTTTTATCTTTCATTTACAATTATACTAATTTTAATTTGGGAAGCCATTAAGGTAATAGACTAATAGTAATACATCATCTACTGTGTCTGAGTGGATAAAATGCACATGATAATTTTCATATTTACTCTACGTATGTATATATATATACTTAAAAAATATTTACAAACGTAATTATGAAATTTAAATTTACTTTCCATTAAACTTTGACTTTTTTTTTTTCATGAAAGATTTTTTTTATTTGCTTATAACGAAATATATATTCAAATAAAGGATAACCGCCTAATTTGGTTCGGATTATGGATGCATCTTCTATTGTTTTTATCCCATAAATGAATCCAAAGCAAAAAAATTTTCTTAGAGCATTTCCATCCGTGGAGATATTCTTAAAGTATCTAAACAAATAAAATAATAATAACTTTTTACATAATATTATATTGAATTAAATTTTAAGTAATAAATAGGAAGAGACCAATAATATTAGAACATGTGGCAGAGAAAGAGTTATGGTCGTCTTTTTTACAATTGAGGGGGTTTTCAGATTTTGGTTTTAGATTTATGGGATTTTCATATGTTGGCTCTCTAAGAACTGAGAATTCACGGCTGGAGATACTCTTAGGTTTTGTTTGCTTTTATTTTGCTTCTATAGGCTTCAAGCCTTCAATCCTCCAACCAATGTTCTTTTACAAAATCCACATTTTTTAAGTTATGCATACTAATCTTGATATTTTGCAATAAAATAAATTTAATTTTAAAAACATCTTTAAATTTTGCAATACTCTGTAAAATTCCACACCCTTTAGAATCTCTATATGGTTTAGACTAACAAGACGAAAAGAATTTAACATTAAAAAAAAAAGACGAAATCATTTATCGATTAGAATTCCCATGTAAATATGTTTTAATTAAACAATTTTTTTTCATTGAATTGTTCGGTTTTATAATGTAAAAAACATAGATACAAAAACAGCAAAACCATGAAAACACCTCTATTTCCCAACTTCAAATCTTTCCTTTCTATTTTTTTCTCAAAATTATTGTAAGTGTGTAAGGTGCTTGCATTATACATGAGCCAGTACTGAAAACCAAAACCCATATTTTCTTTTACAAAAAAAAATGAAAAAATGTTGAAATAAATTTGATGCAAGAAGGAACAAACCAAGGTATGAGTGAGCTAAATGAGATGATGGAACAGATTGGAGAAATTGTGCGTAAATGTGCACGTGTGAAGTGGTACCACATCTTCAAAGAGCCTTCATATGCAAGAAAAATCCAAGCTATCAATGAGGATCTTGTAAGGTTCTGTCAAACAGAATTACAACTCTATCAAAACAGAAACCAATTAACGCTAGATGAAGAAGTCAATAAGCATTTCAAGAACCCTCTCCTCCAATGCTCACCTCAGTCAAGTAGTCAATCTTGCGCCAAGGAGTTATAGACAAAACGCCAAAACAGCCTCTGAGCACTAGAAAAATACTGAGTGAAGAGGAGATATGATCGAAGAGAGGCAAATAATCGCTTATCTGAAAATAACAAGGAGGATATTGTTTCAAGATTAATTGTGAATGTTTAATCTAAATTGAAAGTTAATTGTGAATTATGACATTTTAATTTTCTACGTTTAATTTTGTAGGTTTCTCACCTATATGTGATCAAAAACAATGATTAGAGTATTCTTGATTTTAGTGAATAACATGATCATCGTAAAAACTTATAAAAAATATATAGAAGTCAAACAGTTGTTGATGTGCGAATATCATCCACTCCAAATTTAAAAGATAATCTTCAACTACAAAATCAACATGTTGGTGTTGTGGAAACAAATATTTGATTGAACCAACATACACAATGAAGTTTTAGAATTTCCACAAAGTCAAAATAACTGAAATCAAATCCATTCTGATTTTTTTTTTTGTTAAAGGTCAACCCATTCTGATTTTGGACATATTTTAAAAACATTTTATCTTTGGATGACTTTTTTCTTTATATTATTGAATGTTTAGAATTATATAATATATATATATATATGTTGATGGGTTTGACAAATACACTCACAAATGGGCCTTTCATGGGCCAGACGAAAATGACACCAAAGAGAAGCCTCTAGAAACACCAAAGAGCAAAAACACCTATATATTACAAGGATCGTAAAAGGGTAGGTGTGTGAAGTTGGAAAGACAGAGAGAGAGTTCTAGAGAAGTGTTCTTAGAGAGATTTCTTCTTTGACTTAGATCTTTGTGGTGTTTTTCTCTTGAGTGTGTACCTGTAAAACCAAGACAGCATTAGTGAAATTTGGGAGTAAGAGATCTCCCCCGAGACGTAGCGGTTTGAGGCCGTGAACTCGGTTAACAAATTTTGTCTTGTCTCTTTTATTTGCAATCATTTTTCTCTTTAATTTCTCAACAAGTGGTATCAGAGCGCCAGGCTCGGTGTACGGTTGCAAAAGAGGTTCAGGTGAAGGTTTTCAAGAAGACTCACAAGATGAGTAGCCCTCGGGTTGAGGTGGACAGATTTGATGGAACTGGTGACTTCTCTTTGTGGAAAGTCAGGATGTTGGCTCACTTTGGTGTTCTAGGACTGAAGACGATCTTGAACGATGAGCAGTTGCTGAGAGATCCACCTGCTACAGAAGAGGAAGCTGCAGCAGCTAGAAAAGAAGCTGAAGATTCTGCACTGTATGCAAACATCGATCCTGTCAAGTTTGAAAAATCAGAGAAAGCAAAAGATCTTATAGTACTAAATGTGGGAAATCAAGTACTAAGAAAGATCACACATTGTGAGACAGCTGCAGCCATGTGGTCCACTCTAAACAGGTTATACATAGAAACATCTCTCCCAAATCGCATTTACTTACAGCTTAAATTCTACACTTACAAGATGATTGACTCCAAAAGTATAGATGAGAATGTGGATGATTTTCTTAAGCTTGTTGCGGATCTAAATAACATAGGAGTGGACATTACAGAAGAGGTTCAAGCTATACTTCTCTTGAGTTCGTTGTCTAATAGGTATGATCAACTCAAAGAGACTCTTAAGTATGGAAGAGATACTTTGAGCTTAAATGAAGTCATAGGGGCTGCAAAATCAAAGGAGAGGGAGCTGACAGAAAGTGGAAAGCTTTCAAGATCACAAAATGAAGGTTTGTATGTTGAAACAAGAGGCAGATTTGAAAAGAGGTTTGACAAAGGAAAAGGCAAACCATGGAGAGGGCGATCTAAAAGCAAAGGCAGATCAAAATCCAGACCAAAGTACAATAAAAACAACAATGGCTGTTTTATCTGCGGGAAAGAAGGACATTGGAAGAGAGACTGTCCTGAAAAATCTTCAAACAAACTTACAAATTCAGCAAATATTGCGGCAGAGCCAAAACAGCCACTAGTTCTAACTGCCAGCTCTCAAGACACTAAAGAAGAATGGGTAATGGATTCTGGTTGCAGTTTTCATATCACACCAGACAAGGATTCTCTGTTTGACCTAGAAGAGTTTGATGGTGGCAAGGTTTTGATGGGTAATATGACTCACAGCAAAGTGAAAGGGATTGGTAAGATTAAAATCATAAATCCAGATGATTATGTGGTTATATTGACAGGTGTTAGATACATACCTAGGATGGGAAGGAATCTCATTTCATATGGTCAATTGGAGAAAAGTGGCTGCAAATATGAGGGAAAAGATTTTGTAGTCACTTTCTACAAAGATGGACATAAGGTTATATCTGGAACATATAAAGATGGGTTGTACTATCTACAAGGAAAGGTAGTAAAAGGAGAAGTTATTGTGGCAAGATCAAAAGTTGACATGACAAGTATTTGGCACTCAAGACTAGGGCATATGAGCGAGAAGAACATGAATGTTCTAGTCAAGGAAGGTTATCTGCCAGAGAAAGAAGTAGACAAACTAGTTTTTTGTGAGAGTTGTGTACTTGGAAAGTCTCACAAGCAGAGTTTCCCAACCGGACAGCACAACACAAGAGGTATTCTTGATTACATACACTCTGATCTTTGGGGATCTCCTTCTACTCCAGAAATTCTTGGTGGATGTAGGTATTTTGTAAGCTTCATTGATGATTTCTCGAAGAAGGTATGGGTCTATTTCCTAAAAACAAAAGATGAAGCATTTCACAAGTTCAAGGAATGGAAACAAGCTGTTGAGAATGTTGTAGGGAAGAAGATTAAGTACCTAAGGACAGATAACGGTCTTGAATTCTGCAACTCACAGTTTGAAAATTTGTGTAAGAAAGCAGGAATTATAAGGCATAAAACATGTACCTATACCCCACAACAAAACAGTGTATCGGAGAGGATGAACAGGACTATTATGGACAAGGTTAGAAGTATGCTAGCTGAAACAGGATTGGGTCAAGAATTTTGGGCTGAGGCCACTTCTACAGCAGTCTACTTAATTAACAGAACACCAAACTCATCTATTGGTTTCAAGTTACCTGAGGAGGTGTGGACAGGTACAAGATCAGTTTTGAGCCATCTAAAGAGGTTTGGATGTTCAGCCTTTGTCCATGTAACTCAAGACAAAACAAGTCCAAGAGCAGTTAAAGGAGTCTTTATGGGATATCCTTTTGGCGTTAAAGGATACAGGGTCTGGTTACCTGAGGAAAATAAATGCACTACAAGTAGAAACGTGGTGTTTAATGAGAATGAGCTATATAAAAACACATTGAATAATGCAGATGAAAAGAAAGAGGAAGCTAAAAAGGCAGAAAGAAGATTGAAGAAGAGTGGAAAGAGAGTGTCTTTTAGTCATGATCTTATTAGAGGTCCTTCTATAGACTATTCAGATCTGGGAGAAACATCTACTCAAGGTGGAGAGATATTTTCTGAAAATTCTGATGATTTAGAAAATTCAGAAAGTTCAGGAAGTTCAGAAAGTTTAGAAGAATATGCATCAAATGAGGAAGTTGATAGTTCAGAAAATGAACAGTCTCTAGATAATTATTTGCTGGCTAGGGACAGGAAAAGAAGAAGTAATATTCGACCACCATCCAGATTTGAAGATGCAAATTATATAGCCTATGCATTAGCAACAGCAGAAGACTTGGAAATAGAAGAGCCGAAGTCTTATAAAGAAGCAATGAAAAGCAGCAAGAGAAAGTATTGGGAAAATGCAATGAAGGAAGAGATGGATTCTCATAAAAGGAGTCACACTTGGGATCTAATTGAGAAACCAGAAAAACAGAAGCTGATAGGGTGCAAATGGATTCTTAAATTAAAGTCAGGCATACCAGGAGTGGAGAAACAGAGATACAAGGCCAGGTTAGTTGCTAAAGGTTTTTCGCAGCAGGAAGGTATTGATTATAATGAAGTTTTTTCTCCAGTGGTAAAGCATGCATCTATCAGATTAATGTTGTCTGTTGTGGTTAACATGGATTATGAATTAGAGCAAATGGATGTCAAAACAGCTTTTCTACATGGGAATCTAGAGGAGAAGATTCTAATGAGTCAATCTGAAAGATTCATTCAGATTGGAAATGAAGGAAAAGTTTGTTTGTTGAGGAAGTCCTTATACGGCTTAAAGCAGTCTCCTAGATGCTGGAATCAAAGGTTTGACAAGTTTATGAAGGAGCAGCAGTTTGAGAAGAGTAGTCATGACCCGTGTGTCTACATGAAAAATATTCAGACTAATCAAGCTGTTTACTTGTTGCTGTACGTGGATGATATGCTGATAGCTTCAGGAAGTATGACAGAAATTCAACATCTCAAAGACAAGCTGCATAGTGAATTTGAGATGAAAGACTTGGGAAAAGCTTCAAGAATTCTAGGTATGGATATTATAAGAGACAGAGAAAAGGGAGAACTGATTCTGTCCCAGGGAAAGTACTTGGAGAAGGTATTAAAAACATTTGGAATGTTTGAAACAAAGCCGGTAATTACACCAACTGCTTCTCATTTTAAACTCAGGAGCTTATCAGAAGAAGAAAAAAAAAACAGAAGCTGTACACATGGAAAGAATTCCATATGCAAGTGCTGTGGGGAGCTTGATGTATGGGATGATTGGTTCAAGGCCAGACTTGGGTTTTGCAGTTGGTTTTATCAGCAGGTTTATGACTGATCCAGGAAGAGATCATTGGTCAGCAGTGAAATGGGTGTTAAGGTATTTAAAGGGTTCATACATTCAAAATCTGACTTTTAAGAAGGATTCTAAGTTTTGCATTGAAGGATTTTCAGATTCAGATTTTGCCACAGACTTGGACAGGAGAAGGTCAGTTACAGGCTATGTGTTTAAAGTTGGTGGAAATACAGTGTCATGGAAGTCATGTTTGCAGTCCGTTGTGGCTCTTTCAACCACTGAGGCAGAGTACATGGCTCTTACCGAAGCAGTGAAAGAGGCTCTCTGGTTGAAAGGTTTATGTTCGGAATTGGGTTTCAAACAAGAAAGTGTGAAGGTTCATTGTGATTCACAGAGTGCTCTAGCCCTAGCAAAGAATTCAGTTCATCACGAAAGAACCAAACACATAGATAACAAATTCCATTTCATCAGAGATATTGTGGCACAAGGCGATGTGGTTCTACACAAGATTCACACAACAGCAAATCCAGCAGATTTTCTAACTAAGACGGTACCTGGTCCGAAGTTCCGGTTCTGCTGTGAGCTTCTCAACATTCACTAAAGTGAAGCTGCGCCTCCAGGTAACTCCAATTATCTCACTAAACAACAAAATCAAGTTGAGTTATTTTCTTTAAAAATTTCCAAATTGTCAGAATTAAGTAAAGCGGTTAAATGGAGTTGGAGTTACCTGTGGAGATTCTGGAACTATGAAGGAGTCGTTAGTTCCAGGTGGAGTATCTGATAAAGATGATTTCAGAGAAATGTTGTGGAGTCATCATCAATCAAAAAAAAAAAAAAAAAAAAAATGAAGCAGTTTCGGATAATGAGAAATCGACAATAGAGGTTACCTGGAGATGTCGATGACAAGGGGCTTTCTGGAGCAGCTTTGGAGTTTGCCGGAGATGGTGAATTTTTTTATGGAGACGTGGTGAAACTCATCTCCTAAAATCAATTTCAGAATTGATTTTGAGTTTCTAATTATCAAAATTTCAGCAAAATCCTAGTCTCTAATTGTCAAAACAACAAGGAAGAGAGAGAGAGAATAGTGGTAACCTGATATGAACGGAGGTGGCGGTGGTTTGTTTCACCAGAGAAGCTTCATGGGAGATGAATATGGAGCTGTTGAGGTAAGAAGCACAGATACTAGACGAAGTGATGTTTTTTGGGTTTCGTCAAAGATTAAAGCCGCTGAGAAGGATGTGGTTTTTTGGGTCACACCGTAGATAATCATTGGAGAGTGTGACGATGATCGGAATTAGCTTCAGATTTTCGATTGGAAAAGAAAAAAAAAGAAAAAATTGAAGCACCGTCTCTCCATGTCGAAGGAAGAGAGTTTGGAGGAGAAAGACGGAGGTTCGCCGGAGTAAGAAGGAGTTTGCCGGAATAAATTACTGGTGGAGACTCTGATCTGGTGGTGATGAATTTCACGCAGGGAGAAAGAGATAAGGTTGATGGTGCTGGTGTCGTGAGATAATGTGTGGTGTTTGTCAAAAGGTGGAGATTTGTTGATGGGTTTGACAAATACACTCACAAATGGGCCTTTCATGGGCCAGACGAAAATGACACCAAAGAGAAGCCTCTAGAAACACCAAAGAGCAAAAACACCTATATATTACAAGGATCGTAAAAGGGTAGGTGTGTGAAGTTGAAAAGACAGAGAGAGAGTTCTAGAGAAGTGTTCTTAGAGAGCTTTCTTCTTTGACTTAGATCTTTGTGGTGTTTTTCTCTTGAGTGTGTACCTGTAAAACCAAGACAGCATTAGTGAAATTTGGGAGTAAGAGATCTCCCCCGAGACGTAGCGGTTTGAGGCCGTGAACTCGGTTAACAAATTTTGTCTTGTCTCTTTTATTTGCAATCATTTTTCTCTTTAATTTCTCAACAATATATATACATAACTATTCTATTTTCATAAAAAATATACATGAATGTAAAAGTTTTGATTATATATGAATGTACCCAATGCTATTATTTGATCTCATCAAAACTCCTACAGAAAGCATTCTTAGTATTAATTATTGAAGGTTAAACATTAAGTATTATATGATATTAATTATTATGGTTTTTAACATGTAATGTAAGGATTAATAATTCTTTCACAAATTGACTGACTTAGTTTGTTTTCATTTGCTATAACTAAATAGTAAGTAAAGGAACTACCATGATCATTTTTATGTAGTCTAGTTACATTATATTGAAACAAAAATAAATTCTTCTATTTTAAAGTAAACAGAGAGACATTTTCTCAATATTTTCTCAATATTTTCTCAATAATTGTTTTCATCATTTAAAGTAAAAGTTAACAACAAACAATTTAGTGATAGATTAACTGAAAAACTATATGATGTTTCGATTTTCTCGTCATTTAACGTAAAAATAATATAAGGTACTTTGTGATAAAATGATTTGGTTAAAATTAATACTCAAAGGTTGAACAATTGTACTGTAGAATATGATTAAAAATGAAATTAAAAAATCCACTGAAATTTTAATAATGAAAAATATTTTTTTATACATAATAGTCTTTTTTGTTTGTTATACACAAATCTGCACTATTATTTCATACAAAAAATAGTGGAAACACTATTTCATTTTCCCAATATGATTTCACTTACTTTCTATTTAGTCTAGGTTCATTTTACCATTTAACATCAGGTTATTTATAAACATAATTTTATTTAGATTAAGTTATATTATATTAAACTGAAAAATAAAATATTAGATTTATATTTATTATATTAATATAAAATTTAATAGAGATTTAATTACTTACATTACTTCAAATGAATAACGTAAACATCCACTTGACACTGCTAGATAAAAATATGTTCATATTGTATTATTTTAATTTAATCATGTTGTTCACGCATGAAATTGTATATTCTGGACTATTTATTGATGAAGAGAAGAAACTTTTGGATGATATGATAATAATAATCTATACTATTAAAAGGGAACCACAATTTGAAAGTAACTTTTAAGTGTTAACAATTTTATATGTAATGCCATTGGAAAAGAGAACAAAAAAAATTCATTAATGGCAAAAATATATTTGTATCTTAATATAATCCAGTTATCCAAACACAATTAAAAGATTTTTAAAATTAATTAGTAAATAAAAAATTTCCTATAATCAAACAATCTCTAACAACATCTTTTAACAAAATCCAAAATTTCCCACAATAGGTTTTCCAATTATATTTTCCATAAATGTAGGCAAATCAATTCAAGTAATTAATTAATGACATATTCCAAAAACAAAATTCAGTTTGTTACGAAAATTACTATTTTTTATATATTTAACAATTTGTATCCATATATATCAGTTGTTGAAATCATAAAATAAAATTAATTATTATAAATTAAAGTAAAATAAAATAAAATAAAATTCTTTTACATATTGTGAGTCGGAATTAAAGTTAATTTTCTTACAAAGTTTCGAATTACATTTTACATTAATATATGATTGCTAATTTTCGAATTTAGAAATAAGTAAAACAGTTTTAGAAAAAGAAAATGCAAAAATTACATTAAAATTTATATTTAGAGAATTATTTAAATAATATTTTATTTCTGATTCAAGTATGTGTTATAATTAAACTTTTTATTATTATTATACATTTAGTCGTTTAGAACTAATAAAAATCTAAAAATATTTTACAAATCTCCCATAAATTTTGGAGAAATAAATTTTAAATATCAGTTATTATAGATAATATATTTATATAACGTATAATTAGGAATCGCGATAATAGGCAACTAACTTTTTTGCCACAAACAAATTTTTAAAATTGTGTATACAAACCATTTTTAACAAATAGTTAATGATCCAAATTAATCTGAAATGAATCAATCTAATATAAATTCTTAAAGTATGTTTCTGAAAAATCAATTATGGAAATACGTGGATATAATTTGACTTAGATCATTGAATATTGCAGGTGATGACCCAAATCACAATTAATTCATTTACTTACTCGGATCAAATATATAATTATATCAAAATAGCTAATCAATTTTGTTCACGCCAAACAAATCTTAATCACCAAACAACTTGAATATTGCAATATTGAACCAATATTTACTCCATGTCATAGTTGTGCAAATATAATATATTATTTAAATACAAATCAAATATTTTCAGATTCCACGGATTGAATCGTTGATTTGTATTTAATATTTCAAATTTAAAAGGAATATTCGTGTAAATTCAAAATTTTTTATTTATTATGAAATCTTCTTTAAAATGTTTTACAATATCTAAGCCTATATAAGAAGTTTCGATTATTTGGGTTTGTTCATTTTTGATTATTTTTTCTTGCATTTTGTCAACATTTGAAACTAATGCAATTTGTTATACATACACATGAGTTGTATCATCTGGAAAGTCATTCACCATTGTGATTTATAAATTAGCAAGAAATGTTACGCATTCACTGGCATCTTGAACAATAAAGTCGATGAGAATCATGGTGAGTACGTAATTATATTTCATGAATTTAATATTTTTTAATATTTTTTTCATACTTATTCAATCATAACAAAATTAAATGTCTTTTTTATTTATTTGAAGTTTACAGATTTTTTACCGAGTACAACAACAAATCTGGAAAGTAGCATTGAAAGTACTACTATTTAAAAGTAGGTTTGCATTTTTAAATCTTTATCAAATCAAAACTATGTTTTTCATTTTTTCAATATTTTTCTATTTTCTCTCATAAGAGAGATTTTTCAATCACTATCATTTCAAATTTGTTATTTATAAGATATATTTTTTTCTTTAAGTAATTTTTTATGCAAAAACTTAAAGTTTGATTGGTTGAATGGATTTAGAATAAAATATGGTTGAATGGATTTAGAATAAAACATTAAATGATATTTTTGCAATGAAAAGTAGATTTCTTAATATATGCGTTTTTAGCCAAAACATCTATTAAAATAGAACAGAGGGAATAATTACTCTAGACATGGAATTTTATTTTTAGATTGGATCAAATGATGAAGCGGATGATTTTTGATAAGTAAACGTCAAAAGGCATTAAAGAAATAGCATAAGAATGCAGAGTAAAAAGGCTTCAAGTCAAATGCAGTCTCTACTGCCAAATCTCCGACCTAAAATCGGCGGAGGGTAACGTCTTAACTGGTCTTTAGAAACTGTACTGGTCAACACAAATTTTTTTAAATTAACCGGGTTACTCAAATCCTACACACATCTTTTGTTTATACTTTAGGTTTTTTCGTTTCTAATTATTTGTTGTATAATAAAATCTGTAATTGAATTTTTTGTTGGTCATATACTAGATCAGTTGTTGAAATCTTAAATTAAATTAAATTAGTTAAAAAAATTTTTAAAAATTTGTGGAATCAAAACTAGGGGTCTAATCGAATTGTTTGTTGGAATTTCTAATGGAAACTTTCATCTACATAACGTGTGATGATCTACCACACATACTTTTTTTTATAATTCTAGCTCTTCTATATCAATAAACCATAAACATATATACCTATTTATAATCTATATATATATATATATTAATATTTGTATTTGTCCCAAAAGGAATTTGAAAATTTGCATTTCCATTCTGTCCCATTCTCAATGGGGAATACAAAATGTGTCCCATATCAGCAATGCATTTTCATAAGGGGTGGGAATGGGAAAGGGTATGGAACGGAATAAAACATAGATTATGTCCATCCTTACTAAAAAATAAATTTAAATTTCATCGTAAGAATAAAATTCTCATAAATATTTTAAAAACACGCAGATCTGGTTTACAAAATTTTAGTAATCTTGGCTGTTTTATCTCCAGTTTGATAGTTCACAAGTTTTCTAAAAATCTAACTATCACTAATCCGGTTTACGGTCAATCTCGATCCGACCACCGGGTTGATATGAGTTTTAAAATACTGCTGAAACTATTATTATTTTTATTATGCGTTAGATGAATTGAAACCAAACCAAATACTAAACTGGATAAAAAACCATATAAATTCAGGTTATAAATGTTATATCAAATAAAATGTTTATCAACATAACTCTGCACATACATGCGGGCGGGTCCGAATCTAGTTTTCATTAATTTGAAGCACATTTGTGAGAATAACTTTTAATTTGTAAGATAGTACATAGAATGTCATAAAAATAACAAAGAGAGTTAGATTGGGAAAAGGTAAAATTTTCTTTGGTATTAACTGAAAAATATATAATTTCCTTAATTATATAAATCTTATAAAAGATATCCTAATATTTTAAACAATAATCTCTATATATTCGAAAAATTGATTTCACATTTTAATCCCAACATTAGTCAATTATAATTGTTGACTAACATATCCCTCAAACTGTTTGGTCAAAGAAAATTGGGGATTAACTGAACTGATCAAGAAAAGAAGAAGATTTGAGAAAATTAAAAGTTAAAACTTTTTTTTTGTTTGCCCAAAAAATTATTTTTCAGACTTTGGATTAAAATTGTTAATATGGTTATAGTATTAACTATTAAGTAAGATTGTGGCGTACTAAAAACAATTTTGAATAAGAACATATTTAAAATAAAAAATAGGGATTTTTGAAAACTACCCTATTTATGTTTCATAATTTAAAAAATACATAAGAAAATCAAAGAAATTATGACAATTTGAAACATAAGAAGAAAATTACCCTGAACTTTTAACAAAAGAATATTTCGACGTGTGTATCACTGAGTTAGGTGAAATTCTTAATAATGGATTTGCAAGACTTAGGTCCGACATTTTCGACTTGAACACCAAGTTAAAACTACTTGATGATTCGGTATACAAAAATATTTTATTTTCTATTTATAAACTTTTATTCTTTTTCAAACTTACATTGAATGAATTTTTTTATTTTTTTGTAGACAAGGAATCTGACTCATCGGTAGAAATTCTGAATGTAACACCAGCAAAAGAGAACCTTCATAGCACTAGAAAATTGGATACGATCGATACACAAACAAAAAGTCATGGTTTGTTATTTGATATTGGTGAAAGAATGAGAAAAAAGAAAAGAAAAAGGCTGTGAACCAATATGATGCTTTTGCTGCGGTAGATCAAAATAAAGCTGACTGGCTATATCCGTGGATGAAGATAGAAATATTTTTATTTTTGAAAATATTTGTCTTTTGTTAGGCTTTTTCAATAGTCATTTGATCACGTATCTTTACTTATTTGCAGAAATAGTTACGTGATCAAAACGTGATCAATATGCATTTTATATTTCTGCAAATAAGTAAAGATATGTGATCAAATAACTATTAAAAAAAACTAATAAAAGTAAAATATTTCAAAAATACAAACCTTTTTATCTTCATCCACACAGCTTTATTTTGATCTACTGCAACAAAAGCATCATATTGATTTAGAGCCTTTTTATTTTTTTCTCATCCTTTCACCAATATAATAACAAACCATTACTTTTTGTTTGTGTATCAATCGTATCCCATTTTCTGGTGCTATGGAGGTTCTCTTTTGCTGGTGTTAATTCAGAATTTCTACCGATGGATCAGACTCCGTTGTATTGAAAGTTTTTTTCAAGTCATTTTTCCTTATCTACAAAAAAATTAAAAATTTCATTCAATGTAATTTTGAATAAGTATAAAAGTTTATACATAAAAATAAAATATTTAATGTATACTGAATCATCAAGTAGTTTTAACTTGGTGTTCAAGTTGAAAATATCGGACCTAAGCCGTGCAAATCCATTATTAAGACTTTCACCTAACTTAGTGATACACACGTCAAAATATTATTTTTTTAAGACTTTAATGACTGGGGCAATTTTCTTCTTATGTTTCAAATTGTCATAGTTTCTTTGATCTTTTTATGTTTTTTGTTTTCCATTAGTTTCTCTATGAATTTTGTACGCCATCTAGAATTAAACATGTAAAAAAAAAGAACTCATCATAAAACTATTAGTAACTAAAGATATCTGAAATAATTAAGATAGCAATCTATGGAGATTAATGTTTTATCAATATGTGACAATATATATAAACACTCAATTGAATGTTTAATGTGAAATAATGATTTTTTTAAGAAGACTATGTAATACTAAAAACATAAAACTCTTAAAGTAAAAAGCAACGTGTTCAATGGACTTAAAAAAACATATTGCCCAAAACATGTGGTTTCGAATACGTGAGAGAGCTCTTAACATAAAAAAGCAAAGTATTCAATTAGACTAATTTATGTGCTCAATTATTAAAACCACATGCAAAAACAGAAAAAGAAAAATGATACCTTGCAGCTTAGTTCTGTTTGTTGATGTTGGAACGTAGACCTTCAAAACATTATAAAGAAGAATGTTATATTGTCTCTTTTTATATTATATGCAAAGTTGAGATAAACTTTATAATATATAGATTTATTTTTTATTTTGTTTTATTTTTGGTTAATTTCTAGAAACTTATCTATTAGTAGATTTTAGTATATAAAATTAATAAAATATATTTATTTCAAAACCTTTTTAAAATTATAATAATAATTGTAATTATTTAGAAAATTCATTTTTATTTATTAAAAATATAAATGACTTCTAAATTAAATAAGGACAAAATTGTCATATTATAAATAAAAAATTGATTTTTTAAATGAAAGGGGTATTTTCAAATTAGGAAACATAAATAGGGTAGTTTTCAAAATATCCCAAATATATAATTTTTTGGTTTTGAGTTAAAAAAAGATAGAGATGTCAAAAAATGAAATCTACGTTTTGTTTTTCACTTAAAATAAAATCTATTTTAAACTTTTTTTAATTAAAAAGGAAATTCATAAATTTTCTGAATCTTTGAAATAAAATCAATGTCGGCGAAATATTACACAAATATGATTATTTCTTATTGGTAATATTTATAAACAATTGATTCATAATTATTTGTAAATAATTATGACATTTACTAACCATTTCATTGTCTGCTTTGACATTTTCATTTTCACTACTTTTATAGCAAACTTTATATGTTTTCATTTATATTCTAAAATAGTTAGAAAATATGTCAACAATTTTAGTAATTATCTAAAAAACAATTATAAATAATTTTTTATAATAATTTACAAACAATTATGATACAGTTTTTTACAAACAATTATGAATCAAATTTTCACAAATATTGCCAATAAAAAATTATATTTGGGTTATCTTTTGCAGACATTGATTTTATTATTGAAGATTCACAAACTATATGAATTTCTCTTTGAATTAAAAAAAAAATTCAAAGTAGATTTTAGGTGAAAAATAAAACGTTGATTTCATCTTTTGAAATCTCTATTTTTCTTTCAAAACTTCTGAATTAGCTTTTTAACAAAATCTTTTCTTATTCAAAATCTTTTTTAATACTCGACAATCTTATTTAATGCTCTAATCATTCTAACAATTTTAATCCAAAAGTTTGAAAAAATAATCCGAGGGCAAAAAAGTTTCAACTTCTAATTTTACTCAAAAAATTTTAAACTTTTGTTGATCAAGCTATTTTAGTTTCTAACAAATGTTGACCATGCCGTTTTAGACATATCATTACTCAGCAGTTATAGGTTACTAATGTTGAGACTAACATGACTTTTTTTGTGTGGGCCAACTCATTAGATTAAACTCAAATTCAGATTACAAGCAGATGACTCTTTGCCAGAGAGTAGTACTCACTTGATACTAAACAAACAATGCAACAACAAGATAGGATAACGGTTTAGATCATAGATAAAAACCGGAATCTTTTTCGAAAAAGCTTCAGAAAATATATATTTCAAATCGATTTCTAGCTCTTTTGCCATTAAAGACGACCAAACGAAACAAATAGCTCATGATGTCTTCAAGACTCTTGAGCGATCAATAACATTCTCCGTAAAGGAGAAAGATGGTGAATTGGTTCTCTCCGAAATGGAAGAATGTGAGACAAGCGATCTCTCCATAAAGAAGGAGGTTGGTGATAAAGAGGAAAATATTCGATTTACTTCAAATGCTGAATTGGAAAAAATAGGAACGTACAATGAGTTACGTGAGTTAAGTAATGGGTTGATGTGACTTAATGCGTTTACTAGGCCCATTAAGTGATTAGACTAAAAGCGGCCCAAGAGATAGTGATGTGGTGCAAGGTGTGTAGTGTAATTGCGTAGTCAAGTTTTCCTCAAACAACACAATAATAAAGCTGCAAGTGCATATCCAAATCTACTGTAGTACTTAAGGTTATCGATCTCACACAGAAGAGAAGTTGTATTACAAATCTAGAGGAACAAGTGAAGGTAGAACTCAAATATGAAAAGGGGGTTTTGTTGTTGTATCACAGCAACATAAAGCAATTAAAATGAATGTAAACTAATATAGAAAAGCATTGGGCATTCAAGGGATCTAAGGGGTTTGATGATCAATTCATTCAAGATAAATTCATGTAAATGCATGTATACTCCTAAGTCTTGGGCTATGAAACAAGAAAGATCGATTAACCTATAATTCATAGAGAAAACTGGCTGAAATCAATATACCTTGCTACTCAACTTACGCAGGCAGCGACGCATACATCAAAGCATTAATATCAAGTTCAATCATTGTCCATAAAACTCCATAACTAAGTGGTATGTGTTTGTTATGACACGATACTCATCCAAACTAGGTTCTAGCAAACTAAGCAAGCCGATAGCAAAACCTAGATGCCTGAAATCAGTGGCTAGTTCATGACATTAGCTACATGCATTAAGAGAAAGCTCAAAACAAAAGAACAGTATAGACGGATATGCATAGACGATGAACTCACACTTAAACTACCTAGATCATCTCCCCCCTTTGAATAACCCTTTAAAGCCAACAAGTAAACTACTCAATCATGCTTGAAGGAATCATCAAGGCAAGGTTAAAGTAATTCATAGAATGCATAAAATATAGAAGAAAAGTTTTAGAGATTACAAAGTATCTAGAGATGTGAAAGAGAAAAGAGTTGGTGAACTTCAAAGGTTTCCACGAGCAAGAGGGGCTTAATGCGGCTCCTCTGGTTGTCTCTAGGGTTCCTGGAGGGGAGTTGCGGTGCAGTTGGTAAGAAGTCACACGAAAACCAAATGCTAAGGGTTAAGTATTTATAGGTTTTGAGGTCCAAGAAGTCAGTTTTAGGGTTTTGGAGGCTAAACTCATCGTTTTGATAAGTGTGGAGGCTAGGGTACTGACCTCGGTCACGGAGCTTCTGACCGAGGTTGGTAAGAGGCTTGGCCTCGGCCATGGGCACTATGGCCGGAGTCACCAAGAGGTACGACCTCGGTCACACTCCTTGTAACCGAGGTTGATAGGTCGTCACTCTTCAGGTTGTATCTTCCAAACGGCTAAATGAATTGCTTTGGTTCTTATCTGAGGTGAATTTTGACTCTTTCAGCTTTCCATGGATATAAAGATCTCTGAATTTGGTCCACAAGAAGGTCTTCAACGAATGTCAAACGTCTGATACTCTGAAACTGCCTTAAAACAGATTTTGCTCATTTTAGGTCTATTTTCCCTTAAAACCTGTAAAACCTCTTTGAAACTAGAAATATTTGATAATATCATATTTAGCCTTGAAAACAACCCAAACTCTCTATAAAACCATATGAAAATGATACTAAAAATAGGTAAAAATACGATGTTATTAGATAACCATCATAAAAAAAAAGGCAATGTGGTGGAGGAGGGAGTGGAGCTGCAGCGGTTAATAGACTTTGGAAGTACGGCCGCTGGCCAGTGGTGGACCTATGTAGACTAAAGAGGGTTCAATTGACCCACCATTAATTTTAATTTTTTCTTTAAGAGTTTATGGGTCTGCTAATATTGAACCACCATATTTTCGTTTATGACACCACATTAGTTATAGCCCAATGTTTTTGCTTAAGTGAAAAAGTTATAAAAGTTCACTGCAGATATTTAACTTTTATCTAATTAAAAAGCCCATTATTAAAAAACAAAGCCTCACTAAATGATATGTTATCAGTTATAACATAAAGCCCAATCAACTAAACTAATTTTCTACTAGAACTTAAAACATCATACTAGACCTTAAAACATCATACTGTCTTCGTCTTTGGCTTGGAAAATTTCATCGTCTTCATCCAAGAGGGAAAGAGAACTACAAGGCACAAGGTCCACAACGATAAAAATATTATCCACCATGAGTAAGTTCAAACTTAGATAGTTAGATTAAGTTTCTAACTATATTCTCTCCAATATGCATATATTCTTAGATATATTTGATTAATCTATTTAATTTTTGTCTTTGTACGGTACATATATTAATGATTTAACCAAAATATGAACTATAATCTTCCTTTCTTTTATGATTATTTAAAGTTTTGGTTCTTCTATATAACCATGGTGTTTATTTGCGCTAATTTTCTGAATATTAAAGTGTGAAAATAGTGTTAATAAATTCTGTACTTTTATTTGATTTAGATTATTTTTAAGTGGAATGAGAAATGTGAGCTTCACTCCATTATGTAATTTATTTATTAATTTGTATATTGTTCACTCCATTATGCAAATTTTTTATTTTAATTTGTATATTGTTCTGTAGTAATTTTTTATGATAATGTTGTTAATTTTTGTTATTTCACACCCGGTTATGGAGAAGTTTTTGAAAAGAAAAGCTCCATCCTCATCTCATAGTGATTTAGATAATTTACCATGGGATCTTGCTGATCGGAAAAAGATATCAGAATATCATCCGAATGAAAGAAATGAGGTAATCCGTAAATATTTGATTAGAGGTCCTTGCCAACCTTGCGGTCATATTTTTAAGCAAACAGAGATAGGATGCATATGGAGGCGATTTAATCCTGCATGGTTTCATATATTTCCTAACTGGTTAGTGTATAGTTTGAAGAAAGACGCAGCTTTTAGCCTTTATTGTTACTTGTTTAGAGATAATGCGAGGAAAAAATGAGGCATGGACCACTGTTGGTTTTCATAGCTGGAATAAGTTTAAGAACATTTCAGATCATGAAAGAGTTGTTAATAGTTTTCATAACAAAGCAGTTATGAAGTGTGAAAACTTGATGAGACAAAGGCAGTCTATCAAGCATGTTTTGCATAAACACGATGATATTACAAAGAACGAGTATCAAATTCGGTTGAGTGCTTCTATTGATGCTTCCAGATACTTATTGCGGCAAGTGTTACCTTTTCGTGGTCATGATAAGACAAAAGAATCTGTTAATAAAGGTAACTTTGTGGAACTCTTGAAATATACTGCCGAAAAAATGAGGTTGTTAGTAAGGTTGTATTAAGAAATGCTTCTGAAAAAAAATCAGATGACGTCTCCAAAGATTCAAAAAGATATTGTGCATTGTTTTGCAGAAGAAGTAGTCAAATCTATTATTGAAGAAATCGATCACGATGTATTTGGTTTATTGATTGATGAATCTGCTGATATTTCTGATAAAGAACAAATGGCGGTAGTGTTTCGGTTTGTTGATAAGAATGGAATAGTCAAAGAGAGATTCATGGGTGGTACTCATGTGAGCGATACATCTTTAGCATCTTTGAAGTCTGCTATTGATACTATGTTTGCTAAATATAGATCAAGCATTAAAAAGGTGAGAGGACAAGGTTATGATGGAGCAAGTAATATAAAGGGAGAGTTCAATGGGCTAAGGTCATTAGTCTCAAATGAGAACACATCAACATATTATGTTCATTGCTTTGCTCATCAACTTTAATTAGTTGTTGTCGCGGTTGCCAAAAACATTTTGATGTTGGAGATTTTTTTGATATGATTTCTCTGTTGATGAATGTGGTGCGAAGTTCATGCAAAAGAAAAGACCTGTGAATACTCTTTGGAATCCTCACTATATAACTCTATTGCGTTTGGTTGAGTTGTTTTCTTCTATCATCAACGTGCTTGAGTATGCACAGAACACAAGCATAGAAGACTCGAAAAGACGTCAAAAACATGGTCTCCTTAGACACTTTCATAGCTTTGAATTTGTGTTCTATTTGCAAATAATGATACATCTATTGGGACTCACCAATAGCTTTTCCATGGCTCTACAAATAAGAGATCAAGATATCTTGAATGCCATGTCATTGATAAAATCAACTAAGAGCCAACTGCAGAAGTTTAGGGATGATGGATGGAATTCTCTCATGCTTAAAATCTCCTCTTTTTGTGAGAAACATGGTATTGAAATGCTTAACATGGAGCAAGATTTTGTTGACTCAAGAAAACCAAGAAAGAAAACAGGGATAACAAATGAGCATCACTACAAGGTGAATTGCTTATATGTTGTTTTTGGTTTGCAGCTTCAAGAGTTTAACAATCATTTTAATGAGGTAAACTTGAGTTGCTTATTTGTGCTGCTTCTTTATCTCCCATCGATTCGTTCTGTTAGTTTGACCACTCAAAATTGATGAGGTTATCTACGTTCTACCCATACGACCTTACTCATGAAGGATGCATATCCCTTGAGCAACAATTATATAGCTACATTGATAATTAGGCCTGGGCATTCGGTTTAATCGTGTTAATCTACTCGGTTTATTCGGTATTCGGTTTGTTCGGAATTTAAAATTTAATCCGATTCAAACCGAGAAAATTTTTTGGTTTATTTGGTTCGGTTTTCTGTTTTAAATTCAATTCCGAATTAAACCAAAAAAAAATTTCTAGTTAATTCGGTTAACCGAAATCAAATTACAAGTCCAAAATAAAAAAAATTACAACCCAATTAACAAATTGACTCAATTCACAAACGAAACTAATAGACCCAATACATTTCAAGTCCAAATCCATTAAACAATTAGGGTTTTGCAGTGGCTGTGACTGCGACGGTAAATGACGGCCGGCGATCCTCTCACCACGTGAACTGACGACAAAGCCCAAAATATCTTTGGTTGCATATATGTCGTCGTCGTTGTTACAGATCCCTAAATATCCTTCTCAACTACTTCAGCACTGTTCTCGCCGCCGTTTCTCAACATAACAAATCCACAAACATCAAAAGACTGATTAATAAGAAGCAAACATCAAAGCCGCTAACAAGCATCAAAAACAAGACTTTCTCTCTCTAAAAGAAGTCAGATATGCATCAGATCTACCGATGAAAACGAAGATCCACCGAACCACCAACCGGATCTACGATGTCGTTTAGATTACAGATTCATCGCCATGGTAGACAGAGACAATAGAAGAAGAATTGAGACAGCGCATATGAAACATAAATAGAGAGACGGAGTTGATGAAGAAGCAGATGGAGAAGAAGAAGAAGGAATCGTGAGAGGAAGAAGACCATAGAAGAACGAAGAAGAAAAATGAAGAAGAAAGGAAGAGATGATGAAATCAGAGAGACGAAGAGGAGAGGACCGAGATGATCTCATGATGTTTAGGAAACCAGGTTTTTTTTTTTTTTTTATATGAAGTTTCCTAAACCGAATAATCGATCGGTTTTGATGTGCCGAACTGAACCGAACCGAGATCCGATTCTAATTTTGAATTCAATCCGATCGGTTTAGTGGATGATTTCGATCGGTGTCCGAATTTGATTTGTTCAGTTTATTCCGACCCAAACCGAATAAACCGAACCGTACGCCCAGGGCTATTGATAATGTTCAAAAAATGATGAGAGATTTACTCATCTAAAAATTCTTGGAGAAGTTGCTCGTTTGTTGGTGGAAACGCGAAAACATATGGCATATCCTTTGGTTTATAGGCTTTTGAAGTTGATTTTGATTTTGCATGATGCTACTGCAACTGTTGAGACATGTTTTTCAGTAATGAAGATCATAAAGACAGATTGGTGCAATCAGATTGGAGACCAATTTTTGAACGACTGTTTGGTTTTTTTTTTTTGAGAAAGATGTATTTGAAACTATTACAAATGAGAATGTGATGTCAAGATTTCAGGATATGAAAGATCGTATGGTGTTTTTGTAAGATGTTTTACGTTTTCACTTTTTATTAATGGTTTTGTAAGATGTTTTATATTTTTATAAATAAATTTTTTCTTATTTATTTTTTAATTATGAATTGACACCAGTAAAAAATTTTGATGGGTCTGCCACTGAGTACGGCAGCGAGAGCTTTCAAGATTTTGTACAACTAAAAGTGACTTCATGATGTTGTGAAGTGCCAATACATGCTAGCCATTTTCACTTTGTCCACGAGTGGGGAGTGGATCTGAAGATTCTCAAAGTTGTCAGAATCAAGGGAAAAAAGAAGACACATGGCTAGTATAGCTCTCATCATAGAGAAGGATATTGTGAGCAAGTTCTCTCCTTTGAGAGAGAGGAGATTTGAAAAGGTCTCTTTTGATGGTCGAAGCAAAGGTTGGCAGGTGCATGTTGACAGAATTAGGGCAAACCACCAAATTGTCTTTGTAGCAAGATATGAGCCTTAAGCTCATAAAGCCTAGTGGGCCAAATAAAATCCAGGTTGCAGCGTTAATGGGCTGGGTCCAATTCAAAAACCCCATCTGAGACCACTTGCTGGAAGTCTGACATAGATCCAACGGTTAAGAGGGAGTGAGACAGCAAGTGGCGGCCAATTGTCTGTGACAGCGGCTGATGGTGATAAAACAATCTTCGATCAAGGAGACCGAGTAGGGTTTCTATATGGTCACCGAAACCAACCTCATGTTGGGCAAGGTTTTTTCTGTTTTGAATGATATTTCAGCAATATTCCAGTAAACTCCGCAAGATTGGAAGCTGAGGCTGAGGCTTTAGATATGCCGAAGTGGAGTATGGTGAAGGCCATGTCGACTTCCTAAGCGAAACAAAAGGTGTGGATGAGCATGACCTATCGCCGGTGAGATTAGTTCTCGCCGAACTGTGGGGAAAGTTCCTCCCTAAATGAGAGATTATTCTTCGGGTGTTGGGAAAACCCGAGAAAAGTCACGGATTGAAACTCTGGTGATGGTTCTCTGCCATCTCTCCTTGAAAGCAGCCATGGCATGACTTTGTTAGAGCAAAACGAATTTAAGAGCATGTGAAACAACAAAAGACGAACTGGAAGAGAAAAAAGTCCAGCGCCAGCAAGCTATGACTTTACCAGAGTCGAAAAAGCGGATTGGAAATGGTGTTTTGGTTATTGTGTCTGAGAGAGTTTTTGGGATTTGAGGTTTGTTACATGTGAAAACTTTCTACTAACATGACTTAATCAACAAAAACTAAAGATTCAAATGGATCGATCGACAAAATTGGATATTTTTTTAGCTCAAAAGAATATTTGATGATTTAAAAGTTAGAAGATATTTTTTTACATTTTCCAATTGAAAATTTAAATTTTTGTTTCACATTACATTCCTATACCGTGGATTAAATCCTAGTAATATAATGCGGTAGTGAAACTTGATAACAAAAAAAATAAAAATGCGGTAGTGAAACTTTTTGAGAAGGGTAAAAGAGAGAAAACAGCCGCCAAATAAATGTGAAAATGTGAATGTGCAAAAAAGCCCCAAAATTTGGATGCGTCAGTCAAATCCCTAAAAAATTCGAAATCGAAATTACACACAGAGACAGAGAAGCGCCATGAACTAAAAAAACACCTCAAATCACCTAAAAAATGGCGCTTTTACTCTTCCCATTTCCTATTATTACCTTTCTTCTACATTTACAACTCTCTCAAATCTCTCTCAATTGAAATCATGGCGGAGAATCAGAACTGTACGAGGATGACTAGGGCGGCGGCGAAACGAAAAGCTTCGTCCATGGCGGTGGATGAAGACACAGTTAGTACTAAGAAGAGAGTTGTACTCGGAGAGCTTCCGAATATGTCCAATGTTATCGCTGTTCCAGTGAAACCCAATAAAGACAAAGAGATTCAGAAGCCTATTAACGTCGCGAAGAAGCAGCAGATAAAGAAAGCTCTGATCCCTGTGACGGTTCCTTCATCGAGTGTTGACTTTGAATCGAGATCTGTCGATCCTCAGATGTGTGGACCTTATGTGACCGATATTTGCGCTTATCTTCGTGAAATGGAGGTAAATAGATTTCTCGATTCCATCATTTTTTGTGGCTGATAAGGTTTCAGTTTTATGTAATTTGGAAATTGGGCACTGTTGCAATCATGGGTTTTATTAAAGTTGTGATTTTGAAGACCTTAGAAGTTTCTGAGATTTTTCCAATCTTATGATAATCTGATGATAGGGACTGATGATTATAGTTGTTTTATGTAATTTGGAAATTGGGCACTGTTGCAATCATTGGGTGGATTAAAGTTTTGGATTTTTACAATCTTATGATAATCTGATAGGGACTGATGATTATAGTTGTTTTATTTATCGTTTTGTTATGTGAAGCTAAAAGATTATTGATTTGTTTTTTTGGGTTTGGTGAAATTTAGGGAAAGCCGAAACATAGACCTCTACCTGATTATATTGAAAAGGTTCAGAATGATCTAACACCGCACATGAGAGCGATTTTGGTGGATTGGTTAGTGGAGGTTGCTGAGGAGTACAAACTAGTCTCTGATACACTCTATCTCACGGTCTCTTATATCGATAGATTCTTGTCTTCAAAGGCTATTAACAGGCAGAGACTTCAGCTTGTGGGTGTTTCTGCAATGCTTATTGCGTCGTAAGCATCTTAATCCTCTTTTGCTTGTTGTTGTTGTTGTTGTATGTAGATTCTTACATGGATGGTTTGGCTTATGGGATCATTATTTTGGTTTAAAAAAAGTAGGAAGTATGAAGAGATAGGTCCTCCTAAGGTTGAAGATTTTTGTTATATCACGGATAATACATTTACAAAACAAGATGTGGTGTCGATGGAGGCAGATATACTTCTTGCTCTGCAGTTCGAATTAGGAAGTCCAACCATCAAAACATTCTTAAGGTTTGACTGATGAAACAATCTGTTGTTTATACTTAAGTTTTACTTGTCCTCATTTTGGTTGTTTTACCCTTTTCATTATGTCGGTTTGTGCAGACGTTTCACAAGGGTTGCACAAGAAGATTTCAAAGTAAGCTCAAACCCGATTGACCTTTGAAATGTGGCATTTGCATCTTACATAGTGTTGATTGTTAAATCTTCTTTTTTTTCCAATGCCTTTATTTCAGGACTCACAATTGCAGATAGAGTTCCTTTGTTGCTACCTATCAGAATTGAGTATGTTAGATTACACCTGTATGAAGTTTTTGCCATCTCTTTTGGCTGCATCGTCTGTCTTTCTTGCCCGATTCATCATCTGTCCAAAACAACATCCTTGGGTAAGCAAATTAGAGCCATGATGACTTGTGTTTCTTTTACACAGTTCTTGTACTCTAAATATCTTCCTGGTGATGTTAACAGAATCAAATGTTAGAAGAATACACAAAGTACAAAGCAGCTGATCTACAAGTGTGTGTTGGAATCATACATGACTTGTATCTGAGCAGAAGAGGAAATACTCTAGAAGCTGTTAGAAATAAATACAAGCAACATAAGGTAAAATCAACAATACAATGATATAACATGTACTTGTAATCTTTTAAAACATCATTCTAGATGGTTAATTTCTGATTCTTTTGGTCTACAGTACAAGGGCGTTGCGAACATGCCTGTTTCACCTGAGCTACCTCTTGCTTTCTTTGAGGATGTTACCATTCGAGAAAAGGCGTAAAAGAAGCTCAAAGATTATGTTTTGGAAGTGTTAGTTTCCGGAATTTTGAGTTGTATATATCTGTTATTAGAGGCAGATTAGTAGTACTGTATTAAGAAAAAAAATTTAACTAGTGTTCAACGATTTATACTAACATTAGTTAAGAAACTCCTTTTTTTTGTTGATCATTTTTTTCAATTGGCTATTATGACCTTTGATTTGTTTTCTACTTTTCTATAATGTAACCATGTAAAAACCTCTTTCAATTATATATTGGAATGTGCACATCTTCTTAACAAAAAGAAAAAAAGTACAACAAAAGAGTTTCCACTACCATATTTGTGATGTCACATTCACAAAAGCTATGCTAAATAACTCTGTATAGAGGATAAAGTTGTTTTACTTACTGTATCTTGAAATGTATCAATGGCCTTGAGGGCTGTTATTTTGTGCAGCTAGCTATCGGAGACGGACACTCTTTTCGGAAGTTCTATGGAAGTGGAGGAAGACCAAGGAGAAGGTATAAAGTTGCTATGTGATATGAGGTAGATTATAAAGGCGATATAAGCAGTCGTCCAGATGCTGACCGTAACTCCAAACATAAAACCGTTAACTTCTGATACAAAGAAATCCAACAGAAGATACCCATTGATGATCATTACAAGTGCAGCCACAGTCCAAGCTATTCTCTGCAAGATAAATCCATAAATCCAATCAATTGACAAACCCTAGCTTCATAAACTTAAGGCACATTAACTTAATTTGATGCAGCCATACACTAATTCGCTTATGTATCCTATGGAGACTCATAAACAAGTGGGAAACTAAGAGGTGCTAGTAAAAGAAGATGAAATTAACCTGGAGAATAGGCCCAATCTTGAAGTCTCCCATAATTTCTTCTTTGGATACCAATGTTAAAAGAGGGAGAAGAGCGAAAGGAATTTGTACAGACTGAAGTACGTTGAGCCATTCATTCAAAACATCCAAGGAAGCTTCGGATGTGTTGAATACGATTGCCACAATCATGGTTGGCACGATCGCACAGCTTCTTGTTATTACTGCCCTCATCCATTTCTTAAGCCGGAGGTTGAGAAAACCGCCCATTATAAACTGACCAGCATATGTACCAGTTATTGTACTGCTTTGTCCGGCTGCTAACAACCCGATTCCCCAGATATAGAGAATCGGCAGAAGCCCACCTCCAAACTTCTCTTGAAGATACTGACCCGCATTAACTAGGCCAATGTTATTAGCTTTCTCGGTTCCATAAAATCCTTTTGCAAAGACAGTAGTCACAAACAAGTTAATCATGAAAGAGATGAAAAGGGCAATTGATGACTCGATTAAATAGTAATTAAGTGCCTCTTGAACCCGGGATTTCCTCTTTGGATCGATTTCCCTCGACTGTACAAGTGCCGAATGCAAAAACACATTGTGAGGCATTATGACACAGCCAACAACACCTACAGCTTGCCTAATCGTCTTTGAGCTAAGTCTCGGGAGTAAAATACCTATCCATGAACACAAAGATCCGATTTGTAAAGCAGTCAAAACCAAAAGAGAGTGAAATGAGAGAGAAAAGAATCTGAAATCTTTACCTATCAAAAGTTCTTTTCCACTTGGCTTGGTTTCACCAAACATCCAAGCGAACGACAAACCCATCGTCGCGATCAAAACTGCAAAAACAGCTTCTAACTTCCTCACTCCGTAATTCTCTAGAAACAAAAATAAAAAACTGTTTGCAACAGATGTAACAATTCATTAGCCCCAAGTTTTCAAGAAGAAAAATAGCAAATTTTCTTAATTTCAGATTGAATCATAGATCTCTAAACCAAAGTTTCTACTTTGAAACTCAATATCTCTAAAGATGATTCAAATTTTCGAATCCGGATCATCTTATCCAAGTTTACAAGAAAAGAGCCAAAAGAAAATTTTCTTAATTTCAGATTGAATCATTGATCTCTAAACCAAGTTTCTACTGATTTGTGAATTTGAAACTCAATATCTCAAAGATGATCTGAATAGCTACAGATGAGTTTTTAAGAGAACAGTAAATTTCTTAATCCCTGATTGAATCATAGATCTCTAAACCAAGTTTCTACTGATTTTGCAAAAATGATCCAAATTCGAAAAAAACTCACCAATCCGATGCAGTAATGACAACACCAGCCCAAAGAGGCAACACACCACGGCTAAGTATCTGAATAGCAATAGCACTACCAATAACCTCTTGAATATCAGCTCCGATCAAAGCAATCTCCGCCATAGACCAAAGCACATACCTAGCCCAATTCGGATACTCATCACGGCAAAGCTCAGCTAAATGACGACCAGTAACAACACCGACTCGAGCCGAAAGCATCTGAATCAATAATCCCATAGCTGTAGCCCACATTAAGAGCCATAAAAGAGAATAACCAGCGATTGCTCCAGCTTGTAAATCTCCTTCTAAATTCCCTGGATCCAAAAACGCTATACTCATTAAGAAACCTGGACCGGTGAACAACCACAATTTCCGCCACGAGAAAGGCGGTGCTGCTGTGGCATCTCCTCCATCGCCGGGAGATTCGAAATCGACGATCACGATCTTTTCGTTTGATTCGAAGGCGGTTTCGGATTCGTCGTCGGAAATTGAAGGGAGAGATTGAGGAGGAAGAAGACGGTCAGCTTCTTCGACCTTTTCGTTGTTGTTGATGACCTTGACGTCTTTTTCCATGGAGGAAGATCGGAATATTCGTTTGGTGGTGGCGTCGACGCTGCGTTGAGCTCACCTGAATGAATGGAGGGATGAAACAGATTGCAGCACTGAGGCATTGTTTAACTTCTTTTGTTGATGTGTCATACTTTTTTAATTAAAGCGTTACTTTTTTTCTCCAATACCAAATTCAACTTTATATTATTGTTGCTTTATAATATAAACAGATTTATTAGGTATCTGTTTTTAGACTATGATATATATTGACATCTAGTTTACTGGATTTTGGTATTAGTGTTGTAAATTGTAATTATATTATCATTAGTGGTGTAATATTATATCATCATTTCAATTTATGTGTATGATATATCCATGCCTGTATATATCAACATATGCCAATAGATGAAGAATTTGGTAAGAACTCATCCGATGTGTGGGGTTCTATATTCTATTTTAAAAAGTTAAATTTAACTGAAGTGTTACAATTTTTTTTATCTGTTTATAAACTTTTTAAAAAAAAATTGATAGTATTTTTTGTTAGAGAATAAAGTTATTTGCATAATTTTGTTTAACATGAAGTAATTTTGGGAAAATATCTTATACTTATGTTTACATATTTGAAAAATATTTTTTCTCTTTTAAAATAAAATTATTTTGTTAAAATATTAAATTTTTCTTAAAAATACTTTCATGAAAACTTAATAATAACTTATAAAAATATACGATTTTAAAAATAAAATCAATTATTTTTTTGGTGTAAAAAACATTTTATTTATACAAAAATTTAGTACTGATCATTATTCTAAATAATTTTTAAAAAAATATTTAATTTTCTGATACATTTTAATGATTCAAAAAATGTCATGTGTTTTTAATTATTGAACCTATCAAAATTAGAATATGACTAAAAATAAACCAAATGGTTTGAAAACTATAAATATTTTGTGGGATTTCTGATGACCATTGTTTCCATTAAATTAAAAATTTAATAAATCATGATTAAGACCAAATCGATGGTAATCTTATAAAAAATAAATAAAATTTTATAAAAGTCTCAAAGAAAATTCACATGTGATGTTCCTTCCTAAAATCGTGAATAATTCCATGTCACTCATTCAATTTTTTTAGTTTGTATGTCATCATATTTAGTCATATTTATTTTCAAACTATAATGAATTAATGATAATAATTTCTTTGTACATTTGCATGTTAGTTATAAAGATATAAAGTTAAATAAGGAGACACAAAATAATTATCAAATTTATTTTATTTTTTAAATTTACAAACATAAATAGGATATTTTTCAAAAAAAATATTATATTTTAAAATTATAATTTGTATAATAAACAAGACGTTTAATAATAAAGCTTAGTGCATGATGCATCTCACCATAATCTGACACATGTCAAAATTATAATAAACAAGATTACAACATGTGTTAATTCATCAATACGATTTTAACACGTGTCCGTCGATCGAAGTTTGACATGTGTCAGTTAATCGATCAGATTTTAACACATGCCAATTAATTGATTTAATTTTGACACTTCTTTAAAAAGTTTCTAAATAATTAAAAATACTAATAGAATTTTCAGTTTATATTTTTAATTTTTAATAAAATTATCAAATTAGAACATATTTAAAGAAAAATAATTAAATCTTTTCCTATAGAGGACAAGTTTATAAAGAAAAGGGAGATTTTTTTATTTGGTAACTTGTGAAATAATAATGGTTAGTACAAATACTAATTCTTAACATAAAAAGTATAATTTTTTAAAAGTCATAAATATTTTATATAACAGTGATAAAAAGAAAATATATTTCAAATAATTATAAAATAAGAAAATTTAAAGATAATTACGAAATTATGTATACATTATTTCTGAAAATAGAAAATTTAATTTTAAAAAACGAGAAAATATTGTTTTCCTACTACAATAAGTAAAATGTGTTATATAAAGTCTACATATATTGATTACAATGGTCATATAAGCCCATATATAAACCGAATATTTTTTTATAAACTTAAAAAATATAAAAAGATTTGTGAAGTTTGTTTCTAATTTAAATTTTGGTTGGAAAAAGATTTGATACAAGCCCATATCAATTAAGAGCTACTCACATAAATTCTCATAAATAAAGAATTCAAGGTGTATAAGTTCTTCTAACCTCAACAAGACTATTTGGTCATATCTTTGCTATCATTCTATTTTGCTTGAACTAATTTTTCTTAAAACATGTAGTTATTTTTAGTTTTGTGAGATTCTTAAGATTTATTTTCAGAGTAATTTTTTATTTTCTTCAAAGCATGATTATCATCAAAGAAACAATGGACGATGATGTTCGAAATAATGACACACATGCATTTTATAAAGAGTTTTTGTAGGTAAAGTTTATCAAAAAACTAAAAGAACAATAAAAGAAAAAAGAAAAATTCTCAATAAAAATAAAAAATGAAAAATTATTAATTAAAAAAAAGTAATAACACATTTTCAAATCCTTAAAAGCAAAACATTATAAAATTTCACCTCTAGATAAAAAAACATTGTACTCTCTCACCTTCGCAACAAACAACCTCAAAATCTAATTCTAATGGGAATAGGAAACATAATTCATCAATATTTGTTTAAAAACCTAGAAATCTGAGTAGTTAGATAATAAATAATTAATTCAATATAAATAAGAGAAGAAACAACTACAGTAAAACCTCTATAAAATTAATAATGTCAGAACTTTGATATTTTATTAATTTATAATGATATTAATTTATGTATAAATTAATATTTCTTATTTTATAAAGACATTAGTTTCAAATTTGTATTATTTTAAAAATTTATTTTAAAATTCTAGAAAAATATAAGTTGAAATAAAATTAATGTTTTAGATGCTATATATTTTTATAGTTTTGACTTGAACATTTAATACTAAGAAGAAAAAAAAATTAAAACGATAACTAACAAACAACATTCAGAAGTTGAAACATACAAAAAAATTTGGCTACTTATATGATAAAGTTATAGACACACTACACTTCGAAAGTTTGAAGCACAACACAACAATTGTTTGATACAATAAAAATTAGAGTGAAACTCTAATGATATTCATTAAAAGCACACTAAAACCATACATTAGTATATTGTATTCTATACATGTGTATATATATATGATTATTAATTTATGATACTAATGAATCATATTTACATAGAGATTTCAAAATAATTATTATCTTATTATCTTATCGAATTTTGTTAATTTTTACACTGCCCCGGCTCAGGACAATATTTTATTATTATTTTATAGTGTTAATTAATTTATGGATTATTAATTTATAGAAACTTTACTGTAGATATATAGATACATATCATATCATTTAGTTGGAAACCAAAAAAAAAAATTGGAGATTGAAAACCAATCATTTTATATTCTTTTAGAGATGATTTTATTTTATTTTTAATTTTTGCTTTTAGATTTTATTTTACGGGTTATAGAATTTTTGTATGGTAAAACAACTTGTTACAGAAGTTTTTACACTAAGGGTGAAAGTAAGCAAGTACTCAAGCTGCCTTATTCTTGATCTCATCTACAGAAGCTAGCTGACTTAAATGTTTATGGAGCTAAAGTCCATGGGCTAAGAAAAGAAGTATTGATGATTCTTGATGACATTTATAACTGGATAAACATGAATTTAAGCGCCTTACCTACCGAAAATAAAAGCTGTAAGCGCAGTGGTCCCAGAAGAGATGTCAAGAGAAGAATCATCTGCAAATTCATAATCAACTTTCAAGAAAGCACTCTTAATCGCCTTCTTTACACATAGTGGGAAGTAGGAGTCCTCTACAATGAATCTCACTATGTTCTTTCTTTACACATATGCGGGTCTTTTTCTAGTATCATATAATGCGCAGTTGCAAGCTGCATAAAATTGACAATAGTGAATGCATTCAAGGAGATTGGAAAGTTCTTGATCAAGTTTTGCATAAACAAATTTTCCTAAAGATAAAAAAAAAAAAATCACACCATCGGACAAGATAAAACACAGTTGAACTAACAAAAACTAGAGAAAACTTTAAAACAAGAGTTGAAATCTTAAAAGATAAAAGCCGAAAGAAGTAACAAGTGCAACATTATAATAAGATTATATTAGTCTTGAACACACACGCATAAAATTAAAAATCCAAACAATCTTAATTAAGAGTACAATATCATAAGAGTTGAAAAGCAAAAAAATAAAGTCTCAAGTTACGAAGCCTTGAACACACACTTACATGAACTTCATACTCTCTACATAGTCTAGAAAGGTGAAAATAGTTGGATTATCTTTAAATTCCTCAAATCCCTTAATATTGACTCTTGTAAGAGTCTTCCCCTCGATGTTGTAGTAGAAAATGTAGAAATGTTTTGATAGATTGGACGGCGTAAACACAATCTCACCGGTACTAGTCATTCCAAGAATGATGTACATTTTGACTTTGTCGGGCATTATGCATATACGTTTGGACCATTATAGCCGGATGTTTCAAAATAACCGTCGTAATACAAAACACCATTTATGATGTATAATGGGGAAATACTAGGTCTTGGATTGTCCTCCATATACGTTTACCAGTCTTCAATGTCAAAACCCGATGAGTATTGGGTGTTCCATAACGTGACCAGGTCATACACAACACTTTGAACTATTTGCTGATCGGATCAAAGCCAAAATAGCTGTCCCGGGGTTACAAATCACCCGCGCTTTTCTTCCCCATTTCTGAAGAAATACCAATCCACAGACCGGAGTACTGACTCCAAAGATTTCAGTTGGAAAATATTTGGGAAAAGACTTATAACGGGTGGCTACAAGAGAAGAGTTGTCATCTGGATTTTGAGGTTGAGGTGAAGAGAAGACCAATAAATTTTTATCAACTTCGACGACAAAAAAGAGCCGTGGACGAGTCGAAGACCTTGTCAGGAACAGCTCTGTGAAATCAGGACGGCCAAGTACAGACTTTGCTGGGACTCTCGAGAATATATCAATAAGTATATCAACTGGGATTGGGTCTGAGTATTCTCTTACCAAGTTCTAAGATTGTGTGATCAATAGATCCTCTGAGAATTGCTGCTCCAGATTTTTCATGGCGGATGTTTCAAACCCTAGAATCACTTTCGGAGCTTACTTACACCAACGAAATCGACTTTGGCTGCTTTCTTCTCTTTTTTATCTTTTTCAACCGAGTCTTATAGTGCAACGATCCTAAATGGGCTCTATTAGGCCCATTTAATCACCCATTTTTGTTCATTTTGCGTGATGCATTATGCAGCGAGTCTAATCTGTGCAAGTAAAATACTAAAATGTTATTTTTCTCACTTCTAATTTAGGGGCGGACTCGATCTATTAGGAAATACTTGGTAAAATGTTTAATACAAAAGATTTGTTAATATCGAATCTTCTACATCAATTGCGATCCAAGTTATAGATTTCATACTAATTGATTTCATTGGCATGCTCTGTATAACTGTATCCATTAAGTTATTCTTCAGTTGCGATCCAAACCGAATAAATGTTAATGTGGTTACAATTAGTTATAACTTCTTATAACAACCGGTTCAAATAAGCATTCCATACATTGCTAAATATCTAAAGTGAATATAACATCTCTAGTTTAATGTATTGGAAGAGTTTCTATTCACCTTCCATTGCTCGAACTCCATGGAGCTTAACATGCAAGAAGGAGCTTGCGTTCTTATGACCACCACCTCCAAATCTCTGTGAAACCGGTGTTGTGCCTTCTTCTGCAACACTCTTCAAACTTATTTTCAGTTTGGTCGTCTCATCGACATGCTCAGGAATCCTGTAAACAACAGCTCCAACACCTCGTAATTTCAGACTCTTGCTCTTCTCAGCCAATTGTTTCCCTAATTTATATGTATCACACTTCTTTTCATTTAAATTATTATTTTTTTCAATCTTTTTCATATACCAAATTCAACTTTATATTCTTATTATTGTTGCTTTGTAATATTAACCGATTTATTAGGTAGATGGTGTACGACCAAGACATCTTAAAAAGTTGTAATAATCATTTAAAAAGTTGTAACATTTAGAGGCGTATGTTACAAGTTTTTTAGAGGAGTATGTTTTATATAAGCTGTAACATTCATAAATATGGTATTTTACAGAATATGTATAAACATAAAAACAAACATTCATAATTATGAATTAAAAACAACTAAATCTTAAATAAACATTTTATAAATAGAAAAGTTCAACTCCTTTGTATGCAATGAAACCATACTCACCATCATTTGGATGGAGGAGTTTTTTTTCATCAAAGGAGTTGGTAATAAAAGGAGCGCAATGGGGCCTGGGTTCGGGTAATAATATCTCGGTTTGGCATGATTTTTGGATACCAGATGTTGATCCACGACCAGTCTCAGTACGAGAGAAATTTCTGAACCCAAATTTAAAAGTCAATCATTCAATTAACCAAGCGACAAATAAATGGCATGAACCTATCCTACATGAATTCATGAACGCGGCAGATATCCAGGTTGTTAAAGGAATGGCTATAAGTCAGAGTTATAGACCTGATAGATTGTTGTGGCATTACACAAAATCTGGAAAATACACGGTAAAATCGGGATACTTGTTAGCTAGGAATATGTCAACGGATGAGGAGTAGGGTCCAAGTTGTACAGCTTTTAAGGCACAAGCATGGAAAGTTAGAGCTCCTCTTAAGCTCCAACATTTTCTTTGGCAGATAGCATCAGGTTCTTTAGCGGTTACTTCTGGCTTAAATCATCGCGGTATATTATGCGATAATACATGTCAAAGATGTGGGGCAGCATAGGAGAAAATTAATCACACTCTATTTGAATGCTCGATATCACCACAAACTTGGGAGTTTTCTTCGATTCCCTTGATACAAGAATGTTTTCCGACTAGTTCAGTTTTTTCTAATTTGGATTTTTTATCCTGGAGACTCCCATCCAGTTTAGAGGAAAGTCAGAGCCAAAGTTTTGTGTGGATTTTATGGCTTTTATAGAAAGTAAAGAATAAGAAGGTGTTCCAAGGAATTCAACAAGAGCCTTCCGCTATATTAAGGCATGCCAGGAATGAGCAGTTGGCTTGGGAGGAAGCTCAATTAAGTCTTACATGGACAATAGAAGTCGCAGAGGTACATGGAGAGTCCTTTCACCCACTTTGATGTCGGATTGATGGCTCGTGGAAATCTACTTATCCCTTTTCAGGTCTTAGGTGGACATGTTTCCAAGGAAACACATTTGTGCTCCTTTTAGGGGCAAAGTGTTATCGGAGGAGTCTCTCGCCTCTACATTCGAAGATGGAAGCTTTGGTATGGGCTATGAAGATTATTCTCTCAAGAAGAATTGATTGTCAAATCTTTGAAATGGATTGTGCAGAGCTAGTCTCAATGGTGTAGTCTCCAAAAGATTGGCCCGCTTTCTCTAAAATCCTTGACGAGTTTGGTTTGCTCCGAATCAATTTTCCTCTTTTCTCGCTTTCGAAGATTCTCCGTTCGAGTAATATTTAGGCCGACTGTTTAGCCCAGTTATAAGAATTGAGAAATAGGAATTTTTATACAATCATTGAAAAGACCCGCCCCGAAAACCACTAAATCGGGACCGGTTCAATAAACGTAATCCACACAAAACCGGCATTTTAAAATTTCTAACAACTTAACCAATTAATCCATTTATTCCAACATAATAATAAAAAAATGTTCTAACAATCTAGCGGAAGCAATTCAGCAATAAGCACTAATCTGAATAACAAATATCCAATATAAGTAAAATAAATGAAAACTATCCCGGTATGTCATCCTGGTTCGTCACCGCAGTTCCATGAGCTTCAGCTAGCTTTATTCTTTCCCTTACCTGCGCCATTACGAATAGACGCAGTCAGTATTCAATAAATACTGAGGAGGCGATCAACCCGTCTACTTGGTCAATTAGGACAAAATTATGAAAATACCCCTCCGACATAATCAAATGTCCGCACTCGACAAACAACACAACAATGATTTAATAAAATTAATTCACCGCAAACTAATGAATTAAATCAATCAACGGCAATTTAAAACACCCAAAATTGACTAAAACAATTAATTTTTAATAATTAATTCAACAATAATTCATAGACAAATTACATAAAATAATCTCATAAATAACAGTAATTTCTAGCAATTTTTCCAGAATTTATCTCAGCAATAAAAAACACCGCGAAAATCACAAAACATATAATTAAATCCTAACACTGAATTATCTCGGGAAATAATTCCGTAAATCATCCGACCACGGTACTGCACTCACCGTAGCCACTAGTAGCACCTTCCGACACAATTTTTCTGCGACTTCCGGAAACTTTTTCCGCGCTGTCTACACGCTCAAATTCCAAACCCGTAACCTAATATAATAAAATATTATTTAATAATAATTAATTATTAAATGAAATAATTAAAAAAAATCATTTCACGTAAGTTGTCTTCTTCGACAACATCTCTGCACTTCACCACCATCTCTGCACTTCACCACCGAACACACCCTTGTCAATGTCGCCGCCGCTCGCAACACACCACCATCTCCGATCACCAACCTCCATCACTAACCTACCTCAACGCCACTACCACCGCCGTGATTCGTCATGGCTCCACGACAACATTAACCCATCACATCACCATCGTTCTTCACCCCCACCGATCAACGGTCTCAGCCACATCAACCCACACCATCACGTCTCCACCGTGACTTGACACACAAGGATCCGACCAACATGCGATCAACATGAAACATTAGGAAGGGAAGAGATCCTTACCGTGATGACCGGTGGCGAGTGGTGAGAGCGTGAGGCCCTTTTCTTCTCACTCACGGCAGCCACGAACTCCCACCAAAGATTGATCCACACCAAACACTTCTTTTCTCCCTTGATCTCACCAGCACCACCACTAACTCTCTCTCTCTCTCTCCCTCGTTTTCACGATCTGATCTACTCGAGAGATGAGGCGTGCGCTAAAAACAACGAAAAGAGGCTAGGGTTCTCGTCAACTTTTGACAAATACAGCAATCAGTCCTCCAACTTTTCTAACTTTACAAATCAGCTCCAAAACTTTTAGAATTATCAATTAAACCCGCCAGCAACAAATTGTTTCAAACAATTCAGCCCTTACTTTTAATTTCTCCAACTAAAACCCCAAATATCAAAATTACGGATGTTACAATCATGAGATAGGATTGAGAAATAGGAAATTTTTATATGTAATATGTTATTGTTGGATGTATGATCCGGTTATAAGAATGGATATTGAGAAAATATGAATCAAGTCAAGATTTGCGTAGAAAGCACAAATTCAAATTGAAATAAAGCGTGGATTTTATTATTTTTTAAAATGAACAAAATTTAATAAATATATAAAAATCAAAATAAATAATTTTTACGAAAACCACGCTATATTACTAGTATATAGTATAAAATCGGAATGACCATGAGTGCCAAAATGCCACCCAACTGGAAGAGTTTTAGAACACTGTAACAGTTGTCCTGATCTCAGTTGCATTAGAGCTTGGAGCTCGACAACTCCTACAAAAAGCAATGTCCTCTGTTGTAATTATCACTTGACCAACCTCAGCTAATCACATAAACCATTTATCAAAACAAAACCTCTTTAAGTTTACTTTGTCATCTACTCATCTCTCACAAACCTTGTCAAGAGCTGTCTATGATCTGACCCAAGTCTTCCAAATAATATTTCCAAATAAAAGGTACGTAACTTATACAAATTGTTGTTGATACTTTTTTTATTGACTTGAATAAAAATTGTCAATTTTTGTTGTCAAGGATCATAGCAAGTAATACTTAGTCCTGTCTCTATGAAGAGCATAGAATATCAATTTGTTTCCAATATTTATATTAGTTTCTTTCAAGTTTCAACAATTCACTTCTAGAGTATAACCTTCAAGGAACTTTCTTAGGAGGCTCAATGCATAAAAATAAAATCATGTCAGAAAAATATGTATATCATATATATTTTGCATAATAGAATTATATTATTCCGAGTTACACACTAAATTTTGTAAACAAAATGAGATTTTTACATCACACATCTTCACATAACACAAACTGTTTTTTTTTTTTTTTTGGTAACACAAACTGTTTGCTCCTTGCCTACAGATCTTACTCCTCTAGCTTCACCTGTTGATCTGTGTCCCTTATACTATTTAACCCACGAGTCATTAATCAAGCTCAGTCAAATGAAAAATGGTTCAAGATCAAATGGTAACATCCTCCCAAAAGGTCACTTGTAGCTCTGGTGATACAGGCATCGTCGCAACACACTGAAACTGTACCAAGAGGATCACTATTTAAGTATAATTAAAGAATGCTAATTTAATAATTTTTTAATCATAGTAATGTTGATTTACCTTATGGTGCTTGTACATATTTCTAACAGTTTGTAGATCACCTCCTCTTCTGCTCAGATACAAGTCAAGTATGATTCCAGCACAAACTTGTAGATCAGCGGCTTTGTACTTTGTGTATTCTTCTAACATTTGATTCTGTTTTACACCATAAGATTCTTATTAGTGTCTCATTCTAAAATACTGGCTCAAGACTTTCAAGAGAGAGTTAGAATCATATAGACAAAATTGCTTACCCAAGGATGTTGTTTGGGACGAACGATGAATCGAGCGAGAAACACAGCAGAAGCAGCCACCAAAGATGGCAAAAACTTGACAGTTTCGTAATCTAATATGCTCAATTCTGATAAATAGCAACATAGAGGCTGTAGCTCCAAATGTGGCACTTTGAAATATTCTTGTGAAACTCTTGTGAACCTTCTACACAAACACAACAAACGCACAACATAAGAACAATGAACATAAAAACCAATTAAGTATTACCAAAACAAACAAACATAATGTTTTTAATCATTATCTAACCTTAGGAAAGTATTAATCGTAGGTCTTCCTAATTCATATCGAACCGCAAGAAGTATATCTGCCTCCATCTTCATCACTTCTTGTTTCGTATAGCAGAAGTCTTCCACTCTGGGAAGACGTGTATATCTTTCATACTTCCTGTTTTATATCAAATACCAAAACAAAAGTAAAGATCCATAAGCTTCAACAAGACAATTAGTATATCAAAAGAGTAATAATACAAGAAGATCAAAAGATACTTACGAAGCAATAACCATAGCAGAGACTCCCACAAGCTGAAGTGTTTCCATGGTGACAGTCTTTAAACACAAGAATCTATCGACGTATGAGACAGTGAGATAAAGTCTTTCAGACCCAAGTTTGTACTCTTCAGAAACTTCCACTAACCAATCAACCAAAACACCTCTCATGCTTGCTCGTACATCTTTTTGAACCTTTTCAATGTAATCATGTAAAGGTCGTTGTTTGGCTTAACCTAAATTTCATCAAACCGATACAAAACTCTTTAGATAAAACCCTTTAGATCAATGTTAATTACGAGATCGATGAAATTAGATTTATTTATTTACCTCAATTTCACGTAGATACTCATAGATGTCTGAAACATAGGGTCCACACATCTGAGGATCATCAGATCGAGCATCGATGTCAGAGCCTGAATCTAGGGCAGGAGCCACCGGAGCTGTAAGACCCTTTTTGGGTTTATGGGTTTCTCTTTTCTGATTGATATTATTAGCCAAGAAGTGATCAGAAAGTTGATGGATAACCATCTTCGTCGATTTGATGTTGTCTTGCATCGCAAGTAACGTATGTTGAAGCTCCATTAACTCTGCCGTGTGAGCATCTTGACGTTGTCCTTGAGCGTTACCGTTGGCGTTGATCTTTTTGTGTGACATATATATCGAACTGTGTCTTCACAAACGATTCTGAAACTCTCTACTTATAGAGTAGACTTGATTCTAAACAAAACGGGGTTTTGAATCCCAGACTCACGAAAAAAAAGGAAACTTACTTGACGACAACGAAAAAAAAAAAGGAAATTTAACTTATAGAAATTGCCTTTTTTTATTGACTTGAATAAATAAAATAAAAATTCAGTTTGTAACTTTTTTTTTTCAAGGATCATAGCAAGTTAAATAACTTTATACTTGCCCCATCTCTACCTTGTGTGATCTTAAATCCTTCTTTATGGCTCATGTGTTTCTAGTAGGTATGAAACTATTAACTGAACCGACTTTTCCGAATCAAACCAAAACCAAATTTGGGGGTTTGAATAACCGGTCGGTTATGACGAATGAAATGATTGACAGCTTTTGAAATGAGTTCAGTTCGATGAATAGAACGGTCAACCAATTATCATTTTTTTCTATTTTTCTAACCAATTTAAACTGAGTTAAACCAAATTGTATGAAATTATACCAAAATTTCTTTAAAATTATTATCCGGACTTAACATAATCAATAACTAAATCGAAATTTTTTAACAAATTTTAGGCAAATAACTAAACCGATAACTAAACTAAATTTTTGTTCTGTTACTTTCGATAACCTTAGCCCTTAACCAAAATACCCGATTACCGGAATACCCAAACTAAATTGAAGCAATCAATTCAAAGTTGCAGGCGTAGTTTCTAGTACACCAAGAGATCTGATTACCAACGGTGCCTAGAAAAAAAATCAATTTTTGGGATTGTTTTATTGGTTTCTTTCAAACTTCAAAAGTCTCAACAATCACTTCCACAGTTTTTAGCCTTCTAAAAGCTTTCATAAATAGTATTTACATAAATAAATTTTACTTAAAATGCATCTATCTTATGGAAATGGCCGCTTAAATTTAATAATTTATTTTATATGGTATCTATATATATAAAGTAGAATATGCTCACATGATGCCACCTCAACTTTCTCAAACTGTAAAATGGTGACACATCAGCAATTATTTTAAATAGTTTTAAACTACTTATTTGATCTATTTATTATGTTATTTATATTTTAATTCTCATAATATCTACCATTCTTTAGTATAATAATTTTGAAAAAGATTTGAAAAATCATTTCCTTAAAAAAATGATCTAAAAACTCGAATTTAATATTGTTAGATTTATGAGATTTAGTTATATAGTTTAGAAAAATGTTTACACTCAAATAAATAAATTAAAATATTAATAAATATTACTCTAATTTTTGAATTTATAATTAAACTTACAATAAAAACTGTTTTAATAGAGTTTTTTTTATAGATTATGGATTAAATTTCGTATAAATAAAATAAAAATATTATGATATATATAATTAAAAACAATTAAGAATGGAAAGAGAAAAGAGAAATATGAGAAAAATAATACATGTTAAATTTAAAATGAACAAACAAGGTGTATTTGGTTTAGTCTCTTTCATCGATTAGAGAGATATAGATAAGGTAAACTGAAAAAACATATAAGATGCTTATGGAAAGAGTTCAAAGTTGTTGGTAATCTATGTAATGTGGTACATGGTTTAATCTTATCGTGTTGATGAGGGAAAAAAACAAGATAGAAAGTGAATAAATATATTTTGAAAACACATGAGACATTTATGAATATAGATCAATATATGATGAATGAACATCCAACTTAGTTTTGAAAAAGAGAAGTGTAAACATTGATTGTTCTTTAACATAATTTTTAAATTCTTTTGAGAGTTCTCTCACTTTATGTTATGTGATATTCAAAAGCTTACATAGGGACATAAATTTAGATACTGAATTTATGGGTGATTAGATTGGATTGAGTCGTGTGTAGTGGTAAGCGTAGATAGGATCAGTTATAGGGTGAGTAAGAATATACAAAAATCGGATACCTAAAAAAATTATCAACTCAAAATATATTTTAAGATTTGACTTTTGATAGATATAATTTTATATTATATATATGTTGTTGATAAATTTTATTTTATTAAGAACATACAAAACCGTTATAGAACAACCATTTAAAACCCCCTCCTCTATTCTAACTCTATTAATGATAACTATCTAATCTGTTAAATATTAATTTACCTTCTAACCAGCCTACCCCATCTACTCACCCACATGCCCAATTTCAAAAGACTAAAACCCCACATCTATATAGATTTTTAAAAACCAACGACACCAATACTTCAAAGCCCAAACCAAAATATAATACTAAGTTACACTAACCAAATGCCCTAACAACAATGAAGCAAACATAATAAAATACATACACGTAAGATGTAACGGCTGCTCCATCTTAATTCACTACATAATTATTGTTTTAAGTGCAAAACCCCACTATATTTACAATCGCTCTATAATCACCTTCCTATAAATATGTGGAGACGATTAACCAATTCTCAAAGAACGCCTCCATGGTGGCAACAAAGCATGACTCACAATGGGAAAAACGAGACAGAGAAGGAGAAGGTGTTAAGAAAGAAAAGAATCATAAAGAAGAAAACAAGTTATTGATGGCTAACGCCCATAGCTACCTCCTTCTTCAGCTTCGAAAAAACTGACTCCCAATTGGACCCAATATGGTTCATCACCAACACCTCACATTTTGGCTGGTTAAATCCATTGGAATCATCAGGTTTCAGGAACACATCAAAAAATGACGAAAATATAGACAGAAACGTAAATTACAAAGGGACTGAAGCTACAGCCATTGTGAACATTAATTGCCACTCACAGAGCTGTCTAAGTAAGATACCTCACATATATTCAACAATTAACTCCAGCTAAACAAAAAATGAAAAAGATTTAGTTTGAGTGAGAATTAGAAACAAAATGGTGCAGACGACAAAGGAAAAAATTTGTTTGTCTGAGATTATCCATCAAAAAGAATTGAAAGCAAACATTATGTCCCTATCAAAACAATGGTCAATAACCTTTAACCTTAAGAAAAAAAAAATAAAAAAAACCCTCATCTAATCAATTCCTAGAATAATAAAGATTCAAATAATCAAACATTTAGAAATATATATCTAAATATAGAAAACAACTAATAACACAATAGTCACAAAACTCTTAAAAAGGTAAAACTAAAGTGTGCTTAATATTACCAATTTAACAAATAAGTTCTCAAAGACAAACTATGGGTATAATAAAAAACACAAAAAATATAGTGAAGCTCAATTCGTAAAACCCATCACAACAGAGCTGAGATAGACAATTCAAACCATCACTATTGTGTATTGAAAAATTAAATCACAAACAAATACGAGAATTTTGGAGGAATTAAGGTACGGAAGAAGTTTGAAAGAATAACAAAAACACTGGTCGAAACTAGGGAGGGTAAAAAAACAAATAAAACAAACTGAATATCTAAAATTACCACCATAATATTTACTTAAAAATAAATAAACATATACTATTCTTCAGAACTTTTAAATAAAAACGATAAATCAAGATACGCACATATAAATTCATAAGGTTAAAAACATACAAAAACCTATCAAACACCAAAAATAGAGGACAACCACTACACAATATACCAAAAAATAAAAAATGAAGAATTCTAATATTGAATCATTGACTAATAATAATCCAAATCTCTAATCAAAATCCCGTCCGAAGGGCGGATCACCCACTAGTAAACTATATAGTATAAAATCGGAATCATGACCATGACCATGATTGCCAAAATGCCACCGAACTAGTAGCGTTTTAGAACATGTAACAATTGTCTAGATTCTAGATCTCAGTTGAACCAGAGATTGAGCATGTTTTCAGAAAGCAATGTGCTCTGTTGTTATTATCACAGCTTGACCAACCTCATCTAATCACATAAACCATTTCTGGCTTAGAACATCACTGTTTTTCAAAACAAAACCTCTCTAAGTCTACTCTGTCATCCACTCATCTGTCACAAACCTTGTCAACAGCGGTCTGTGATCTGACCCAAGTCTTACAAATAGATAATACTTAGTCCTGTCTCTATGAAGTGCATAAAAAATATCAATTTGTTTCCAATATTTATATTAGTTTCTTTCAAGTTTCAAGAATTGAATTTTAGAGTTCTAACCTTCAAGGAACTTTCATAGGAGGGTCAATGCATAAAAAAAAATCATCTCAGAAAAATATGTATAGCATATAACGAAATTATATTATACCGAGTTACACACTAAATTTTGTAAACAAAATGAGATTTGAGTAATAAATACATAACACATCTTCACATAACACAAACTATTTGCTCCTGCCTTCACTTCAAATAGTGACATCCTTCCAAAAGGCAACTGGCAGCTCTGGTGATACAGGAATGGTCGCAACACACTGGAACTGTACCAAGAGAATCAACATTTAAGTATAATTAAAGAATGCTAATTCAAATGATTTCATCAATAAGTGTTTAATCAAAGTAATGTTGATTTACCTTATGTTGCTTGTATTTATTTCTAACAGCTTGTAAATCACCTCCTCTTCTGCTTAGATACAAGTCAAGTATGATTCTCTCACATACTTGTAGATCAGCCGCTTTGCACTTTGTGTATTCTTCTAACATTTGATTCTTTTTTACATTAAAAACTTATTAGTGTCTCATTTAAAAGACTGACTCAAGAGAGAGTGAGAATTATATGGACAAAAATGCTTACCCAAGGATGTTGTTTTGGATGAACGATGATGAATCGAGCTAGAAAAACAGCAGAAGCAGCCACCAAAGATGGCAGAAACTTGACAGTTTCGTAATCTAGTAGACTCAATTCTGATAAATAGCAACATAGAGGCTCTAGCTCCAAATGTGGCACTTTGAAATCTTCTTGTGCAACCCTTGTGAACCTTCTACAAAAACTCAACAAACACACAACATGAGAACAATGAACCACACAATTAAACAAACAAACATAATGTTTTTAATCATAATCTAACCTTAGGAAAGTATTAATCGTAGGTCTTCCTAATTCAAATTGTAGCGAAAGAAATATATCTGCCTCCATCTTCATCACATCTTCTTTCGTATAAATGTAACAAAGACCTTCCACTCTGAGATCACTTGTATTTTCATACTTCCTTTTTATATCAAATACCAAAAGGAAGAAATAAATCCATGCATAAGCTTCAATAAGACAATTAGTATACAGCAAAGAGTAATAATACAAGAAGAAGATCAAAAGATGTGCTTACGAAGCAATAACCATAGCAGAAACTCCTACAAGCTGAAGTGTTTCCATGGTGACAGTCTTTAAAGACAAGAATCTATCAATGTATGATACAGTGAGATAAAGTGTTTCAGACCCAAGTTTGTGTTCTTCAGCAATTTCAACTAACCAATTAATCCATCAAACCATCTCTCATGCTTGGTGTTATATCTTTCTGAATTTTTTCAATATAATCATGTAAAGGTCTTTGCTTTGGCTTCACCTAAATTTTATCAAATCAATATAAAACTATTTAGAACAAACCCACAACAAAAACTGAAACTATTCATACGAAATGAGATTATTTACCTCAATTTTACGTAGATACTCATAGATGTCAGAAACATAGAGTCCACACATCTGAGGATCATCAGATCGAGCATCAATGTCAGAGCCTGAATCTTGGGCAGGAGCCATCGGAGCTGTAATCTCTTGGATCGAATTATGAATAGACGATTTGATATTGCCTTGCATCGCAAGTAACGTATGTCGAAGCTCCATCAACTCTGCCGTGTGAGCATCTTGACGCTATCCTTGAGCGTTACCGTCGGCATTGATCTTTTTGTGTGACATATCTGTCAAACTGTGTCCTCACAAACGACTCCGAAAACTCTCTGTAAACTCTGAAAACGATTCTTAAGCAAACGGATTTCGAATCATTCACTCACGAAAAAAAGGAACGTGTGAAAACAAAGCAAAAAACGATAACTTTTTGAACACGAAAGCATAAGAGATTTCCGACTAAATCAAACCCTAATAAATGATGAAGTCGCTGCATCAAAAAAATTAACTTAGAAATTGCCTTTTTTTTTTTTACTTCAATGGAAACTTTCAGTCCTTTTTTTTTGTCAAACGATAATAGCAAGTTAATTAGGTTATACTGTAATTAGTCTTATGTGCGTAGAGATTAAGTTTATGGGGGGGGGGGGGGGCATAATTAAAATTGTTTAGAAAAATAAGGCTAGAATTATAAATAACAAAGGGGATATTATTGAAAATATTAAGAATTTACATGCAATTTTTAAAATTTACAAGGAGACATTATTGAAAATATTAAGAACTAGATTAGTACCCGCGGTATACCGCGGATCAGTTATTTTATTTTCATGTACCAAATTCTTATATTTTAAAAAAAAATTATTTTATTTGTATATGATATATATTATATTGTAGTTTTTTGTTCTTTTAGTGTATATATATAGTTTGTTTGTATATTAGTGCTAGATCTCCCAATAATATGTCACCATTATTAGTTTTAGTTGAAATGATGACCTAAAATTATAACACAAAATAGCCAATTTATGAGTAAAGATGGTCAAGATATAATACCTAAAATTATCAATGTTTTAGATTATTTTTAATCTCATTTTTATTCTTAGTGAATTTAAAAAAAAACTAGTATATCTTTAGTTACATTTTTAATAGCTAATATATATATATATATATATTAGTCTATATTATAAAATTAGTTATCCAACATTTTTTTCGACCTGTCTATTTTGGGACGGAAACCTATCATGTTCCGTATTCGTCGGAAACTTTTCGTCTTGTATCCTATCTCTTTTATATAATTACATGTTTTGAATTTGATTATTTTAGTCCAATGACGGATATAGAATTGAGTAAGAGAACGGGATACTCGTGTAGAGATTTTACCAACTCATTGATCATTAATTATGACCCAATCAGTGTTTTAGATTATTTTAATCTCATTTCTATTCTTAGTGAATTCAAAAAAATTAGTATATATTTAGTAGTATTTTATAATAACTAAGACATAAATTAAGTTCCTAAATGTACTTTTCAAATAATAATATAGAAATATTTTGTTTTTATAGAGTTTAAATATTATTAATATTTAAAAAATTTTATAGAGCTATTAGCATTTTAAATTTTTCATAGAGTTTAATTATTATTAATATATAAACGTTTTATAGAGTTTAAATATATATATTAATAATATTTTAAACGTTTTATAAAATTTAAATATTGATAATATTTGAAAAAAATTTAAATTTAAATAATTATACTATTTGAAAAGTTTTTTAAGCTTTAAATTTAGAACCGGATTAAAGCGAATAAAACTTTTAAATTTGTACATATGATAAGTCAAACTTTCTGGCTTTCTGCTCATTTGTATTCAGAATTATTTTGATCATTTTTATAATATGACTCTGAACTATTGCCCAAATTTCTTAGTTGATATGGGATATTGAACAAATATCTTTTTTCTTCATCCATCGAGTAATATATGTCCGTTTTTTTTAATTCGAATCATAACATATACAGAAAAAATCTAAAATTTTATTAATTATATGTATTATATAATAATTCAAAATAATTTAAAAATAAGATCAAATAAAGGTGAAAGGAGATTCATATTTTTTCAATATATAGGTTTAAATTAGGTAGAGAGATTTTAGGAATTTAAAATTAGTGTTAGTTTCTATTATATTAATATGTAGGTGATTGTTTGGATATAAGAATAAGTATAGAGTTATTTGGATACAATGATTGCTCAATTCTACTTCTCTTTTAATAGTATAGGGATTTACATGCAAATCCTGTCTCTACCATGTGTGATCTTTAAATCTTTCTAAGTGTCTCATGGCTCATGGGTTTCTAGTAGTCCTATAACGGATCCGGATATCCGACTTTTTCAACGCAATTTTATATTTGGATCCAGAAATCCGAATTTAACCTATTATTTTTTTATTTTTAGTTAAATAGATTATAATTATTTTGATTAAAAATAAAAAATATTATAATAATTATGAAATTGAGAATTTTTAAAGTTTTTATTTTTTTGAGAATATGAAAAATGGATTTGAGTTTGAATGAAGGGATATGGGCTAAATTTTAAAGATCCAAAACAAAAATACATCATATTTTTATTCTAATTTTTTTTATTACGCCGGATCCGGATATTCGGTTCAAAAAATTTTCAAGTTCCAGATCTGAAAATTTAATATCCGGATCCAGATTCATCCTTCCCAGATATTCGTTTTTTCGGATCCGGGCATATTTCTTCCCAGACCTAGTTTCTAGTAGGCATAGGATTATTAACCAAATCGAACCGAGATTTGGAGGTTCGGTTAACCAATTAGTTAATAGGAATGAACCAATCGGCAGATTTTTGGAGGTTCTTAAAAAAAAAAAAAAAATCTTTCTCTGTTAATGGTTCCATTGATGAAGCGAATGGTTAATCGTTTCTTTTTTTTTTTTTAATTCTAACCAGTTTAAAATTGAACCGAATTTCACGAAATTACACCAAAATTCTGTTAAATCATTATCCGAACAGAACATATTGTAGGCAAATAACCAAATCAAATTAACCGATTACCAAACCGATCCAAACCAAATTGAAACAATCAGTTCAAAGTCATTGGCCTAGTTTCTAGTACACCAAGAGAAATCTCATTGTTTTCAGATTGTTTTATTGGTTTCTTTGAAAGTCTCAACAATGACTTCTCGAGTTCTCACTTTTTAGCCTTCTAGGAACTTTCATAAGTTATATCATAGCTCATAGGAGAATCAACGCTTAAACAAAACAAAATCATGTCACAAAAATACGTATATCATAGTTTTGCATAATAAAATTATATTATTCCAGAGTTGCACACTAATACATCACACATCTTCACATAACACAAATTGTTTTGCTCCTGCCTTCACTTCTATAATAAATCTTACTCCTCTAGCTTCAACTTCAGATCTGTGTCGCTTACAGTATTTGACACAAAATTCAATAATCAAGCTCAGTAACATCTGCCAAAAGATAGATTGGTTCAGATCAAAATGGTAACATCCTCCCAAAAAGTCACTGGAAGCTCTGGTGACACAGGCATGGTCGCAACACACTGGAACTGTAACAAGAAACATTAACATTAAGTATCAAGAATGCTACTAAAATTCAAATTAGCGAAACATCACATCATATAATTGTAATGTTAATTACCTTATGGTGTTTGTATTTCTCTCTAATAGCTTGTAAAGCACCTCCTCTTCTGCTTAGATACAAGTCATGTATGATTCCAACACACACTTGTAGATCAGCTGCTTTGTACTTTGTGTATTCTTCTAACATTTGATTCTGTTTTACATCAGAAGATTCTTATTAGTGTTTCATTCAAACTCAAGAAGAGTGAGAATTGTGAAGACAAAAGGCTTACCCAAGGATGTTGTTTAGGACGAACGATGAACCGAGCAAGAAACACAGCAGAAGCAGCCAACATAGATGGCACAAACTTGACAGTTTTGTAATCCAATATACTCAATTCTGCTAAATAGCAACATAGAGGCTCAAGCTGAAAATGTGGCACTTTGAAATCTTCTTGTGCAACTCTAGTGAACCTTCTGCACAAACCAAACAAAACACAATATAAGAACAATGAACCATACAACCAAATCAGTCTTTTCAGATTGTTTCACCACAAATCTTACCTTAAGAAAGTGTTAATCGTTGGTCTTCCCAATTCAAACTGAAGAGCAAGAAGTATATCTGCTTCCATCTTCACAACATCTTGCTTCGTAAATGTGTTATCGGTAATGTAACAAAAGTCTTCAACTTTAGGAGGACTTATCTCTTCATACTTCCTATAAATTTCAACTCCATAAGCTTCAACAAAGGAATAGCAATAGAGATTACAATACAAGAGGTTTAAAAGATACTTACGAAGCAATAAGCATTGCAGAAACACCCACAAGTTGAAGTCTTTGCTTGTTAACAGTCTTTAAAGACAAGAATCTATCAATGTGTGAGACAGTGAGATAAAGTGTTTCAGATCCAAGTTTGTATTCTTCAGCAACTTCAACTAACCAATCAACCAAAACACCTCTCATACTTGGTGTTACATTTTTCTGAACCTTTTCAATATAATCAGATAAAGGTCTTTGCTTTGGCTTAACCTAAAATTTCACCAAATTTCAATCAGATTCAGATCAAATTCACAACTTTAAATTGAAAACAAAGTGCAATTAAGAGAACATTTTATTATTACCTCCATTTCACGAAGATACTCATAGATGTCAGAGACATAAGGTCCACACATCTGAGGATCATCAGATCGAGCATCAATATCAGAGCTTGATTCTAGGGTTTGAACCACCGGAGCTGACTTAATCCGATTCGCTCCAAGACTCTTTTTTGGCCTCTGGGTTTCTCTTTTCTGATTGAGATTAGTCAAGACAGTGACATTGGAGACATTTCGAAGCTCACCAAGCACAACTCTCTTCTTGCTGACCCGATCTTCGTCAATAGCCATGGCTTTTCGTTTCGCCGTTGCTCTCGTAATCCTCACACAGCTCTCTATCTCAGTCATGGTGATTGAAGAGATTGAGGAAGAGATAGAGATGGAAGAGGAAAAGAGAGATTGAGAGATTTGAGAGATTGAGATCGGATGGGAAGAAGAAGTGAGGGTGAGAAGGGGAAGAAAAAGGGGAGAACAAAAGCCCCATTTTCTGACTTGTGGCGCTCTGTATGAGTTTTTGGGAATTGGGATTTTGAGTTTTTTGGGTCAACTAAAATTTTGGAGGTTCGAAAATCATCTGAAATTTGTTTGGCGGGCGATTTTGCTTTTCAGATTTATCCGAAATGTTTTTGACCGGTAAGATTTGCATTTCGCCGTGGTGGTTCGATTGAAAATAAATTTCGCATTTTTTATTTTGTTTCCCGGTTATTATTTTCTACAAAACGAATATAACTTTCCTGATACAAAAATACGAATATATATTTTTTTCGCCAACAAAATAATAATATTTAGAATTGCTTTTTTTTCCTCAAAATAATATTTAGAATTTTTAAGTTTACTTAAACGCTCTATTCATTTTATTATAATAATATTAAACTATCTTTATGTAAAGAAAAAATTCTTGTAGCAACAAACCATGTGGTTTTTCCTTAAACTAAAATAGTTTTTTTTTTCTAATGTCACTACATATTTGAAGTAATTGGTAAGAAAAAACCGT